>VFFE01007802.1:1403213-1662780 GCA_008921705.1 Burhinus oedicnemus
CCCCCCCCCCCCCCCCCCTTCTTTCTTCTGTTTTGAAGCTTTCTAAAGGATAAGACTGTTCAACAACACCCAAGGAATAGGGAAGACTTCAAATCAGTGATTTTTGAATGGATTTACGAACGAAAGAAAAATAGACTTTCGTGAACAAGTCATTTGAAAACTGCATTAAAATTAAGAGTGAACAAAATGAAGGCAAAGTAGTGCATAAACCTGAGCCTGAATAATTTGAATAATGAGGTGCCAGTAAGACAGTGGGAAGAAGGCAGTGTACCAAACTAAGATGCTTCAAAACACAGGAAACCTGACCTCTGGCCCTGGCTTCCCTTCAGAGCTCTGGGAAACATTCTCTTGCATTCTCTCAATTTCCTTATTAGGGTTTTCTTTGTAAACATTCCAAAACTATAGGTGAAGGCTCTATAATAGTAGTGGTAACTGTTGCCTAGTTGGAATTTACATAAGATTAATTTTTACCTAAAGAATTTGGCCCTTTATTCTCTTGCAGCTATTTGCTTATTTCATAGGTTGTGTGGACATTTTCTCCCATTTCTTAGCCATTTGCTAAATTTTAATGCACTATATAAATTTAAAGCCCATTTAAGCAGCATTGTCTACAAACCATGTAATCTAGAATTGGAAATAATATCTGCAGACTTACTACAAAATGGAGGTTCTCGGGACTTACTACCGTTTTGTTGTAGCAGGGAAACGGAGACCTTTGTGTCAGCTTTGCTTCTCAAGAAATAATCCCGTACTAAAGAATACTGAATTGCAATGCCAGTTCAAAATACAGCCAGTGAATGTTTTCCTAGTTAATACATAGAGGAAAAGACAGATTTTGTGGCTTGATTTCTAAGCAGAAATGAAAGCAAAACCAGCATTTTGTGTTTGTCCTTCTCTTTAATGCTAAGAAAGAAAGGAGGCAGAGAGCTGAGCTGATAATTTAGAAAATATATGCTGCGAAAGGGAATTCAGCACTCCCTCTCCATCAGTGATTTTTCATGCAGAGCTGAAGTGCTGCTCTCCTTAGGCTCTTTGAAAACATTAGGCTTTAATATTTGAGCTTGGATCCAGTGACAGGCAGATAGAAAGATGTGAGTTAAGGTTTCCTGTACCTGTCCCTTTGTCTTTGCTGATCTTTGCTAAGTATTGAGCATATGCTGTTTTGGCAGAGCAGGGTCTTGGAGAAGACTTTTTTGAGACACCTCTAGATAGTGCATCCTGAATGTCTTGATACACAAGGTTACCCTGCACAGAGGTTTGTGTTGCCTTGATCTGGGCCAGTTAATCCATAGCTCGATACCACATTCAGACTACTACTGGAAACTATCCCTATTTTGTGTAACGGCAGCTGGCCCTGGGCAAACCTGCCAATTGTTGAGTCCCTCCAGCTATCCTTGGAGTGGGGATGATAGTGCCATATGGGTTGGCTTTGGAGTGATCTTGGAGACTGTAGCAGTTGAACTAGATGTCTCTTGCTGGGTCTTACCTTTCCCACCTCTCTCTGCAATTAGAATTAGCTAGAAAGAGGAGGCTGGGAGGAGGAATGAATGAAATGAGAACATACAACTTCTTAATGAATTAGATTCAAGATAATTAATTGGCTAATTACAGGAACTTGTTAATTCCCCATTACTGGAACTATCTTCCCCCGATGGCATCTTTTGTAACCAATTTCTTTATTAAAATGGAACTGTTGGTCTATGCCTCACCTAAAGTCACAGCAAACCCATATCACAACATGCCCAGCGGCTGATGTCTTACTGAGCACCATTACACAAAGGGGACCCCAGCTTGGGCAGTCTCTGAAATGGAGTGAGCTGAAAATATATTTATTTCCTACATCCTAGTAGAGCAGGGCAGAACTATTTTTCAAGAAACCTTCAAAATTATGCCAAGGAGACCTGGGGAAGGGATCTAGTCTTATATCAAATCACTTCCTGGAAGACAAGTGCCCCCCACGGCTTGTGAGAAAATCAGCAGTGATTTGCCAGGCTCTGAGATGCTGAAATTTGTATAAAGAGGTTATTAAGATTTTGTGACGTATAGTTATTTTCTTGGGCTAATGCCTACATTGATACCAATGGATGTTTCATGGCTTCAATTTGTCGTACAGTATGTTTCACATGCACCTTTCCTCTATGCATGTATCACCTTTATTAGCCCTTGCTTCAAGACTTGCTAAATGCCCCCATACTGTAACTTCTTAGTGTTTCACAGTACTTCACATGCTTATTTTCATAAGAGCGCTCTAAGGCAGTGCCATTAGCCTGCTTGCAAAAGGGGGAGTGAAGTACAGAGCTCAGGGTGAGTGCACACCTCCTTTCTGGGCCCCTAAACACACTAGATCATCTTGGCATCTGTGACTTGGCCATGGTTTCACAACTTCTCCCCAGCAGAGCAACCAAGTGTCCAAAGTATTGGGCTATCATCTACTTTTTATCTCTTTTTGTGACTCCCTATTAGGGGGCCTGTTAGCAGCAAGCAAGGGCTGACACTGACCACCTGTTAGGCAAACGCAGTTAATGGGTTGAAGCAATATGTGAGTGATAACCCAGCAGTAACTGATGAGTTCCATAATGGCAGTGACACAGAACGTTTCAGCCAAGCAAGAGTGAACATCGAGGAGAAAATATCAATTCCAGTATCAAAGTGGTGTTGACTTAGATGTGCCCAAAAGAAAAATAAAGGGGATAGAAATAGAGCACTAACCCCAAAGCCAAACTATTAGTATAGGGGTTTTATGGACAGTCAAGCAGAAAAGACTCCACATACCTCCCATCCAGGTCATATTGCCAGTTCTAGTGTATCTGCAGCCAGCCCCCACCAGGTTGCAGTGGGGCCTCTGATGCCTTTATGATTCATTTGTGTATGTCTGTGATACAAAGCATGAAGAGTTTATCCTGCTCCACTGCTGCATGGCTGTGAGTAGGGAATCTGCATCCTTTCCTTTCAGCCCACCAAGGGAGAGAGATATTGAAGAAACTGCTCCTGTGAAGGCTCAAGCTCAGCTTTGACAATTCATCACAAAGATGCAGTCCTTCACCTGTATATGGCATGGCTTTCTTTTCAAGTAAAGTCCCTGTTTAAGATTTGTTGGTTCAGCTTTAGTGCCACAGTTAATTCCTCTGTCTCTGTGCTTTGGAGTTGTAGCGGAGACCAAAGCAAAACCTGAAATAACATTGTGCCATTAAAGTCAATTGAGTGTCTGTGCAGTTAACATCACTGTAAACAAGCGATAACCACAATCCTCAGCTGACACTTAAACTTTAAAGCTGTTGTATGGCATTTCCAAGTCTATGTACTGTCTAATGCCCCCTCCAAGCACAATTACTGTATAAACTGAACTGAAGGTATTGAATAAATATGCTAACTTCACCTTCTCTTTCTAGAGTTATAACAGTGAAATTTTAGTAGATTTGAGATGATGTTATTTGAGAAGATGCTATTTCTCTCTTAACTGACTCTCCAGGCACTCATCTGTTGTTCAGGAAGATATATATATATATATATAAAAAAAAATCTGTCTCGCACTGGAAAATAGTTTATACCCTGGTCTGAAGAAACCTAAGTATTAATGCTTGCTGGTGCTTATATTCTAACAGCTACAGACTACCTACTTGGTATTCAGGAGAAATACATGGGAATTGAATTTTTGTGCATGTTAGCACAAAAGATTGTAGCTTTGCAATGTGGGTAACAAACTAGACACTAGAAAATTTCTTCCTGTTCAGATCAATTATTTAGCAGAATCTATGCCAATTTGCCTATGTGCCTAGGTGTGAAATGAAGTGTTTTTTCCGCTTTCCCGTCTTGATGATACTGGAGCTAGAAACTGTATCAGGATTAGTGTACTTTGTGGAACTGGATGATTTAAGAGTCAGATTTAAGAGCAGTGTTCAGGCTCACAAAGCTTTGCATATTAACAAATATAGTTATGGGAGGGGGGGTCCCCCCAAAAAAGTAATCATGATTATGGTTTTTTCACAATGCCTTAAGGTACAGATGGACGTATTTTTTTTAATCTAAAAACAATCCTTCTTGTAAGTAGCCCATACAGCTGAAACAGCAGAACTATGCAGAAAGATGCTAATCATGCCATCTGAGCCTCTGTTCCAATTCAATTGTAGGCAGGTGGCCAGTCTGTAAAGGCTGCCTTTCTAATAACAGAATATTACATAAAACAGTGGGAGTGGAGGGTGGAAAATAGGGTGTTTTCTCCGCATAGATCATCTAGCTTCCCTCAAGTAAACAAAATCTTCGTGTAGTTGCTTAAATTGTTAAATTTACATCACCAAAGTGCTATAGTTCTCTCTAGGAAGCTTAAACTGGCAGAATGATTTCATGATCTGCCAGAACTGGGAGAACTTCAGCCTGCCTTCATTTCCCAAATCTTTTTCCTTCATGCTTTTCTTTTTCTGCAGAGAAGCATCCTTCAATTTTCAAGGCCAGATGGAAATGTGATACTGCTCAGTACTTCCTTATTGAGTGAAGCACTTGGATGTTATGCCATCTTTTTTCCTCTCTGGAAATGGCAGAGATATCTAGAGGTATATCTCTAAAATTCATATCGGTACTTTTGTTCAAAATTTTTAAGCTGTAACTGGAGGATAAATCTTATATGAAAACAAGTTTATTGTAGTGCATGGTTTGCTGATGATTAACAAAAGAGTTAATCGTAATTACCTACTCACTGTGAATGTAAAATGCTTAAGGATAGAGACAGCTCCAGCCAAGGATTTTTCAATGTGCTGAAGAGTGTTTTGTGTTTTAGATTAACTAAACTATCATCTCCAATACCTCCGGACATAATTTGGCATCACTACTAGATTTTGGGTTTGTTCTTTGCCTGAAAGAGCTCTAAGTACTAACAACTGAAATACCCTTTCATTTCATCTAAATGTATTACCCTCTAGGCCTGAGCTATGATGTATTTGAGCAGCAGTGAAGCATCCGCTGATGGATCCAAACTGATATTTAGTTTAATAATGGTAATTAAGCATTGCACTTTTTTTACGAGAATGTACCTCACAATTAATAAGTTGCAGTTTAATTAAATTGTGGGGAGGGAGGGGAAAGTAGTGTCCTCTGTCATATTCTTTTCCTTTAATTAGAATGTGTTCCAATCAGCAAATTGACAGGAATATTTAAGTAGAGATAGAGGTTTATTAAAATCTCCAGTGAATACTATGGAACATCATGAAAACATCTAGTTAATTGATATGGACATATTTAATCAACATTTCCTTAAAAAGCTCTTTGGATAGTTAGTTATAATGCTCTGAAGAGCAGTGATCTTCCTGTGCTTGAACTGACCAAATTTTAGATTGACACTGGAACTGGGTCAGTGCAATTTACAATGGGATATAGCCTTTCACCTTTCATACCTTGCATGCTGTGTATTTGATTTTTATTAAGAAATGGCATAGTACAAATGATATATGGAAATGACCATGTGATGAGTTTTTATCTGTGTGTAGACACGCACAGGGTAAACTGTGTGGCTCGCAGCACCAACGTTAGTATTATCCTACAGTATAGTAGCTGTCCCTGGAGAGCTCTGTGGTAGGAGTCTATGTAACTGCCATTCTTCTGCAGGATTGGAAGAAACCCTCAAGTCCCAAGGTCCAGTGCTTCTAAAATGCACTGAACTTTGTCCCTCTTTACCTGAGCCTGTTTTTTTTCCTCGTTTGACAAGCCCAAGAGATGCGCAGCGCTCTTGCTTTAGAGAATATGTGCCTCTGTGATAGATCCAACAAATTCTTTCATGTAGATGAATGTTTCTTTTATCAAGAGCTGGCCCTCAAGTTTCTTGTCCTTTCTTGGAAAAAAGTTAGGCTTTGAGTTCTGCATGTTGAGGACTTTGAAGAAATTCATGTATGTTTGTTTGTTTCTCCCCCCCCCCCCCAGCTATACTTCTGATACTTCAACCATGGAAATGCAACTGTAATACATATAGTTATTTGAGAGGGTTGTGGATTATTGGAGGAGTACTCTAACTGCTGAAGTGTGTATGATACATAGTGCACCCCAAATATGAATATTTACAGACCTGGGATGCGCTGTGTACAAATCATTCTTTTCCCTGTGCTGCCGTTTGCCAGATGTGATGTTATAGTCATAAATCTACTTCAGTTTGCTTTTGCCCTTGAATTTCGGCTTAAATTCTGAATGTAAATCTGCTTGCAGAAACTTCCTGGCACCTTCATTTTCCTTACTGCTTTTTTCCATGCATCTCGTATCTCTTGATGTACTTTCAGCATTTTACTTTTCTTCCTGATCTCCTGATTTTCTTGAAGGAATTATCTGAGTGACTCTTTTTCCCTTGCTGTCCTTGCAGCTCCCCTGTACAGACAGTATATGCTCTTGCCATATTGTTTTCCTTTTGTTCTCCTCTGCTGTATGACTGGCAGCAGCTACGTGGAAGTGAGTAGGATGCTGGCTCCATCATCAGTGTCCAGCTTGCTTGGTAAATGAATATTTTTACATACACATAACGAAAAAGGCTTGAAGGAGGTTGATTATCTCGGGCTACTGCTTAGCTGTAACATCCTAAGTACAGTTTCTGTCATATGCACCTGCTTTACAGCTCTTCCAGTGCTTTGTTGGTCAGACCTTAATGTTTCCGTGAATGTCAGAGTATCTGTGCTGTCCGCAGAAGCAGAATTTAAATAGTGGTGTCTAGAGGAGCAGTTAAATCATAATTTATAAATTGGAGGCAGTCTGGTAAACTCTGGAGAGCTGACCCCTCAGCTGAGCTCAAGTTACATGAAACTGCTGTTACGCATCTGTTAGTTGGAGCTGTGCTGGCAGAAGCAAAACCAGCCACCTTTTCAGAGAGCCCTCCAAAAGTTCTCCTACTTTCTGTGTATTTACAACTACAGGATAAACTGCTTTTTTTTAGTTTTTGTTGTCTGTGTTATACTTCCCAAACTTGATACTACTTCTTTAGACAGTCTAACTTCAGACATTGGCTTTATAAATTAAGCTTTTTTTTTCTTGTTTTCTGTTTCATTGCAAAGCATTAATTGCTGAGAGTTTTGCTACTCAGCCCAGGTTTCCAAACATTTTTGGGATGATGCGATTTGAGACTATGATGTGTCTAAAATAGCTCTGTACTATTTCATAATTCACTGTGATGTATCTAAAATATTATTAATTTTGTACAGTTTCATAATTCCTTCATGAATTTATTACTCTGATCTCCTAGTAGAAACCTTATTTTTGTGGCACTATCTTTTGCAGAATAATTATGCAAATAACTAATTAAATTAAATTTTTCAAGCTGGAGGAGAACGGGCATATAAATTACAGATGATAAAAATATAAACTTAAGTGCAAGTAGTGCATAGGTGGTACAATGAAAATGAGATGCCATTAAAGAGTCAACGAGACTTCGTAAAGGTATTTCCTCATACAACAGATCAGTAAGTGAAAGAAATGCAGGCTTATTTAGAAAACTGTGTGCATGTATCCATTGCTTGAGGCCACTTAAAGGTAAAAAAATCCAGAACAGCATGAAAAGTGGTGAGAAAACATCGTTTAATGTAACAGGCAAAGGAACAGTAGCCTTCAAGTGGAGAGTGTTGTTCAGTGCTTACCCCTGTAATACATATGCTGTAACTAAGAAAAATGTATGAGATGATCTTTACTGGGCAATATTTTGCATAATTCTCATGCAAAAATAAGAGCATAGTTTAATATTCCACTACAGCATGAGGAAAAAATGCACCAAACAGACTGATTCTTCAGTTCACTACTTAAAAATAAATGGAAACGGGTAAATAAGGGGGCAGAAGCTGATATCTTGATTGGAGACTGCTGGAGCTGTGATGACTGTATGGCTGATGGAAGTAATGTGTTACCATAGTGGAATGATGGGAAATGTAATTATATTCCTTAGTAGACTCCTTTAATAACTACATAGACCTTTAATGAGACAAAGAAATGAGTTGCTAATCATCTGCTTGGCACAGGTGTCACCAACAGTGATGTATCTTCTGTCACTCAGTGTAGTTCCATGGCTTTTCAAGAGGGGTACAAACTGCTTGTGAAGGCCAGGCTTCCTGGCATTCTTCTTCCTTCTCCAAATTTGCAACTGTTCCTACAAACCTCTCAGTTTCAAAACTTAAATTTCCTTACTGTCTTTTCATGATCACTTGGATTCTGTTGCCCTCAAGACCAGTGCAAAATCCCACTGATCTTAAAGGTGCAAAGCCACCCTCCTGTCATTGTGTGTTCTTATGGGCTGAATCACGCATGAAGTCTTTAGTAGCCAAGCAACGTGCAAAACATTGCCAAAATGTATTTTACAGCTCCTGGTATTTCTAATCCTAGTCTGCAGTCAAATGTGCAACCTTCAGAGCTACAATCCAAACCAGCACTTTCCTTGCTTGCTGATTAGACCGCATTGGAAGATAGCCTTGATGTTTCCCCCTCAGAAAATGTTCCCTTCTGTGCACTTTACAGTCTGAACTTTGAGATAATAGATAACTTTATGACCAGCCCACTGATTTAGGAAACTAAACTCTCTGCATCTTAGCTCAAAGTGTTTTGATGAGACGGGGAAGAGCTTGTACTGTTGGACTATAGTCTAGCCCTTCTTGGGATAATTAAGAGTTTGGATGGCAGCAATGGAGCAGAACAGACTGCAGCAGAATGACTTGGTCCATGCTCAAGGGCTTTCTCTAAAGAACACACCCAAAAAGCATTGGCTTTAAATGCTGCCTTGCATAGAGCAGCCTGTATGTTTTTTTTCTCATGAGCAAAAGCTAGACAGCTTGGAGGAAAGCTTGTGGCTTACAGGTGACCCTGTGCATGCACTGTTGAAAGATATGTACTTTCATAACAGAAGGGGCAGTGGCTACAAATGGCAGCTTTAGAAGTTTAGATTGAACATTAGGAGAAACCTCTCCCCTGGGAGAGTGATGCACCACTGGAGTGAGCAGCTGTCTCAGAGGTGGTGGGCTCACTATCCTTGGAGTTATTAAAGCCTTGACTAGTCTTGCAAGTGCTGTGCTGGCAGTGAGGCTGCTCTTACTCTGGGCAGCAGGTTGGAGTGGGTGATATCTGATATTCCTTCCAACTAACATTTCTGTAATATTATGAAGTGCTTGAAGACACCAGTAGATTCACATAATTTTGGTGAAAACCAGCTCCCTGTTCTCTTGCTGTGACTGATCCATCAGGGAGAGGAATGTGAGAGTAGTAAAGTATATGTGGTGCTGGATGGTTTTTCTGGTTTTATCCCTCAGGGGTTTTTCCTTTACCTCTAAGATTGGAATATGCAAAAGACCTGGTCAGAAAGAGCACCTTAGCAGTTATCAGCAAGTTGACATGCATCAGAAAGGTAAGATACTTGTCATTGTACAAACTGTAAATAATAAATGCAGTTATGTCAAATAACTGGGTATGATTGATGTTAAGCAAGTTTAGTTTTTAACCTGTGATTCATCATGCATCGTTTTTGTGATGTTAAACTTATGATCTTCTAAGTCTTTGGGAGGGGAAAAGAACTACCTGTTCATTTTCATTCTGATATACCTAATTCAATATGAATCTGGAAAAACAAAGCCCATTAGAAAGAAAAGTCTGAGAGCAGAGGTTCTGCATTGTTTATCATCACTTTTACTAAAACTGGGAATGAAGCTGTGAGAAGCTGATATCCATGGGAAATATATAACATGGGGGAAAATCCACCTATGATGAGAAAAATCACTGCAGCCTGGCTTGATAGCAGAGGCTTTTAGCTTTATGCTTCTTTACTGTTCAGGTTCTGGAAGCAGTTATCTCCAGTGCCACAAGCGAGGGGCCAAGTCTCCTCTTGCTTGTGGCAGAAATACAGTAAGAAAGAAAATGCCACTGCAAAACACATCTGTCTTCCGGTGATTGTGGTTTTAAACAGCTTCTTTTGGCTACTCTTTACTGCCATCAGTTACGCATATTAGCTGATGAGAAGAGTGCTCACCTCCAAGTACAGGTTCCAGGGATAATGCTCAGCACAGGCTGGCTGAATGGGCTGGTGCAGTGCCATTTTCTCTGTGTTGGGGAATGAACCTCCAGTATAATTGAAACATCAGGTTTTATATTTTTATGCATGGTTTCGGGTTGTGCATAGCTCCATCCCAGTCTCTCCCAGATCCGTTCTTCACATTACATCCCCTTGTTCAGTGTTCCTTATTTCAGAATTGAAATACCCTCTTGTGCTGTTTCTTCTTTTAACTTTTCACTTCTTCTCCCATACTCTTCTTTTCCTCACAGCATGTGTCCTCCTCAACTTTTGTTGTCTGCTTAAAAAGTAGGACAATGAGAAAAGTCCTGCAGCCTTTCCCTATCTCCTGTCCTAGTGCAGGTGAGGTTATTAAGCAGTTGCTAGCAGTTCAGCCTAAGCAGCAGCACTGAAAAGACAGCAAGTTTGGTGCTGGAGAACTTCATTGGGTCAGTCCTGAGAGCAGCTGTTGCACTTCTGCAAGTCTGATAGTGATTTGTGGTCCTAGAGGTGGCTGCTAGTTTTGATTTTGCTGCTGTGGCTATGTTGCAACTATGTTGGTTTACAAATAAAAATCTAGAGAAACAGATGAAAACCAGTTAAATAGAAGGAAAAAGTGTAATAAAGCCTGTCTGAATTCCTGTCAATGATGTTTAATAGTTTGGAGAGGTTATTATTACCCTTTCATTAATTATATATTTCTTCAATCGTATACTACCCAGTTTCAGACAATGTGTGTGTAAACTGTGCTTCGAGTTAGATCTTCAAGGTTACATGGTTTCTTCATTACTTGCTGGTCTTCTCATGACTTGTAGATTGATAGGAGGGTCGCTTTGACTTTGACCTGTGTGTGCATCACCAGCTTTTGCCATCATGAGGTCCAGAGTAAAGCAAAGTCTGCTATTCGTGGTAATGTCAAGGTAGGATGTGCTTGTCTATGCCTTCGACTGGCCTAGAAAAAGTCAGTAATGATGTACTGGACTTCTGGAATCTTTCAAAGATATTCCTGCATTTTTTCAAAGTTGGTGATGTGAATTGTACTAACAGGCTCACAGAAGGCTAGGAATTGCTAGCTCAAGACAGCCCTCTTAAAGGGGAAAAACGTGTGGGGTCTTCCTGCTTTTCTGCATAAATTGTCTATGGGTCTTCAGACCCAACAACATCATACCATTGCCAGCAAGGCGGGAGATGTTGATAGAACAAAGATAGTAGCTCCTTCACATGAATCAGAAGAAATGAATGAAGGGGGAAATTTTTGATGGAATTACAGCTGGTTTTGTTATGGCAGAACAACTCATATTATATTAGGACAAGGGTTCATCTGTGGGTTACTTCCCTGTGCGCACACAGCGAGGAAATAGCAGACTGAGAAACTGAGCTCCTTATTCCCAGCTGCCTGTGCAGCACTAATAGAAAAGGATCCAAATTTCTGTATTATCTAAGCCAGCTAATGAGACATTTGTGGTTCAGCTATCATTATACAGAATGTATCTCTAGTGACAAAAATAATAACTGGTAATTAGCCAGGGCTTCCAAAAACATTCCTAGCTGGTGAATAACTGCTGGGAAACACAAGTGTGATATGAAGCCAAATTAATTTGCAGGCAGAGGGGTCAGGGTGGAATTGTAGTGGTGCAAATAGGAAGGGACCTGAGCTCATTGTCACCAAATGGCTGTTAGTTTAACTGGAGATTGCTCGTACTTTAGATGGGGGTCCTAAACCATCAATTACTTAAATATCAGATTCGCTAATTTACTTGTAGTGTAATTTTTTTGAAATTGTAGTCAGCAGTTGTCAGTCAATGGTTTTCTCTCCACACAATTTGCAGATGGCACAAATTATGTGGGGCTAGTTAGACCCAGAGAAATCTGAGAAACACTGAAGAGGCTTAACCACCTGTGGTGAATGGGGCAGATGAATGACGGTTGACCAAGGCAAGCTGATAAAAAGCTGCAATTTAAGCAGTTAATATCATTGTTTGGGACTAGGTAAGTTAAAGACACTCATGAGAAACACCTAGTTTTCATTTTGGTTTGTTTAGCTTAAAATGAAAACAGCAATAAAACCTGCTAACTTTATGCACGCACAAAAGAAAACATTGGATAAAGATGTATGGAATAGTAATTTCATACTTTTGATGCTGTAGCCACCTGCAATACTGTGAATGATCTCATTATGCCAGTTCTAAAATACAACAGAAATGGAAGCGCTTAAGAGACCTGCAATGAAAATAGATTATGGACAATAGCCGTGTGGGAAGACTGTTCAGGGCTGCTAAATATCAGAAGATCCATAAACAGAGGTGTTCTAGAGATATTTGAAATAATGAACTGTGCAAGAAGAATCAGTCAGGTGTTCCTGTTTATTCTTTGTCATACACAAGAGCAAATGAATATTCAATCAAAACGACAAAAATTTAATATTGAGGAGTTTATACCAGGCTAATCATAGAATACCACTGGAGTTTTCTTAAAGGTGTGAGTAATGAGAACATGTCATGCTGCATTTGTTTTAAAACAAAGCGAAGAGACAAATCCTCTTTGAAAGTGTGTATGTGTTCCAAATATCTTGGTCACTGGGAGAAGCTTCTGCTGTGGGGAATATTATTCTGTTTGGCTGTGATTTTTGTACCTTCATGTGATGTGGTTTTTTTCCCCCCCAACCAATTTTAAGAGCTGATTATAGATTACATAAATCATTGATATGATTCATCATAGCAATTCTTTTGTTACCACAAAATCCTTTTCATTACATGTTATTTTGATTGATCTTTCTAAAGTTGCTACTTACGTTCCCTGAGGGCACATGTTTATGCTTGGCATGCACAACCTTTTTCACAGTTAATTGAGGCATTCAACTTCTCTTGCTGCATGCGAGAAATATGTACACTAGGCATTAGCAAGAACATCTATCTCTATTATCAAGACATCTAGTATTTTGAACATTTGGTTGTTTTACATTTTTTTATTTTTTTATTTTTTTTTAGGATTTGGCAAAAATAAAGCTTATTGCTTCACTGGTGAGCTTAACCTTGTTTGTATATATCTAGAAAAACGTTCTCCCAGTTGCTGTTCTACAAAATCTGTTGTTTGGTGGCTACAATAGAAAACCAGGCACTTCAGTTTGTGCTATTTATTTTATGTGTGATTGTAGTTAAAATCATATAGTCCCTAGAGCTCCCCTCTCTGAGGATAACGGTATGTATTTTGCAGCAGATTTACAAATGTTTGGGAAGCATTGATCCAAAAGCTGCTGCAGATCTTCGGAATGTTTTTTGAGGCTGTAGAACATTTATACTGTGGAACTCAAAAAATTTTGAGTCCCACCATTTATTTGGCATTGGTTTGGGTTTTTCCTTGTTGCTCCAGGAGCGAGTCAAATAAAATACCGAAATAAACTCTTGATTAATATTTCTGCATCTTGTTAAGAGTTGATGATCCTCTATTTCTGTGCAGATTTGTATTGGAGAACTCAACTGAGTAGCCTTTCTTTGATTTAAATTGCAGGAGCAATTTCTCTCATTAGCTCAATGCTACAGTAAAGAACGGGTGTTGCTGTAACTAATAGGCCAAGCTGGGAGGGTAAGCTTTTGAGGAAGGATGCTCTCTTTTACTTAAATTGGTTCTTATAGTGGGGAAAACACAGATGAATATTTGGGTCCATAGGACTTGCCTCCCATAAGGCATCTATAGCCAACTCTCTAGTCAGTCACTTCTGATGATTTGAATGTTTAAATAGCAGCAGAAAGCTGATTTGCTTTAATTAATTGTACACCATAATGGTAGGTCAGTATGTGGTTTCCAAGCTGGATGGATGGACCTGGTGGTCTGTCTGTCAGGCAACTAGCAGCAATTTCCATAAAAAGTTAGCACAACATGACACCAACACATCTCTAACACAAGGAATCCTCGTTCTTGGGGCAGTAACGAGCAGGTGAAGAATGAGCTAAATGACTGGAAGGAGGGAAGTTTTGGGAAATAAGGGCTAAGAAACAGCTTCCAGGAAGAACTGCTGGCTTCAAGGTGATCCCAAACCAGCCTGAAGGTCCTGAATGGAAAAATTCTCCTTCAGCATTCCCTCCAAGCCTGTTTGAAAACTGAGTCAACCTCACAAAAATCATGATTTGGTTTTGACAGCATTAGATATACTGTCTAATGGATTCTGAGGTTCTGGCATGTGTGAGGTCTTCATGCAACAAGGATTCTAAGGACTGAAATGAAATGTTGTTTTGCAGTTGCTTATATCAGGAACACCTAAAGCATAAAAAAAGTTAGATGTGGCATAAATAGCAGTAACACAAACAACAGAACTACCAGTTTTTCATGCTCTTCCCCATGCCTTTTGCTAAGGTGCTGCTGCAGGACTTTAGAAGGTGCAGAGGTAGGACGTTATGGCGGGAGAACGGTAGAATTGCAAGGCATACCTGTAGGAGGCTATGCTTTTTGAGTTTTATTGCTCATCATATCATCACTTTTTAGTTTTGCTTTTTACGTGGTAATTGGTAGATTCAGGAAGTTCATGTGTTGCTGGGAAACTTTGTGATTAGATGTATCTGCAAGTAAATAATGTGGCTGGGAATGAGTAGGTGAGTAAGGTGGGCTCATTCATTCTGTGCACTCTTTAGGATCTGTTAACTTGAGGGTCTAAGAAGACAGTGCGAAGTCTACCAGGCAGCCAGTAAATCTGTCAAACATCTCTTCTGTAGGCAGGAAGGAGCCTGGTTATTTTCGTGGTTGATATTCCTGGCCAAATTTATGTCAGGAGGGTGTTTGTTTGGTAGGGTTTGGGGGTTTTGTTGGTTTTGGGGGTGTTTTTGTGGTAGCAGTGTTTGGTTTTTTTAATGCAAACAGGATATGATAAACCATAAATTATCTAAATGTTTTGAGGTCTGTTTATCACGTGTTTCTCCTTCAAATTCTCCTCTCCTTGTCTGGGAGAGATTTGATAGTGCAGTGTCTTCAGTTCGTTGACAATTTTAAAGCTGAACGTGTTAATCTGGGAAATATGAACCATAATGCGGCATCATAGCCTGTCATAGAGCCAGGGCAATGAAAAACTAATGTGGCAGATGCTACAAAGCTCAAAAAAAAAAAAAATCCTTTCGTCTAAAGTATTCATCAGTAGAAGTGGCTTTGATATCACACCATTGAGCTCTGGGTAGGTAGATGCCAATGACAGAGAACCCTCATGAATAACACATTTGCAAATGTGATCTCTTCCTTGGCCACCTGCATGTAGAAACAAAGCTCAAATTCAATTGAAGTGTTCGTTATTTGTTGACTTGATCACTCAAGTATATATGAATACTCTGCACCTCCAACCTGGCTTTAATATGAACATCTCTAAAGCAATTCAAGTGCATTACTTAATGTGATATACAAAATCCCTTTGAGGTTTTGCACCTGATCTTGTTCAGTGGTAGTTTAAGGCAGAAGCAGCAGCAGAAGAGATTATGGGATCAGTGTGGCAGGGTGAAAGCCAGCCTGCCCTGCTCATTTGGGACTGCGGGCTAATGCTTGCCTGGAGGGGGATGGGAGTGTAGGAACAGTGTGGTGAAAATGACAGCCTCGAAGTCCTGTAAAATAAAAGGCATTGGCTATCTCTGTTCTCCTGAACATCTCACATGGGGTATACCAGCATCTTCCACTAATAACACGCTTGAAAAATCTGCCTTTTATTGGTGTTGCAATTTTGTACCTGCCATCCCAATAAAACACTCAGCCTGCCAAGTGTTTACTCATCTGTGGTGCTAATGGAGAAATACTTGACTTAACTTGAGAGCAACCCACAGTGCTACCCCATGCCAGCAGCCTGGTGAAATATTGCAAAGATGAACAAGTGTAAAGTGCGTCTGTCTGTCTTCCTTAGCTGCCTGCAAAGGATCCTTGTTCCAGGCCAGCACTGGTCTACGCTGATATCTGGGTAAATGTTAAATGCCAGCAAAACGCAGTATTTGCTGCCCAGCAGCTAAGCCAGAGGAACAGAGTTTGGAGCTGTTGCTTACAAACAGAATTGCTGTGTAGGTCCTGGGCTCTATACAGGTATACGCATGTATGCGGGAAGTGCATTTATGTATATCCCAACATGTTGGGGGGGAGACAAATTAAGAAAGAGAAAGACCTTTCCTTGCCTCCCCTACAATGTGCCATGTTCTCCTATGCAGTACAGAAGAGGCATTGACAAAGAGCATCTGCATTGGCAGGATTACTGAGAAAATCCCAAATGCAAAAATTGACTGCCATCACAGATATCTTAAACCAAAAAACCAAAACAAAAATACCCCCAAAACCAAAAAACCACGACAAACTGTGTGAGATGTTGCTGAGGTTAGCAGCACACTGCTAAGTTGTTCAGGGGCAGAGTAAACTCTTGAGAGAATTACCCTGAAGTGAAAGAAAATAAAACCATAGGTTACTGTTAAACACAGAAATTGCGTGCATGTTTAAAAAAAAAAAAAAAAAAAGGGAAAAAGCAAGCAGGGGGAAGAGGAGAACTAGACATAGGGAGAGAGGTTGAGAAACAGAGGGAGTGTGAGAATGAGAAGAGAGAAGAGGGGGAGAGGGAAATGTGCTGTACACTTAGCTGAGCAGCAGGAAGAAAAGCTTCAAACAGAGGATTTCTCAGCTTTAGATGTCTGCCAGTTGTTTGCAGGCACACCAGTAGGTATCTGTGTGGTGCCTTAAAGGATGTGGACTAAAGGCGAGTCGGAGGGACTCCAGACTTTAGGGATTGTGGTGGTGGTGTGCTCCTCTCTGAAACTTTTGCATTACCTCGGGCTAATTGACTTGTCAGATGGTAAGAGAACTTCCAAGTTTTCCAGCTCCTGTTTACTTTTCTTTAAATCTGTTTCAGTAAAACCACTGGAAGTAATGGGTAGGCTGTGGGAAGGAAAGTATTGCCTGTCAGTGCACTGATTCTCATTATTGTCTTCATCTTTATTAAGAATCATACAGGCTGCAAAGAGTCAATTATGCTTTATGCTTTATTGAGGACTTTTGCTTTTAGTATATTGCCATAGCCAGAGAGAATCTGAAACTGTGATATTTTTTTTTGCCTTGTATATTATTTTATCACATTTTCTTAATTAATTTTTGTTATTGTTAATTGTTTTTCTCTCTTGAAAATAAATTAGTACCAACCTGGAAAAAGGAAAGTCTCTCTTGGGCATAATGGAAGCAGAGCTGATAATTAGGTGCATGATTTCATATGGGCTACCTAAAACAATTCTGTTGTGACATTTGCAGACTAAAGACATGATGGAATGAATGTGAATAAAACAAAAGTTCTCTGTATTTGCTATTCCAGACACTTCAGCAAAGTAACCAAAGCAAAATAAACTAGGGAGAAATATTTCTGTTTTCATGTATTGAACTGGAAGATTTGGTCTCTCTTCATTTTACCGATGTAATGAACTTTTTTTTTCTTAAAGGTTTTCCTGGCTGAGTAAAGCGTATGTGTTTTAACAATTAAGTGAGCTTTGGGGATCATATTATCTATTCATAATGGGATGAATTTTGAAAGAAAATGACTTCTTGATGAAGGAAATAAGATTTTTATTTTATTTTATTTTTTTATTTAAAAAAAAAAAAACAACAAAGGGACCCCCAGTCACTGAGTGTGTTCTTGCTTTGATCACTAACTGTGCCAAGCTTACCTAGCAAAGGAAATAGCAATGATAAAATATTAGCATTAACACTTAATTAGCATAAACATTTTATTCAAATATTATCTTTAAAATATGGGTTAGCTGAGGTTGACAAAAGGCTGAAATTTATATATTAAATATGTTTTACTGGATAATGTTATAAGCAAGAAAAGCAGATGGAATTTTAACCTTGCTACTGTAAAATCGGTGCTGTCACATAATCCTAGAAATCCTCCTGCAAGATTAGGAACAAATATAAAAACTGGCCTGAATGATAAGTGTTATTTTATTTAGACTAAGAGGAGATGTAAATTGGCATGTATTTGTCACTACCTGAATGTTGTTATTCCTTATTACAAAATTAATATCATGAGAGCTTTTAGTGTACTCCTAGAATGTCACTGGAGTTCAATTATATAATTACAAATAAAGATATCTGACAATGACAACTAATTTCAAATGATGGCAACAGAAGTGCTCACCTTAAAAATAAGCTGTCAAATCAAATTTTGAGGCAATTGCGTTGCTACCTGTTTAACTGCAAGGGCATTTTTATACCTTCTTTCCAGATCTAATTACTGTAATTCCAGTGTCTGCTCTTTTCAAAGCAATTGCTTTCCCCAGAAGAGTCTCCCCAGTGTTTCCCTGGCAAAGCCAAATATGTGACAGATGAGGAAGTTGTCTGTTCGAAGATGAAATGAGCAAAAGTGAGCAAATAGTCCCAACTGTATTCACTGAACAGCCATGGTTGCATTTTGTTTGTGGTCATTGGTCAATAATCACTCAATCCATACAAGTGTAGAAGAGTACAACATTCTCTTTTAACCCTTTGTAAGGGAACTGTCAGAATTACTAATACACGTATTCTCTGATTGCTGATGGATTATCTGACAGTGTATAGGAGCAGGATACTATAAATCTTCTTAGATTTGGATAATTTTTCTTTGAATTCTCTTTTTTTTCTGGCTGCAAAATAGTTCACTTGGAGACCAAGATATATTTATTTGGTACTCGTTAAATGAGCTTGTGTTTTTTTCCTTCTGACTTCTTACCTCTGCTAAGAATTACTTATATGTGTAACTAACGTGATGCAACTGGTCATTAAAGTAGTGCAATGTAGATTTCAATCACTTGGAAATCTTTAAAGGTGGCATTAAACTGTTTTCTTTGACATGCTAGGTGGCAGCGATGTGAAATGTACAGTGGATGCTTATATTGCAACATAAACATTTCCAACACCTTTATATTCACTAGAAGTGATCACTGCTTTTCATTTATAAACATCTAGAAATGTTTTCTTATGGCTGTGGGTAATAACACTAAAGACACTGAAATTGGCTATATTCTTATTCCTTTTTAGAACTAGAATTACTCTGTCTCCTGTAGATGGAACAGGCTTACTTGAACAGTGCTCCTTTGTCCTGGGGGGGGTGGGGAGGGGGCGAACACAAAAACAAAACCTGAGTGCTGATTCTTCATTAGTCTAATATAAGAAGCAATAATTATGGAGAAGGAAATAATGTAGACAGTAATTTGGAAAATGTGAAATTTTAGAGTTTGCTGCAGCTGGATGCATGTTTGCTCAGTTCTACCTTCTCTATTAGCTGTGTTTCAGAGGTGAAGACCCATTCTTGCTATTACTTCATTCCACTGCTTGACTGGAAATGACTGAAACCAGAGACATTAGTGGAAGTTTTAATCTCCAAGCACAACCTAAAACTGTTGAGCACTTTTTAATAGGAAAGAAATTTTTTTTCTGGTTTCTTTTGTTCCACTTGAAATGCAGGTGGAGCAAGTCAATGTGAAATGATCACATGAAACTCAGCCAATCAGAACAGCTCCAGTAAGATCAGATCTTTGCCAGCTGCACTCTGTGTGTGTGTAGTGTCTAGATACAGTTAAGAAGCAAAATTTTCTTAACAAAAAAGTTCTGCAAACCATGGGGCAATTTTTTGTGACCTCAATAGATACAGAAATGTTGATGACTTGTTACTTTATGCTTCTCTCTCACTGTTCTATCTCCTGGGGTTTTGTGTTTGTTGGCTGTGTCCTTGCTGCCATTCTGCGCTTTGACAGAGGGCTGCTGCAGTCTCGTTAGGTTAGTTGCCAGCTCCTAAGAGCTACACACAACCACATCCAAAAGGGTGGGCTAAGAGCTGAAGATAGGTTTCCTTTAGTGCAACAATGGATCCACAATTATGTGTGTTACATGTCATTTGGGGACACATCTGGTGAAACCTTGTACTGACTTGGAGACCACAAACCTTCTCTGTGAAGTGAGAGTAAATTCTGGCTGTACATTTGTTTTATGAGTTTGGCTCTAACTCAGCTTCTTTGCGGAACATCCACCCATCTTCCAGGAATCCTTGCAGCATTCATAAATTATATTTCCTCAAATTAGAGGGATCCAGACCAAATATGAATTGTGCTTTTGGACTAGTTCAGTATTGATTCAGTAATACCTACAGCAGAGTACAAACCCCTGAAAATAGTAGAGTAAAATATACCATCAAGTATATTGTCAAGGATTTGGCTTTGTAATGTAGGAAAGCCTTCTTTCCTTAGTCATAGTTACTTATTTTATGACAGAAGATTAGAAGCGGATGCTCAAATATTTTTCTTGATTGAATAAATAAATTTACAAATCTCAGATGCTTCAGAGGTTGTTATTGTATGTGTCTACATAATTCAACAGTATGTCAAAAATATACTGCCAATTGGCAGATTACACTTGCCACTGAGAAACAGTTTTAATATGATTGCCAGTGGAGGTGGGGTCTTAAAGCCTGTTCCCTGTAACTTCACTAGAGTAAGTGTTTCCAAGTCTTTTTCAGTGTACCTGTTTTTACGTAGTGTGTCCAGTACATGATGTTACATGGAGAGAGGAGATAGACATTTACTGTTGCATCAAGTAACCCTTAGGGTAATCCAGACCTTGGACCCAGAGGCCTGTTCCTCATAGTGTCTTTACTTGTCAGCAGCTGAGTTCAAAACAAAACCAGCTGAATCCTGAACCAGGATCTCTGCCCAAGTTCAGATCCTAAGGAAATAGGTAAAATTTATAATCTGGTAACTGGTCACCTCCTATTATTATTGCGTGTGGTACTGTTGCAAGTGCTGGGGCTGGGAATAGCCTAAGACAAATCATACCTGATATTGATTTAATTCATGAAGTACTGTATGGCTTTAAGTAATAGTACATAAAGGTTAAAGCCTCTGAAGAGGAGATCAATTCTGCACATGGGGCAGACCCCAGGGTTCCTGTTGTGACTCCCTGAGCCCAGCTCTACAAAGACATTTATTGCCCAGCTGCTACAGATACTGGCTGACCTGCAGTGAAATGTATATTCTGGCTTGTTCTCATCACTTAATAAGGTATTGATTAATCCAAATATGGACTAGGAATATTCTTATATAAAAGGTCTTGGGAGAGCATGTTATTTTCTCTAGCTTCAGATGGGAACTTCAAACCCTCTTTGAGGGGAGGGAAAGAGGGGAGAGGTTTGAGCAGACTAAAAACTGGAATCTCTTCTCCAGAGTGTGTCCCCTGTGAAGGTGCTCAGCTATAAGGTAACAGGAACTGAAAATACCGGTTTCAGCCTATTAACACTGCATGGTGCAGAGGCTGTATTATAGCTGAATCAGCACATTTCTTTACATCCTTCCCAGTGATTTCTTTTCAGTTACTCTGACCCTTGTACAGATTTTTCTCCATCCAAGGCAGAAATCACTTGTTCACACCCATCCTGTCTCTGAACAGGCTGGGGTGGCAGAAAGAACATCTGCTGTCAGCCAGGGGTAGCCTCAGCCCCCATGAAGCAGTCTGGGCAGCGTGTGCGTAGGGTGCTGTGCTGGGAGGCACTTCTGAAGTGCCCCAGTAGTTTCAGTGCTGGCAGGGCTTGGAGCAGTAAACAAGTAAGAGTCCAGTTCCTTTCCCCTCTGTGCTAATTCCTCCATTTGGTATATTCATGCAATTATTTCTACCTCATAGGGAAGATAAGAATAACTATTATTCATACTCTTCAAAGGGCTCAAATGAGAGGTGTTATAAAAATGCAATCTATAATTACAGTACATCATCTCTGAAGCACAGGGTAGCAGGCACTTGAGCCTTTGCACTGCATCTTCCAGTCCTCAGTTACTCTCACTGTAGGATCCTGTTTCTGTTGGTTTCCTTGATGCGGTTTCTCTTTTGTTCTTTCCCACCAACATTAATTGCCCCTTTTTTTTTTTTCCTCTTAAATAGTGTATCTGATGCCAGTTGCTGGCTGGATCGTGCTGCTTGCAATTTTTTTTTTTTTGTTTCTCAAGTTTTTCTGTGCTGTGGTCTAGCATAGCACTTTCCTACCTTGACTTCAGTCGTGCTCACTCAGATGAGCTGAGAAGTACAATGCAAATTAAACATTTTTACCTTTAAATACAAGGGAGTGAAAAATAAAGTGTTTGTGAAAGGTCCTGAAAATGGCTTCCATTATTTCATGTGCTTGCCTTCCTGTCAGGGACGTATACAACTTTTTCATAGGAAAGACAGAGACTTATAAAAATTAAGTTAAGGCTCTTAATATTTTGAGGAAAACAGTTGTTAGCCTTAAGGATTGCTCAACTGCACTTCTGAAAACCCCAGTTAGTTGTATCATAGAACAAAATATGTTGCATTGTGCCACTGAAGTGAGGATATTCCCCTACCTCCTCAGGCCAGGTTAGCCTTGTAGTGGCCCTGCCACTATGATTGAACTTCTGTATTTTAAGGACTGCTCTTTACAAGGCGGCTGTTTTGTGCACAGTTCAGTACAAACTCTGATAGAAAACACATGTAGTTTGATCTGGGATGGAGATTTTGATGTAGTTCTTTGATAAACTTTCCTCTTGCTATATATATGCAGTCATCTGCATACAAGGTGTTACACTTCTTTCCTCTCGTACATGAAGTCACATAACTAGTTACATTACAGGTATCAGTAGCTTTGCCATGAGGAATTTTTTTGACGAGTCCATCCTGGATCATTTCCAATCTGTATGAAGAGTACTGAGGGTGCAGTAGCCTTCCCTCCTTCCCTTTCAGCCCCATCCACTTCCACGCTCTACAGCAGTGTAAATTTGAATGCTTTTAGCCGTCAAGCTGTGCATAAGCTCTGGTGGTGTATGTAAGCAGCCCTATGTCTTCGTGAGTCTGTGCAACGTTGTTATTTTTTCCTGTTTGTGAGTGTAGGGAACAGATTCAATTTGGTAGATCAACATTTTAGGCTAGAATTCTTAATGCAACTATTAAATCCTAACATCTCCACTAGATCTCAGGTTTTTCATGGGATATTCATCTGGGTGAGCTTATGCAATTATTTACTGTTCAGCTGGAAACAGCAAGACCCTGGCTCTATGATAGGACAGTAAAAATATATTTTAAAAAAAACAAAAGAAACAACAAGCCTGTGGGTTTTTTGTCAATTTGAGAACCTCGCTTTTTTTTTTTGGCCAGGGATGCGTCATGGTCACATTGTGTTCATATGTCCATGTTTGCATAGGTGTACTACACTTTCAAATATTCAGCTTATTTAGACACATTGGTAAGTTGCAAGGCAAAGTCCCACATTACAAAGGGAAGCAGTCAGAAGAGAAATGTTTAAACTATTGCTACTGTTTAGTCTTAATACTTCTGAGCATGGCCTTGCTTCATGAGGATATTATTCATGTCCATATATTAGAACAACATTGCATAATTTATACCCATGAGGGTACAGAACTAGGGTTGTACAGGCAAAATTAACCTGCGGGTTCCTATGTCTTGATATCTTGTCTGTGCTCTCCTTGTGTAGGGTTTTGCCCATGTAAATCTCGGAAAGTGCATTATATGCATTTGTAATCTATTTCTATTTAGCACTTTTAAAGTTATTCCAACTAATTATTACAGGTTTCCTTCCATGAAATCTCTGAATTTGTTGCAGTGCTTTCTGTCTGTAGCACTCTCATGCAATTAGATGGCCTCTAGACTTCATTACACAAAAAGCTCCTGGAGATTGGTAGCCTTGATACAGCCTGAGCTCTTGGCTCCCAGTTGGGGATGAAGTGAATTGTTTGCTGTACATCATCTTCTGATTTCCCAGCCCTGGTGGCATTTGCTAGTGCTTAAGGAGTCTCTCTAGATGAGCTTCTGATGGCCGCTTCTGATGTGCTGTGGCTTTTCTCTCTGCTTCAGCTCTGCTAAGGAGAAGGAGAGGTTTGATGTTGTGGATTAGTTGCAGTCATTCAACTCCCTGAGGAAGTTAATTTGAGTTGTTCATGCCATTGCTGTCTTAACACTGAAGCTTTTAGTGTCCAGCACTCTTTCAGACAGACAATTCAAGCCTTTTAACTAGAAGGGGTTTGTTTTAGCAGCAGAGATTCTGCCTCAACCCTCCGTATCTATGTTGCGATTCAGTTAGTAGCTCTAATTACTCATGGCTGTGTGTTTACCAGAGCATGTTGCACTACTCCGCTGTTTATACTTTGATGTTTATCATAGTTGCTCTACTGCTAACTATTCTCTTGAAATAGTAATTTCTTATTCATTTATGTTCGCATCGTAGTAAATTTTCCCATGTTTCACAGCTCTGTCCTGTGTCCTCTTGTGTCTCTGTAAAACTGCCACATGTGTTTGGACATACGCATACCAATTTTTATTTTTCTGGTGGCTTATGAACTTACCTCTGCTCTTCATGTCACACGTCCCTGACTTTCAGATTTAATCTAGATACATACGCTGCGTCTGTTGCTGCTGCTGGTTTGCCTCCTTTTGCACTCTTGTAGGGTTTTGTCCCTCAGCAGCCTTGCAGTGTGATCAGGGTTGTGGAGCTCTCGAACCCAGTGTCCATATGGCAGTAGGGTACAGCCCCTTCAGGGAGTAAAATTGTGTTGACTGACTCTGTTCATCTGAAATGCTACCCTGTCTTTTGCACTTTGTCATGTTAATGTCCCTCTGTGTTTTATCAAAAGGTTATAGATGTCACTGCTGTAAGGAACCTGTGACCAGACCTGAAGTTCTGCTCTTTAGTCTCTATGCCCCAGGGCAATCCCACCCTCCCAGTTTAGTACTAAAACTACTCTTTTTGCTTACTTGAATTTCTGTGTTTTGAGCAAGACTAACAGAAACTGTGTTTATAAAAAAAGGCAACATCAAAGTTGCTAGCTCCTCGTCTTTCCCATGTAGACTTTCTTGAACATTTATTTTGTCTTTAGCACATAGTCTAGTCCAGAGACTTCCCTGCATGTCTTTAACGTCTCCTTGCTTACTTTGGTTAGCGCCTTCCTGCTTAAGCAATCAGGAGCTTGTTTTTATTTGATTATTTATTGTTAAGTGGTGGAATTAACACAGTACCCCTTTTCCAGCTCTATTAATGCTCACATTATCTGTCTGTTACTCTGCAGAGGAGAGTTAAGTACTCAGAAGTGGAAAGTGGCAGATTATCATGTCTCCTAAACCATATCAGCAGATATTGATCTTTATAAAAATATTATTAAAGTTATTGCCAAAATTGTAACATTTCTACAGATAGGATCATATTTTCCCAATTCCCAAGTGACAGCGTTGCACTTTCTATCTTTTCTAGAGGGGAAGGGAGAGTGAAACAGTAAACTGTGGTACTGATTCTGAATTAGAGATTAGCAGCTTCTTCCTTCAGTACTAATTTGTGCAAAGAACTGATTAGAAAACAGTTAACATTTTGCAGCAATTCAGGAGAAACATCTTTCTTCAGGGATATTCAATAATGCTGAAACTTTGAAGTTGTTATCTAACAAATTCCTTGAGTGAGACGTAACAATTAATTCAGTTACTTAAAACCATTTAACTTCCAAATTCAAGGTTAGCATCAGTAGGGACACATATCTCACAAGCACCCCATCACTTGCACAGGTACAAAACTGCAAGTCTGTTTGAGGCATTATACTCACTTGGTCAGAGCCAAAGCTGGTGGCTTTTAACTGTTGTTTGAGGGGGGGGAAAACTCTTCTGGGAAAAGTATGTAAATACTTCATAAAGTTATAGGAAAGTGTGTGTGGAAGGTGGAGAGGTTCCCTAGTCCATCCTTCTGTCTTAAAGCAGGGTTGTACCAGTCTGTGTCAGCATGACAAACTCATTACAAGCATTATTTTGTCTTCGGTCCACCAATGGACATATAGAACAGGTAGTTTCTTTTATCTTTGTACAAGCCTTATAAAGAGTGTTACATTCTTTCAGGTTCCTCTTTGCTAGTCTAAATAACTCTAATTCTTCTGGTCTTTCCTTGTTTGTTACGTTATTTAGCCTCTGATCATTTTCATTGCTCTTACCTGAAGTATTTGTTGTTAACGCATGTCTGTCTTGAAGCTGTGACCTAACTGCCACTGAGCACAGCAGAGGGATTATTTCATGTGGCTGGCAAAGTATATTCCTGTTTGTACTTCTGGTGAAGTGCTTGTTGTCTTTGCAGCAACGCGAGACCAGTCATTTCTGTTCAGCTTCTGACCCACAGCAATGCACAGATCTCCAGCCTGTCCAGCTGTATTTGTGTGGTTTATTCTGTTGTCGAGCTTGTAGCCCTTTGTGTTTGTCTGTACTGAATTCCATCTAGGTACCTTCAGGCCTCTTTTCAAATTTGGGAAGGTCTCCTGCAGTCCTTTCTAACGTGATGATACCTGTTCTGTTTGATCGTCCAGCTTGGTAACAAATACATTGACCACGAATGGACCCAAGAAAGACCTCAGTGGAGTACTGCTTGATCCCTGCTGTTGTGTTGATGCTGAACCACTGAGAGGAGCTGCCCTCTCAACAGCTATCCAGCTAGTTTCCATCTACCTCATGGCAGTTTCATAGACCATTCTTTTCCCCAGCTTCCAGAGGAGAATGATATGTGAGACAGGGCCAAAAAGTATTACTCGGATGAAGATGTAATGCGTTCTGTTTCTGTACTCCACAGGAGGATGTGCTGTATCAATTCAGTTTGGTTCTGTTGCAGTTTTGACAACTCAGTGACCCGCATTTGTAAACATACGTTATTGTTTGTTCTAGTATTTCCTGAAAAGAGAAGTGAAAGACAAAAAATTATATGGTCTTGTAATTCTTCCCTCTCCTCTAGGTGTTTGTCCCTTCCAGGACAAAATAGAAGTTCCTGTCTTTGGTCTCCCAGTTTCCAGAAGGTAGGGAAGACACAGCGATCACTGGTTCCTGGGAAGCTAGGAAGGAAAACAGGATGAGACCATGATGGGGGACATCTCACACAGCCTGTGTTTTGGATTGTCTTTCAGAGACTCTGGCTGAGATACTACTCTCTTCTTCCCCTTCTCTTTCTACGTGGTGCAAAGAGGTGATGCAATATCACCTCCCCACAGGCATCGCATGGCAGTGCAGGAACAGCTGGTCCAGACCCCTGGTTTGTGTTGGTTACAACGAGTTACTAATGCCTACGTAAGAAGTTTGAAAACAGGGGATGCTGGCTCACTCTGTTTTCTTTGGCTAGTCTCCCTGGCCCCCCATCAAGTCATGTTCTTTCATTGCTAGTATAGCTCTTAGAGAACTGTGTCACTCTCTGGCTTCTTAATTCTGGTCCATGCATTTTTGATGTGGGACTCTGGGGGTCCACACTCTCCATCCAAAATTACTAACAGGTAATTCCAGGACAACTGAAGATGGAGAATGCCCTTCCTCTTCTTTTATGTGACAAAATACACCACCTGTGTCTTACAATTCCTGCTTAAGTAATCAACTATGCAAGTATTCAGTCTGAGATCAATAACATTTTGTGGGACTCTCACAGGGGTGTAATTCAATCAGTTATGCCTTAGATGTAATCTGTGTTTGTGTTTTGCCTTCAGCTTTAACAGTTCTGATAGAGTAGATAATAGATTTTATTTTTAGTTGGTTGAACAGTAGTCGTTCCTTGTGCGGCATGGCAAGCCTTCCTCTTCAGAAAGTGTCTCAGCATCACCAGACCCTTCTTCAGCAGAAAGCATTGCAGAAAAAAGTAGCATTTGCACGATACTTACCTGTGGCAGCACAGAGGCTAAGAAATGCTATTTTAATTTTCATTCATGTTCTGGTGAAGAGGGTGTATCACGGTGTAGTGGTGAACAATACAGGAGTGAAGTAAGACTGTGTAGAAAAACAGAGCAACAACAACCTCCTTTTGAAAGTCCAAGCCACACATTTTACTAAATCACCATATGTGCCACCAACAGAAAGCCCAAGCACAGCAAATGGAGTGTGTTTTGGAGAAGTGAGCATGACTGAAATTATAGAAGTGCCCTTCATGAAATTCTGCAGCAGATGGCCAGAAGAAGAAAGGGATGTGTTTTCAGTGGGATAGACAGATTGCTGGAGGGGGAGATAAAAAGTAAGCTACTCTGTGAAATAGAAGTGCTTATTGTGCTTTATGCGTTAGTGTTTGAAGAACTTGGGTGTTGAGCTGACTTAGAAGTTTGTTAATGGTTTGAAAAGTGCAGACCTCTGTGATAGTGATGAATCAGCTAGATAACTATTTTTATTAGTTATTTTACTGAGCATAACTTCAAAGAGGCCTACTTGGAACTTCTTTAAAAAAACATGGTAGGCTTGCAAACAAATATACTGCAGCAAAACTTTTTACATATCACACACCACAATTCCATGATTTCTGTACTTCTGTTAATTCCCCACGTATATAAACATGCAATAACACACAAGTTTTGTACTTATTTATGTATCTTTTCTTCCATCTTGCCTCTCTCCCTTCAGACTCCCTCCCTAAACCCATCACTTTATCTGCTGGGTTGAAGGATGTTAGCAGAGGTTAATATTCTATAGACTATTCTAAAATAAATTGAATAGAACTGCATAAAACTTCTTGATGGATATCCTCAGTTTCATTGCAAGGACTTTTGGCTTCAGGGTTTTTTTAAGATAAAACATGTAGCTGATAAGCTGTTCCAGCATATTTCTCAAGAGGAGGATCTTGTGCTTTACCTGTTTTGTAGAGCTGCAAGAGACTGTGGACTGTAACATGCTGCAGCAAATCCACCTTGCGAAATAGCAAGTTCTAGGTAGCCTCTCTACTTCAGAAACACAGCATGCATGAGGTCAGATTTGATGCCATGTGATGCACTTGTACATGTGGATCCACATTGTATTAAATTGGAGCAGGGGTAAATGCAGTCAGTGTGGAGTAGGGCAGAGACTTTGGTGCATGTAGTACCTGCAAAGCAGATGCTTGTTTTAAGGAAAAGCTAGTGTGGGTTGAGGAAAAATATATGCATGGTATTTTCTAAACTGAATGGCAGCATCATTGAAGATGAGTTTGTCCTCATGCAAAGCTTATTTCTGAGAGCCTGTTGAAGCTATTCTTAATTTATAACCTGTGGAAGTTAGAGATGCCCCAATGCTACTGAACCGGGTGTCAGGCTGCTTGGCAGACGTTATAGTTGTCTGTGATTAGTACAGATCAAATTGGGTACACTTGATGAGCCTGGTCTTCTGTTCTCTCACTGTTTATAGTCTCTACCACTTCAAGAGTTTTCTCTGATGTATTTTGGGATGGAAGAGCAGTTGGATGATGGGGGATTCAGGCAGGATTGTGCATCAGTCCCATACAGGTTACTTTGTTTAGGAGGCAGAGTGTTTCCTAAACAATATAATGAAAAAAAAAATCCAGCCTCCTGAAGGTTAAAGCAAAGTTTTAAAGTATAATCTTTTTTTTCCTTTCAAATATATCACAGTAGCAAACTTGCATAGTGTCAACAGATGTGAAGGATATAGTCTAAACTCTAATTGTCCTTATCTGCTGATCCTCAGGGGGATAGATACAATCTTCTCTGTAGCATATCTTTGCTGATAAATTTATTTAAAATGTATCAGCGAGTTAGAGACACAAGTTGAAGATGTTTTAAATGAAAAGCTAAGTATATCTGGACGCTGACAGGTTTCATTTCCTTGCAGTGAGAGCTTGTCATATTGCAACAGGTTAGAATGGGTGATAGGCTTGAGCTACACCTGAATGCAGCCATCCTTTGACTGGTAAAGATGATGAGGAAGTAGCGGGCTGTTGCTGGAGTGGATGGAGAGCACCAGTGCAAGGGCAAGCTTTTTTAAGGAAGCCATCTTGTGATACTAAATCTGTGTAAATGTCCTCTTGCAAAACTCATTTGGGCAGATTTGGCTTTGGAGAAGACTTCAGAATATTTCTGAAGGGGTTGAAATGTCAGCCAGTTTTGTTTGGAAGGAATTCTGATATTTCTCTTCATCCTTCCACCTGTGTCGGCTACTTCAGATGCCTTCAGGGTTTGTAACAGGTAGACCCCAGCAGGGTGATGTAATTTTTCTTTTCCTTTCAATTGGGCAATTGCTTGTATACCTTAGAGGCTCCTGTAACAATACACTGATCCTTGTTACAGTGCATTCTGGGGGTAAGTTAGTGCATGTACTGATGGTACATATTGTGTTCTGTCTGCTTTAATATATCTAATAGGGTGACTTCCTCCTGTGTAGCAGGCATTGGAGTAGCAGAAGAACTCTGTCACCGAGGGAATACTAAAATAGCTTTTATCAAATCTAGAAATCCAAACAAACTAGCAGAATATATCTGCTCCAGCTATTTATGGTCTTTATCTACCTTCTAATGGGGTGTATAACTTGAAATGCTGTCTGATAGGTGAAATTCAGGGGGAGGCTTGAAAAGATCTTGGTTTTAATCCTGTCTGGCCACTGTCCTGCTGGCTGCCTTGCCATGAAGTCAGTCCCATCAGTAAGGTCTAGGTAATGAAGATGGATTTCTAATGCAACTTTTTGCCTGCTAAAAGTGTTGAGGGAATTATTTGTCTGAAGTCAGAATGGAGCTTACTTTAATTTTCTTCTCATCCTATTCTGGAAGTACAATACTTTGATAAAGACTCGGTTTCATTATTTTATTTTGTCATCAGTTAAGTTTTCTCAGAGCACTATTTACGTGCCTATTTCTTTTCCTTGCATCAACGGTTTTACAGAAGCAACAGTAAAAAATAAAAAGGATCTTATCTGTGCAAGGCCTGCAACGTATAATACTTTTCAGACAGAAGCTCTTAAATTCTGTTGGTGTCAAATATGTTTTTAGATTTATAATGAGCTGCAAGATGATAATCCAGGCTTTTCTTGTGGAATTAGAACATAGAGTCTGTGGGAGGCATGGCAGCCTTGCAGGTTGGGTATATACAGCACAAAAGGAGCTAGTGTTTTGGTTGCAGGTTAATGTATAAATGATTGAAAATCTTAGTGTGTTCTCTATGGGTGATGATGTTAATATAGACTACTTATGGCTGAGCATATATATCTGTTCTTCCAGACCCCTCCCCTATTTTTATCTGCTTTTGCTGAAAACTTAATTCATATTCCCACAACTCTGTAATAATTTTAATAATTTATATATACCAATTAGCTGTCTGGAAGATGCCAAAAGACATTTGTTTCACCAACCCTGAAATTGTACCTCCTTCAGAATTAAATCAAAGCACTCTGCAACATTAACGCTATTATAAACTATAATGGTACAGTTTTCTATAGCATAGAAAATGGATTCTGTATGCAAGGCTCTGTATTTGTGGACTACAGAACCACTCTGAAATGCAGAGTACGCACAGAGGCTTCATCCCTCTTGAATTCCATATGTCTTCTCCAGAGCTCTCTCTGTACCTCATAATTATATTCCCATTTTCTGTTGAGAGAGGTGCCAGAGAGCATCAGCTGGGGTAGTGCTGGTCATAACTGATCTGCATCTGACACTGTGTCATAAAGTTTGGACAGTTACTCAGCTAGTTTATTCTTAAATTATTCAGCTTTCTCAACAATAAACCTGCCCATTGATTACCGACATAGAAAAGAACAGGATCAGCTTCATAAAATAATCACAAGGGCTGCAAATTGTCAGTGTACCACTGGCCAAAGTGAGTATGTGGGTAAGAGGGAGGTGAACAAACATGTAGTATTGCCTCCACAGTACTCTTCCACCGCAAAAGCTTTTCATGTTAAGGATTTCCTGTATCAAAGATGTTATTCTCAACAAGCTTCTCTGTCATTGTTGTGAGAGAAAACAATTCTTTCCTTAAAGAAGCAGCAAGCAGCTTGGCTAGGCCTCCTGAGGGACAACAAAAGACACACGATTAGCCTTACAAAAAGTGTAAATAGCGGTGCAGGTTCTGCCGCCTTTGCTTCAAGCGTTGTGAGGATCACGGTGCACAGCACAAACTTGGGCGGAGCCCAGCGCCGTTTGTCCTAATAGGAGCTGTAGAAGTTGAAAGAACATAGAAATAGCTGGCTTAGGCATTAATGTATCTTTTTGAATGCTGTTTAACTAAAGTTGTTTAGCATGAAACCTTTTTGTTTAATATGAAATCGTGGAGGAAGGATTTGGCTTAGTTCAATCAAAGGTATGGGATACGGAGGGAGCTAATGGAAAAGCGCCCTCATGACACTTCCATCTGTATGGTTTGGGGTTGTTCTCTGCACTTCCAATGAAATCTCTAGAGTCTGTATTTTCTGTTTCATCCTTTCAGATTCTAGGGAAAAAAGTCTAACCAGAGCAGCTATGAATGATGTTTCCCCCTTTCCTAGAGACTTACTTAGTATCTTGCTTTTTGCAAAATGTGTAACAGTTCATAGTAGTACTGTGTGACAGGTTTGGGCTATTTCTGTCTGTGTCAGTAGTCACATCTGGGCTGCATGGTGGACTAAATACAAGTATCTGATCTTAATTATAATAAAGAATTAGGAAATTAAATGTGGTCTGTCTTGGAGAATGCTAGGATCCAGCCTGATCATGGTGATTAATGGATGTCATTTGCAACAATCTGAATACAGTCCTGCTTGCCATGTAATGATTGCGTTGTGCTGTAGTATCATGCACCAAGACTTAGACCAGTGCAATGTTTTCGGGGTTTTTTTTGTTTATTTGTTTGTTTTTTCAAGCCCACCTGTACTTTGAACACTTTAGTGCCAGCTTTTTCAGCTGGGATGTTGCTGAAATTCATATGCAGCGTCCATACTTTATTTTTTATTTATCTGCTGTGAACCTGAGCAGTTTTCCATAGGGAAAAAGTGAATGAGAATGATTACTTCAGGAACACAAATATAAAACCATGGAGATCCTGTCTAGTGAGGTTGGATTATTAATTTATAACTCAGCTGCAGATTTAGTTCCCGGGGAAGCTTGGCAGCTTGTCTTTCAGTCTTAGAAGGTGATCCTGTAGGGGAGTTCAATAATGTAGAGCTCTGGCTAGCTGCTGAGTAGCCAAACAAGAAACCAGCAGTTTGTTGAGTCTGAGTTGCATCCGATAGTAATAGTGTATTTTGGCTTTTATAAATATAAAATGAATGAAACCTGAATTTTATACACTTTAAAAAGGTCAAGATGAATAACCTTGTGCCACGGTTTCCCTCCTCCTTGAGGCCATGCAGCAGGCTGGACGTGCCATGGTACATGCTGCACAGCAACATCTGCTTGCAGAGCCTGTCTGACAAGGCAATACAAAGGTCTGTGCTTACAGACACCCACCATTCACAATCAGTTCAGTGTGTGAAACATAATTTTTCTTAATCAAGTGCAAAAGTTTTTCCTTTATAATATAACTGAAGCTGAGTGCTGTAAATCTTTCTAAAATCTTACATAATTATATAGCTGTTGCACTGAGGACTTTAGATACATATATATTACTTGCACCAAAGCTGTTTACGAAGTGCTAAAGTTCAGGTGACCAAAGCACCCACAAAAACTAAATACAGCTGGGTATCTAAAAGAAAATGCACATGGTAAGAACTTGTAATACTTTAAGTGAAATGGCATCACTACCTGCCTTACTCAGCTGGGCAAGAGAGATACCCTGCTGTAAGCTTTGTGGTGCAGATTTGAGTAGACAAGTGACTGTACAGTCTCCCCATAATAGGAATTCCCCATAGGAATAAAAAAATCTGCCACTCAGGAAGAAATCCTAATCAGACAAAATTGCTGCTTGTTAAGAGGTGCAGTACTAGCATATGTGGAGAAGAAAATGCTCCTTCCAGGTATGTATCTGAAATGCAAAGATGAGAAGAAAACTTGTCTTTGGTTTTTATATGAGAATTTAGATGAAAGAACAGATAATGTTTTTGTGATTTACCAAAAAAATCGGTTTTTTTCCTCTTGCTTCTACCCCCTTCTTTTTTGTATTTTTTAAGTGATATTATGAGGCTCTTTAAACCAATTTCATTAGAGTTAATTCCCCCTCTCCTCAGGCAGCTGCAGCTTTATGTACCAAATTTTTATTATACCCAGAAGCTTTCTGCCTGCTAATAAATAATGGTGGTAAGTTTTTATATGAAATAAATGTGGTTTCTCATTGCAAGAGAAAGGAAAATAAGTCTCTCTTCTGTTTTTCTCTCCATGCATCTTTAAATTATAGAAATTAAATAGTGTGAAAACAGCATTCATTTTAAAGACATATGGCCAGGTTAAAAAAATAAAGTTCTTTGACTTATGCCATTAATGATAACTTAGAAAAGGGGTTTGGAATCTTATAAACAGATTATTTTAATCATTCTTGGTACAGTCTGTAAAGAGCAGTCAGCTGTGCTTTCTGTTCTCATTCCTGAAGTGAGTTCCTATGAGCAGCATCGGCCTTCACAGTGCCCCTGAGAGCAGGTGAACAGTCCCGAAGCAATGTGTGCGGCTGTGGCAGGAGATTTACCTTTATCTGCAGTGGGAGGGAGGGAAGGGGAGGGGGCATTAAGGCAGGAGGAACAAGAAGCGTGTGACCTGAGGCTGATAATTTGAACTCTTTAAGAGCCTACTTGGGTTTTGAGGATGCATCCCTGTACTGGCCGCAGGGCAGTCTTTGAGATGACTTTGCTCTGGGGGGATGTTAAAAGTTGCTCATCTTTTTCACTGTTTTGCCAGATTATCATGGGCACCTTGTTATTAGTAAGTCTCAAAATGAGAGTTGTGGTCCAGCTTCTCACATTGCTGCTGAACTGCTTCTCACCGACATGAAGCATGACTGGTCTAATACTAACCTGCCTGTGTTTGCCTGATTGTCTCCTTGTTTTCAAAAACTTGCAAGGACCGCAAGAGGGCTATGCTAACATGCCGTGTTTTGAAATCTGGAATCATTTCACTTGGCTTCAGTAAATTTACAGTTGTAGGGGGAGACATTTCTTTTGGCTGAAGAATATCCTTGAGAATTTCAGGGTATGGCTGCTTTTCTTGAAGAAATTGAGTTAGAGAAGCTCATAATTGGAAAGGGATAGCTATTTAAATAGTCAATATAAATGGAACATAATTAACACTACCTTAATCCCTCTCCCGTGATTCTTAAATCCGCACATGGGAACCTGGAATTGAGGATGCATGTCTAAATGTATCTTAATTAAATCCAAATTAATTTAACTACTTAAACAGTTAATCCTTTCTCTCTTAAAATGAGATTTCACAGTGCGGAAAGAGTAAAACGTTTCATTTGTCCATTTTATGTCCACCATGCTTCCTGACTGCAATGCTGTAATAGTCCATGATCCCACCCAGCAGCCGGACTGGGAAGCGAAGCAGCCACTGGCGATGCCCGCAGGCGATGAGGGGCCATGGCTGCCCCCACAGCACTGACCTCGGTTCCCTGTGGGTCTGTTGCAGTGCCATGCGCGTGCATGCTGCTCCGAGTTACTTGTCTGACAGTGGGTGGGGCACAAATAGAAGAAGAGAAAGGTGAAGCTGCCAGACCCGTCCCTAAGGCCAGGAGGGGCAGGTGCCCTGTCCCCGCATGTCTGGGCTGCTATTGCTGCCCCAGGGTGGGAGGCTGGGCTCCCAAGCTGCTGGCTCAGGGCTGGCAGCACAAGCTACAGAGGCTCCCTTTATGTGTCTTCGTATGTGCAAAAGCTCTAACTCTCAATTTTTCTATTATTCTGTGATTAGGCCAAAGCTTTATTAAATTTCTTATAGATGATTAAAAGGGGAATTGAAATTACATGATGAAATCTGAAGCATTGAGAAAGGGAAATTTTCCTTTGTTCTTCATGCGCTCCAGTTAAAATATTTCAAGCTAAATATTTCTTCCTCCCTAGAATAAATAGGAGGGAGCACTTGCACAGGCAGGTCAGGCTTCCCTAGGTAGATCCTAGCCTAGAAGTTCCCATCAGCACACGTGTTGTGGGTCTTGATTATCTCTTCCCTTTGTGGTCCCATGGCATCCTGATGTCAGACCCCAGAGCAAAAGGGAAAGAGCCAAAGGGCTCATGTACACAAGCAGCTCTGTATTTGAGATGCTCTTGGGCTAACACTGGGATGAGCTTACCCATGATGGCCTGTCCATCTAAACCTGTTTCTTCTGCTTCTTGCTGTGTTAGAATTCTGCTTATACAGAATAGATCAGAGTTGCTCAGCATATGTTGATGACGTTTCAGACAAAATATCCCAATTTAATCCTGGTTACGTATGAAGTGTGTTTTTAATTCCTTTTTTAAGAACTGTTCTTAGCAATGCTCTCCTGTCTTTTTCTCACTCATTTGTGGACTACTATGTGACTTCCTTAAAGCAGAATGGAAGAATCGGAATTATGAAACCTAATATATTAAAATGTTTTCATGGCTTCTTTAAAATCAAGTCACTGGTAAGAGCTGATAAGCGCATGTGTAAGCAGCATTTGCTCTGACTGGTTTCTGAATCTTGCTCATATTGCCAGCTATTTCCCAGTACTCATGGGCACTGTATCTCCTCATCCTGGTTGCACATCTGTGTTGCTAAATGAAAGTAATCAGACTCAGCATGAAAATTTAATAAGCTGCATTCTGGCATTGGTCATGTGCTCAACTGTGTGTTTGTTTTCAGCCTGCAGAAGTCCTCAGATATTGTCAGCCAGAACAGCTCTGGTGTTTTACAAGCACTGATGTTTATTAGCCTCAAACCTCTCTCTGTTGGTGGTATTCTGAAAACAGACCAGATCTCTGAATTTGCCAGTATTTTTAGGGGGGTTGATCAAAGCCAGGCCCCAGCCTGGGAAGCCACAGTCTGAAAATTACCGTCTTTCAGAAGCAGAAATATCCTCAGATGAATTAGTGGAATTTAAAGCTTCTGATTTTGCATGGTAAAGTTTTAAATAATTACGTGTTTTGACTTCATGGCGACTTATCAAGTGTGTAGTTGGTTGCATATACATCCTGAGCAGGGTGTGTCATTGTGTTGAGCCTTGTGGGAGTCCCTATTGCCCTTCCAGGAGAAGCAGAATAAAGACAGAGAAAAATGGGAGCAAGCTTTGTGCTTAATGTCCCATTAACCTCTTGCCACAGGAACAAACTTTTAAGGTTCCCAGCACCACTAGCTGGGCCAGATTTTGGAAATCATTAAGCTATTGTCTGTCTCCTGAAACTTTCCTGTCTTGTCTGCTGGGGTTTCAGCTCCCTGCCTGTTTGCTTTGCTCTCTGGCTGGTAACTGCTTGCGGTTTGGCTCCTGCATGGGAGTCTAGGGAGGTCTAACTCAGTTCTGCCCCTGCTTTGGTTATATGGTGCTGGTATATTTGGCATATTGACTATAGCAGAGTGGTCTGTCACCATATATGTGACAGGCTTGGGTTTTAGCTCCTATTTTATGATGCTTACTGCTTGGTACCAATGTGTCTGGTCTTGTGTCCTGTGTCCCTCCCTGCCTCGATTTTTACGCTTCTCAGTGAGACATAGAAACGTATGTGAAAAATCTTTTCATCTTCACGCTGTGCATGTATTTGCTTACTCTAAGAAAGGCATAAGTGGCTAAGGGCACTTCCAAAGGGATCTCCTCGCTATGTTGAACCACTTGATGGGTACCTGTAGGGTTTCAGCAGACCCCACTGCAGAGCACCATCCATTTATATTAGTGTTCTGAAGATCTACTTCTTGTTCAGCTTCTCGACAAACCAGAAATTAGGACGCTAATGTTTTTTACAAACAAGAAGTCCAGGCACTGTTGGTTGCTTCCATATATTGCCTGAGGTCAGATCCACTGAAGTGCTTGAGGTGTACGTGCTGCCCTCTAACAAGGTATCTGCAGAAATATACCCATGCCCACTGCCTGCTCTCTGTTCCTAGAGCTGTAACCGAGGTTTGATGCTGTCGGCTCCCCTGCAGTTGCGTACTGTGTATTTCAGCAGAAAGCCTTTTTACATGAGCAAATGCATTTTGGCAAAGTTTCTCATGTCCTATTGAAAAATCTGGATGTGTACTGGAACAATATTTTTTGAGCAGTTTCTTCTGTGTAAATAGAGCCTTATTGGTACTTATGTTCTGCTTAATTATGCTTCACGTTTTGGAGCAATCTGCTCAACTTAAACATCAGTTCCATGAAATGGAAAGAAGTAATCTTTTGGGTGATACTGTCTCATTTGGATGTGATCTGTAGTGTGCATATTTAATAGCAGTGTTTCACTCCTCAATTCTGCCTGGACCAAAACAATTTGTACTTTTTCTAGTCTTTGCACAGGTGAATTGCCATAACATGGTGGTGAGCTGTCCTGTCTGCTATTATAGGAGGAAACTTGCTCCCAAATTCACTCCTGCTGGTGATGCTAGCATTGTCTTATAGTTATATGGCAAATTCTATTTTATGCACTGCTGTTTCCAAACAGGATGAGGTGTATGTTAATACACAACACAAAATCTTCTCTCTTTTTTTTGTTTTAATAAATGTGAGCAAACCCACACATGTTTTCAGCTTGGGAAAATAGATATATCTGTTGCTGTTTTAAAAAAACAAAGCAAGCTTCATTTTAAAAACAAACTAACTGATTTAAAGAAATTGAAACTTAAGGCTGAAGTAGAAATAGTGGCCAATTTGGTTTTTTTTTAAAGATCTTTAGCGTGAAATTTCTGTTGTGCAGAATTTTAGTGTAGGTGCCTGCCCAGTAATGAAATAAAAATTTATGGAACTGCGTAACTTAACAGAGAAAAATCTGCAAAGAGCTGCTGCACTGTAAATAGACTGAGACAAACTGACCACAAACATGGTGCAGGTGGGAGATGGCTTCTGCCTATATTACAGTGAGAAATGAAACTTGAAAGATTTTCCAAAATGAAGTTTTCTAAATCACAGTCAAGACTTCAATTTTATGGAAAATATCTTCTATTTATTTGTTTTCCCAATGTGAAATGCCACCTTTGGAAGAGTTGCATCTCTCACAAAACAGTCTGAATTCCAAACAGCTTCAGTGCCCTCTTCAGGAGCTCAGCCTAAGCTGCCCACGCACCCAAGGGTGGCTCAAAGACAGGGACCTTCTGTCCCTCTGGCCGTGGGACACCCACCGGGAAGCACCAGCCCACAGCAGCAGCTGGCCCTTGGGCAGTGATGGACACAGCGTGCTTCAGCTGTCCTCACTCAGAGGCTGCTGCCACATTCATTCATATCTGCAGCTGCATTTAGATAATTCCCACCAGCAGCCTGCAGTGACTGAGCACAGGGATGCCTCCAGGAGGGTGCAGCGAGGCTGTCAGTGAGAAGATCATGCACACACACACATACACACACGCTCTCTCTTCAGGTGAAAAGTCCCAGTTCAGAATAAAGAAGTCTCAGGTGAGGCTGCAGCTTTGTGATCCCCTGCAATCATGACCTTAAACACTGTATATGTGATTGAGAGTGTCCATTATAATGGTTTTATGTAGTTTAAGCTGTGTTTGGCCTTGCACCATTGTCTGTTCACCTTCGTCTTCCAAATGTCTGCTTAGTTCTCGTGTCAGTTCTGCAGCCAGTGCCAAGTGTATGTAATTCCACCTGTTCAAAAAGGGTGCCTCTGAGGGGGAAAACAACTAAGTTTTTAGACAGCAGTTAAAACCTGCCTGAATGCACAAATATAAAATTCCATTTTTCCTATAATAACCCAAGGATAACATGTCCTTGAATTAGGCACTAAGCTAATTACTATTTCTGATTGCTTGATTCCCCCACATTATATATTCATTGATTACTGTTCTTCCCAAAAGCCTTTTTCTAACTCAAAGCTAGAGCAAACCAATGTTCATGAAAATCAGTGCAGTAATAGATCAGGGACTTGAAGCATCTGATTTGCTTTTCAATGAGGGAAAAAAAAAAAAAACATTGGCAGCAATAATTCTTCTCAGAAAGAATAAGTCTATTTGTAATGCATTGTCTTGGCTCATCAGAGGTTTTTTGCTTAACAACCTATTCCAAAAAAGAAAGAAATTTAACTTCAGTTACTTCATTTATAATTCAGAAGTCTCCTATGACAATTTCATTTATTAAGTGCCCTCTGAAGAGTTTCTGATATTTCTTCAGAAAAAGCATCACAGTTTGATGGTTTGACATATTCTCATAGTTTTCCTTTCCCTTGCTGCTTTGGAATTGAAATCTTGCCTTGGTCCTGGCTCGCCCTACATTTCCCAGGTTGGGGGAACCTGTTGAAGGCCAGTGGCTTGGTGCTGCTTTTTTGAGGAGATCTTTTATTTGCCTTCCCTGCACCTTACCAAAACATATGTGGGAGAATTCCACAGTTTTGGGGTTCCCCCCCCCCAGCAGTAATTACTGATCTAAACTTTGATCTAGTAAAAAGTATAGTAATATGTTTTAGCTATTAGATTAATGCTGTGAGTAGGAATTTTCTGCCAGGCTATTTACACTGTAATGAGAAATGGGTCTTCTGCAAAACTGCTGTTTGTTGGGATGTGGGGCTTTGTGCCCCTTGCTGGAGGCTGGGGCTGCCCCTCTGCTGCTGCCTGTCGTGTCTCCAGCTATTAGACTGTCAGTGGAAAGGGACATTTCATTGCAGTTAGCCAGAAAGTAATTTTTCACGAAATAAGATTTGCATGAACATTTTTCCATTTTCTGTTCTTTTTAAAAAAAAATTTTAAAAAAAATAAATTACAAATTATGAGCTGTAACAGTGGTGTGACTGCAGGTATCTCAGAGTAACCTCAGCTCTGTCACAGGCTCCCCGTGTGACACTGATGAAATGTTCTGACAGAGGGGCAAGAGTAAACCAAATGCTCATGAGCCAGGGCTGCCCAGGCATGCCACATCCTTGGCACATAGGAAAAGCTCCTCTGCTCCACTCGTGAGCACTCATTCTTGACAGTTAAACTGGAAAGAATGCTCTTTATGCTTTGTTTCCTTGTTCTTATTCTCTTCCCTGGGTTAGATGAATTTTTTGGTCTGACGCAAGACAGCCATTCTTATGTGTCACCTTTTCCAAGAAGAAAATCCTACAAAGTGTGAATAGATTGATAGAAAGGAGGAACTGATTAGGTGAGAATAATGCTGAAAGGCTATTCCCAGGGCATACTGTGCTAGACTGTAAAGTGCCAAGAACTGCAGCCTTTTTGAATACTGATTTTTTTTTTTAATATTTTTTTTTTGGTCTGCAGACAGGACGGTACTTGGCTTTAGCTCTGCTGCTAGTTTGCACAGCAAAGGATTCTTGCTGGCTGGAGTTCAGCACCTGCCCCAGATCTAGAGAGAGCCTGATTTTGCAGCACAGAAACAGATCTGTAATGTGAGCTCTCTTACAGAGCCTGAGCAGGTGAAAGTCCCTGAAAAGGAGCAAGCCTAGTCGTGGAATTAACGTGCCTCTATCATGAATGCTCATCTTTTTCAGAAATCACCCTGGGCTGCCCAGCTTGCTCTCTGAAATATTACAGACAACTCAGAACAAGTTGGTGGTGTTGCCTTTGGAAAGAAGATTAGCGACCACATTATGTGGTGTTTCTTAGCTGTTCCCTGCGGTTCACAATGCTGTTCTTAGGCAGATGCTGATATAGGATGTATTTTAGAAAATGAATGACAAATGTAGTTTAGGGATAAACTAGTCAATAAAGTTAAACTATAGCAGACTATACTATGTACTTAGCCAAAAGATAACAACTTAAAATGCTGCTAAGCTATGAAAATAGAGACTGAGGCCCAAGAATGGGAAGAACTGAGAACATGAACCTACAAGATAAAGGATGGTTTATCACCCGAATGACTAAACCAAGGTCAAAGACTACGTGATAAATGACAGATAGGGGAGCTAACAAGCAAGTTAACCAGAAGAAACCGGTATTGTGGTTTGACAATGCTACGATTTGGGAAAGGTGAAAAGTTGTCAACGAGGAAGACTGCCAGCCTTCATCCAGAAGACCCCCGAAGAAGACCACCAGATAAGACTGCGCCTGCACAAGGAGGAGTGAACTTTATGATAATTAGTTCTTGAAAGATACTGCCTATTCTTGGGAAAGATTTACCTGGTCATGAATATGTGTGAGATACTTACATTTAAGATGTAACCTAAAGAAGCTTGGGTGTGCCTGATAGGTGGAACGATCCCCCGTGCACCCAGCACTGTAATAAAGAATGCCTGCTTTCTAAAACTTCAAATTAAGTCTTAGAGAGTGTATTTTAACCGGCTTTTCGGTATCAATGCTGGTAAGGTAGACTAAATGCATTCTGCCCTCTGCTAGCTGAGTTTTTCCCTGTTGTGCCAGCCCTGAGTCTAGCTCTTTTCTGTGATTACACTTTTCCCCATGGCTTATGTGTGGTTCTTGTTATAAAGCCTTGTGATGGAGCATGGCAAGACAGGTGTCTCCTTCCCTGCTTGGGAAGACACATGCCCACTTTTCTGGAAAAGGCAATGGATATATAGATGTGTATAGATGCAGATGTATAGATACATTTGTGCAACACCAGCCATATTAAACCTGATTCATTATACTAGTGCTAGAGTCAAAAGGAAGCTGCGCAGCATGTACTGCCAGTAGCTCTGGGAATATGCCGAAAGAATCTGGTGTGCCTTCTTCAGATGAGTCTCTGGTTTTTGTGTTTGTTTAATCAAATGCATGCTTGCCATCAGTTCTTCCTGTTGGTCGTCTTTTGGCCTCATCACTGTTACTTTTGGCTGCATTCCTTAGATTGCTCTTTGAATGAAGTACTTAGAGTGATTTAGAAGCAAGCACTGTACTTTAAGCACTGCCTAAATATCAACCTTGAAAAAACTGAAGTCTTGGGAGAGTCTTTGCTGTAACTGGAGTGGAGCTTTGTCTTATGCAACAGCATAAAACCAAAGTACAAAGTCAGACCCATTTGTAACAAGGAAGATGCAATAACTGAGCGCTAATGAAGTTGAGAGGACTCGCGTGGAGCGCTGGGAAAGCGTGTCTCGATGTGTAAGCGTTAGTATTCCAGTTTTACTGATGGGGCTTTATGAATTGCCTTTACTTCTTTCTGTTCTGCCGGAGAGCTACTGAGGCGTAATTCATTTCTATGGCAGGGTTGGAAATAGATTAATAAGCAGTAGAATGCTGTGGTTGTAATGTATTATCGCTAGCAAATACTGCTGCTGATGCTATTGATGATCATGACTAGGAGGTTGAAAGAAGCTCAGTGCTATCAAGCAAGATGGCTTTTAGGTTGCATTGCCGTTCGCATTAGCCGTTCCTCTTTTTGAATACCCAAGCTCTGCAGTCTAAGTCCTGCTAAGGGTGTAAGAACTGATTTGCATAAACTGTACTGTGTTTCCAGCAAAATACTGCAAGTTCTGCAAAACTCCTCTTTCAGGGGAACAGTGTATTCTAATGTTTGTTTCTTTGATTCCCCTAAAGGGCAGTAAGTTATTATGAATTCTGCTGCGAGGCTATTAATGTGCAGGGAGGATTTTCTTGCAGGGCTTGAGTTTTCCTGCTGAAGGGCATCTGAGAAGGAGCAGAGAGCTGGGGTTGGGGGTTGGGGTTTTCTTCCGGGCTGGGGGGGGACTTCATCATCTTTCCCCTTGCAATCCTGCAGTTTAACTGTAGCCATGACTTATTAAGTGCCACTTAGTGATTGAAAGAGATTGATTGTGGATGCTTGTCCTTGGATTAATTCTTCAGATGGGCTTTTTCAGGGCCTCTATTGAAATAAAATTGTGTTTGAGATAGAGAATCTCCTCTTGCATGAGGTTCATTACTGATGGGTGGGAAAAAATTGTACAAACTGAAGCCTGGATTGCTGTCAGGGCAGCTAAAGAATTTCCTGAAACCAGCAGAAAACATTGCAAAACACATAAGCAGTGTTGGTGGTAGTTTGGACACAGCTCTATACAGAGCCTTTGCCCTAACTCCAGCCTGTACCCGAGTTCTCGAGGTTGAACACGATGTGGATGATTTGCAGCACTGAAAACCATTTTCCTAAAGTGCCTAGTGTGTGTGTGCGCTGCTCTGCACATGGCGTCCTGTGCCCCTCGGCACACTCCAGCCTGGCCACCTGCTGGAAAAGGCATTCAAGGAGATGTTCCAGGGTTTTACTTTGGGAACGAGCACATCTCTTAACTCATTAGACACTACCTAGAGCTGTGTCCATACTACCACTGACCTAAGAGACTGCACGCCGTATACCCATCTGTTGAACTACAATTGTATATATTTGGGATACCCCAACAAAACAGACAAACTAGAATTACTCTTGGAAGGTGACTGTATGTCAGCCTGAGCTGTCTTCTGTGCAGAGATGTTTGAAGTTGAATTGAAGTAGTGATGCCAAATGTACTCGCAATTTCATATTAACATAGTAAAATGGAAAGTGCTGCCAGGTTCCATGGCCTGTAAAATGTATGTATGGCAAGAAATATATTTGTTTAACAAACTGTACAAAAATTGTCCAACTATATGAAAAGTTAGTATGTAAATATTTTGTTTTTTATTCCTTTTCAATTGGGAATTGGTGTGTTACCAAACGGCGTTTCAGTACTAAGTAATGTGCTATGTTTCGTACAAAGCACAAAAATAATCAAGAGTACACTTCTCACTTTCAGGTGTGGGAAGCTTTATTTGTGGTGTAAATAGCTGTGTTATGACAATGTAAGGAAATGTGACTTCTTAAACAGTAAGGAGTAACACTGAGAAATGGAATGGGCTCATACTACGCTACTCATGAGATCACTCTGAAGTTAGTAAGATTGAAGTGTACAAAAAAAAATAGACTGTTCATCCTGAAAGGCTCTTTGTACAAATCGGGAGGGGTGGGGCAGAGATGTTTGGTTTAAGCAGGGGGCCATGTCCAGCTTGGTGTCACCAGCCCGTGGTACCTTCAGCAGACAAGAAGGTAGTGCTGCTCAGGTCTGTAGGGAAAGAAGTAGTTCTCTCTGTGAGGTGTAGCAGCTGGAGCAGCTCTGCCTGGGAGCATGCTGTGAGAGGAGCCTTTACTGCTTCCAGTGCTGCAGCAAGCATGCAGTTTGCCCTCCACTACCACTGGGCAGGTACAGAGATCTTTATATTTTAATTCCTCCCCCCCGCCCCCAACTACTCAGAGAAGCTGCAGATCACATAATTTGAGGAAGTTTTCAGCTGACCTAACTAGAGCCTGCCAAGGGCAAAGAAGCTCCTGTTGTATTTACTTGCCACCTGCAAAACAGATGTGACACAACTGCAGGACAGTAGTTTTTCCACTGGCTCTGTTATCTCTATGAAACAAACATATTTCTCCCTGAGGGCAGGGAGGTTGTGTTGGGCCTCCTGTAACTGAAAAAACAACGGAGCTGGCTGAAAACAATCCTGGAGCTAAGGACCCCGATCTCTCAGTATGTTTGGCAGTGAGGGGTTTGTGCATAAAGCCATTTTACGTCTATTCTATTGAGTTCCTTTAAATTCACTGTATTAAACAATTAGTCTGGTTTGGAGTCTAAAAAAACCTGCCTTCTGATTTTGAGAGCCTTCTTGATAAACAAGAGACCTTGGCAGATGTCCGTCTGGCCAGCTCAATGTCCTGTCGCACCCTACAGCATTCTAGTACTCCAGTTTCCTAAAAGTAAGACAAAAAGCAAAATATCTTTTTCACCTTGTGCCAGAACTCTGCTCTACATCAGGATTGGGTTTTGCATCGAAATAAACATTATCTATCTGCCATGTTTATTTTCTCAGATAATAGGAACAAAGCCAAACACTAATGTTGGGGTGCATAATGGCTTCCTGGCCAGCACAATTGGAATGACATAAAATCCACTGTTGTTCAGATGGTTTCTGAACTTTCAGAAGATTGGGCCTGGGCACAAATAAAAAATGCTGCCATGCAGCTGTCACAGGGGAAATCTAACTATCTTATTAGCATGCCACTGCTGAAATAGGATTATGGGGCAGCAGATTCAATCTTTCTTTTCTCCATTTGTCTATCACTGCTTTCCGCATCTTATTTTGGTACCTGCAAGGTTTGTGTTTGTTTTTCCTTCATCTTTCTTTAGGCTATGAAGGAAAGAAAATATTTTAAGTCAAATTACATTGAAAAATGCAACTGGATTTTTATGGCTTAAGTAGAGTCTTATACTGTCTTTGCTCCTACAGTTCTGTTGCTGCTCACCCTGGTCAGGTACGGGTGGGCAGTCCCATTCCACATGCACAGCCCTGATGGATTGGTTGTGGCATTACCTGCTGTTTGTAAACAAACCATTAGCACATTAGAAATAATCTTCAGAAATTATGAACGGAGTTTCTGCTAATTTATTTTCCTTTTCATTGATCCGTAGTTGTTCAGAAATTGCTCTATTTCACTGTCGAGAGAGTAACCCATAACCCTGGGGTATTTAGGTGGCGGGGGGGAACCCAAAACAAAACATAAGACTCCTCTTGGAACAGATGACAAATAATCAAATCCTTAGTAACTGCTGCTGCATGTTTTAGGAAGAGGTTTTATAAGCGGTGGTAACGACATTGTAGTTTCTCCTATTTGTACTATTCAATATGCTAAGTAGATAAAAGCATATGAATTTGAGCTGATGATTAAGAAGTTTTTTGTTGAGCTTATTGAAAAGTGCCATTTTTCAAAAAGGACCAATTCAATGTTAAATAAAAAATAAAGACTGTGAACCAAAACCTCTTAGTTATAATTTTAATAATCTGGAAGGGAATTAATTTGCAATTGAACCCTTGAAAGCTGACTCTGAAGTTTTTCATACAGTGAAGAAAAACTTAATGTTACAAGAAGCTTTTTCTGTTTCTCTTTTTTAAGGGCTTTTTTTTCTATCTCTGTAGAGAGGAAAAGAAAACATTGTTTCTCTCCAGATGGTATTATCTACAGTCTAAAGTTTTGATAACCCATAAGGTTACTCAATACAGAAAAATAGATCATCTTTCTCTTTTTTGCAGCACATCTATTGTCTTCCTGCTATCTGTTAATCATCTCTGATGCATCTTCATCTTTTCATGCCCAATATTTACAGTGGGACCTCTCCATGTACTCTAGCTCTTCTTAGTCATTGATTTCACCCTTACTAAATCCAGACGCTATTGTCATGCGTTCTCTAATGACTGCATTTACATTTCTTCGTTCTCATCAATGGAAATTAGTTTGCAGCTAGTGTTAACATGCAAATTTAGAACTATCCTTATTAGACTTGAAGTGGGAGACTCTTTTTTTTTTTTTTTTTTTTTTTTTTCCCTCCCCTGTCCTCAGGTTACCCAGCAAAGTGGGATTTCCCTGGCAGTGGGTGATTTCATGGCTAATGGTTTGATACCTTTTGCTTCAGCAGAGATTCAAGGCCTCTTTAAGCAATCTGCTCATTCTCTTTATTTATTGCAAACCTATCTTGGGTGGATCAAGAAGGTTAAAAAGTCATGTGATTATACTGCATTTGGTACAGTGGAGTTTATTAAATTTTACTAATTCTTTTTATAGGCTTTCAGTAAAGCTCCTAGTATGTACTGCTCCATCCCTAGTATGTGTTGTGGTCTATGTATACAATTTAAATCCATGATTGTTTGTAGGCTCTTTGCTCTTGAGACCAACTTCTCTTGGAAGCATTCTTGAAGTTTCAATTCAAAAGGGGAAATTGTGGAGGTATCTGTAGTCGCTAATCTGTGAATGATATCCCTGTGTGAGTAGTCAGTCATTCAGGATTCAGTTCTGTTATTGATTCTCTCATGTGATTGTCCCTCAGTATCACCATCACTCTTGCACCGCAGCAGCCAACTGGAACATCCCCAGTCATTTTCTTGTGTTGGTATTGGTTTTTTCTTTAATTGTTCCTTCCTCAGGCCAAGGACAGCTGAGCCAGAATCAGCAAGGCCAAGCATCACGAGTCAGCAGTACTATCGGACCAGGCATTTTCTCATTGTGTTAGGTGATGCTGTTAGGAAGCCACGTTGTAATATTTACTTCTGCCAGTTTTGTCTGTGACCAGATACTTTATTAAATTCTCCAACGGAGAGTAAATCGTCTCCATTCCTGCACCAGTTTAACATCTAGTCCCAAAGACTTTTTCATTTCATCTAGTCATGCATCTGTCAAGAGCAAGCCAAAAGTAAAAAGCTCAGAGTGAGAACAATGAAAGAAGGTTCAACCCCTCCAACAGCTTAATGCTGTTATGTGTGATGCATGTAAGCCCCCTTCTCAAATGTGCCAGAAGGGAAAATGCATGCTCACTTCTAAACACTATTTTTTTTTTAATTTAATGGGAAAGTATTGAGCATGAGGATTATTTAAATGGCTTTAAAGAATTCATGGTGGAATTTCTCAGCCTTAAGATTTCAGGTACAGGTCCTGATGCTCAGGGGCACCATGAGGGTTTACAGAGATGGACTGCTGCAAGTTTGATTTAGCTGGAGAATGAGGTCTTGGCATTCTCTGTCTACCCAGAGAAAAGTGCCATGTGCAGTGTGAGCTTAGCTAGTCTTCTGTATTAGGTTTGTGTGGCAAGGTTTTGGTAGCCAGGGGGCTACAGGAGTGGCTCTGTGAGAAGCTGCTAGAAACTTCCCCTGTGTCTGACAGAGCCAATGCCAGCTGGCTCCAAGAGGCACCCACTGCTGGCCAAGGCTGAGCCCATCAGCGACAGTGGCAGCGCCTGTGGGATAACATGTTTAAGAAGCAGGAGGGGGGAAACACCAAACTACAGGACAGCAACCAAGGAGAGAGAGTGAGAGAAACAACTCTGCAAACCTGAAGGTCAGTGAAGAAGGAGAGGGAGGAGGTGCTCCAGGTGCCAGAGCAGAGATTCCCCTGCAGCCCGTGAAGACCATGGTGAGGCAGGCTGTCTGCCTGCAGCCCATGGAGGTCCATAGTGGAGCAGATCTCCACCTGTAGCCCATAGAGGACCCTATGCTGGAGCAGGTGGATGCCCGAAGGAGGCTGTGACCCCGTGGAGAGCCCACACTGGAGCAGGCTTCTGGCAGAACCTGTGGCCCCGTGGGGTACCTGTGCTTGGAGCAGTCTGTTCCTGAAGGACTGCACCCCATGGAAGGGACACATGCTGGAGTAGTTCATGAAGGACTGCGCCCAATGGAAGGACTCATGTTGGAGAAGTTTGTGGAGAGCTGTCTCCCATGGGAGGGACACCACCCTGGAACAGGGGAAGCGTGTGAGGAGTCCTCCCCCTGAGGAGGATGGAGCAGCAGAGAAAAGGTGTGATGAACTGCCCACTACCCCTATTCCCTATCCCCCTGTGCCACTTGTGGAGGAGGTAGAGAAATCAGGAGTGAAGTTGAGCCTGGGAAGAAGGGAGGGGTGGAGGGAAGGTGTTTGAAGATTTAGCTTTTATTTCTCATTACCCTACTCTGATTGGATTGGTAGTAAATTAAATTAATTTTACCCAAGTCGAGTCCGTTTTGCCCATGATAGTAACTGCTGAGTGATCTCTCCCTGTCCTTGTCTTGATTCATGAGCCTTTTGTTATATTTTCTCTCCCGTGTCCAGCTGAGGAGGGGAGTGATGAAGCAGCTTTGGTGGGCACCTGGTATCCAGCCAGGGTCAACCCACCACATCTTCATACACTGCTTTTCCTATAACCCTCTCTAGAGAAAGAAACAGCAGTGAGAATTACTCAGTTTTGGTGCCTACTTGATCCTAATGTCCATTGGGGGCATATAGATGCACCAACTGCAGGACAAAATGCACTGGGTGCTGTGTGAGAGGAAATGAGGTGAGGTCACTGGTGCTTCCCGGGCAGCAGCAGGTGAGATGCTGTAGAGCCAGTGGTGTGGTGAGAGGGTGTTTAGGAAGGTTTGGGCAGCTGGAGGCACAGATAATGTGGAAATGAAGGAAACAGATGATGCCAGATGGACTGAGGGCAGAAGCTGCCCAGGCTGGAGGTAGGGCCAAGGAGCTGCAGGTAGTAATATTCTGACCAAAACTCTTGTGCCTTTTGCAGGTTATTGTAGATCATATCATTTACGTAGTTCTCCAGTAAAAAGAAACTGATGCCATGAGAAGCCATATACCTATCTTTAAAATATTTATTTACTTATTTATGTTACTTTTCATCTAATTTGCTAATGAAATTTTCTCATAGGGCACATGAGGGTAGTACAAAATGACCATGTTGCAAGTGAAGTGACTGCAAAGAGCACCAGTTAGAGTCTTCCAGACCACCTGAGACTCCTTCACTCTATCTAATCACTTTTTTATTTCTACAGGCTGTCAAAGAGCTAAGCTGTGGAGAGGAATCAGAAGGCTGCAGGCCCCTCTTGTTGCCCCTTAGCAGCTTCAAAAATTGCATGCGAAGTCCTTGTTATCCCTTGTCAGAGTTGCTAGGATGACTGCTGCATTGCTGTCTTGCTGCGTGCATGGATGCTTGCATGGATGCATGACTGTGTGCATGCTTCCCTTCACATGCTGCCCTGAGTTTCATGGTCATGCAGGGGACAGCAAGCTCTGACATCCTTTCCTGCCCCTTGGGGTAAGGAAAGAGGCAATTCAGAAAAAAAAAAACATCTAAAATACACCTGGAAACAATCCTACTGTCACGGGGAAAGGGGACCCTATGGCACTTGCAGAACACATCCAATGTCACCTTAAAATTAACAAAAGACAAAGCTGTGTATGGTTGTCACTTTGTTTTTGTTAATTTTTTTCTTACTTTTTCCTAGACCCTGCCCGATGGTTTTACGTGTATCAGAGAGGTAAAATTTAAACCAGTTTGACTCGATCGGTCATGTAATTTTTGTAGCAGAAGTTTCCTTAAGCCAGGAAACGGGTTCCCCCTGGCTGAGTTTGTCCTCACTTTCCATGCTGGCAGCAAACAAAATTAAAGGTGCTTGAAAATTGCCCAGTTCCTGGGTAAGGCTGCAGCCTGGGGAGCAGGCGAGTCCCCTCTGAAGAAGGCAGTCCCAGCCCAACCTCCATGTCCTTCTGTGTGTTGTGCTCTATCACATGATGTGCTAAGTACTTAGCAATTCACGTACTCTCCGCATGAAGTTTTGAGGTGGTATTAGTGGGGATTTTCCAAAAACCATCAGAGGGAAGTGATTTTCTAACCTTTCTAGTGAGGTGTTTTTGCAAATTCACCTTTGAACAGCTGCTTGGAGGAAAGCACTTGTCCCAAAAGCACGTTTTCTGCGGCATCCCCATGGAAAAGCAGCAAAACACCCAGCAAGCTTTCAGTGATTTTTCCACCTGTTTTGACAAGTTGCTTCCCTTATAAGTGTTGCTACAGGCAGGTGGGAATGTGCAAGGAAAATTGAAAAGAAAGCGCTGTCCCAGCTAAGGTCCAGTGCACTGGAAGGACACCCTGCTGTCTCCCACCCTGGAAATGGCCACAGTAAAGCTATTTCTAATGATGAGTAGAGTTAATACAGTGTCTGCAGAAACAATTAAAGTCAAACTTGACATTGTGTAGTTCGTGTTCAAATCATTGTGCCTGGTCTTAGTTGTGTGCTAGAAAGACGTTTTGGAGGTACCTGTGGCCTCTGACTATTCCTGCATCTCCTTTTTCAGAGTATAACCTTGTTCTAGCTTCACTGTTTACAACTGTGACACTAATTAAAGGAGCATAGAAGCAGAGGAAAGTATTTATACATGACATTTTGCATAAATCATTGCAACGATTAGCCAAGAAATCTTAAAATTTTATTTTTTTAGTCATCTCAGAATTTTATACAGTGTTGGGTTTTCACGTAGCTTTTCTCTGCCACCGATGGTGTTGCAGGTTCACACAGGCAGAACAACCTTGCTAAACTTGACTGTGTAATGAATTCAATGTTGCTGATTAGTGGTGAAAATGGACCTGAAGTGGTCAAAAAATGATTTCAGAAAAAGGGACTGGATAAAGAGACATCAGTTCCTTTTTGGTTTATTGCCTGGAGACTCCCTTTGGTTTAAAAATTGATCTCTCCAGCCAGACAATAGTATTAATAATAATAATAATTTATTAATAAAGGACTGTTCAAGTTTAATTAAATGTGTTTAATATTTGATACTTCAGCAGGTATTTTAGTGCCATTTTTTTATTGATGTTTTCCATGAGCAGGTTTTACTTAACCCTTTTTTAGGATCCATAGTTGCGCAGATACATGTGTTTTAAGTTCCATCTGAGCTGTTACTCTGGGAGCATCAGCAGGAACTAGCCCACGGTATTCTTGTTATCTGCCATGCTAGCCTTGTTGATTTGTAAGTATTTGCCAGATGGGGTCACTTAAAGGCTAATCCTCAAATTTTGTCTTGGTGGAAGGGCACGGAACTGCACAGAAATATTTTCACTGTTCCACATAGTGGAGCTGTACTTGGTAGCTGGCTTTGCCCCGGGGATCTGGAACCACAGACCTCAAAGGACTTCACAAAAGCAGTATTTCCTACAGCTCCCGCTTACACCGATGGGCGGAACGCTGAAGCCTGTGTGCGGAGTCTGCACCAGTAATATAGCTCTCACCTGACTCCCATTCCCATAACTTTCTGCCATAATGAGCATTTATGGACTCGGGCCTTTAGTTATTTCTCTTCATGAAATTTTCAAATATTTGCAATTGGTTTTCCACAGGCAGGATCTATTTCCCGTGAGATCTGGCTAGGCAAGTATTCTGTCTGGAGATTAATTTCAAAGATGTCATGGATAAACTAGAGTTAATTTTTTCTTCAGGTCCTTGCTCCTAAAACATAGCTAATGTTTTTTTAATAAAAATAAGATGCAGTCTAATAATTCTTGCACATAATTTAATCCCCTTCTGCTGTATTTGTAAAATTACCCATTTCATCTAATACTTGTCAGTTTTGCAATTAACACTGGGCACATTAGCTGTATTTTACGTCTTCATTTTTTTTCTTTAACAAAAAGTGAATTTATTATAAGCAACATATTTTCAAAATCCTCCCATTAGCCACAGAGCCTGGCATTACAGTTTCACCTTGCAGCCTTTGGAAGCAGGGAGACAGGGTCATTTGCATTTTTATTAAATCATCATTTACACCCTCCCTTTAAACTGTGTTTTAGGCCTTGGGTTGTCCTTGGCCAGCCCTAATGATGTAATGAGACATTATTATTGCTCGTTTGCCAGGCACATAGGTTGGAGGGCTGGAAATGCTGTAGTATTTTAGGTGGCTGCTGTGGGAAGGGTGTTTGTTTCTTGTGTTTTACAAGTGAGTTTGGCCCAGTGAAACCAACCCTGTGCTTTTGTGCAAGATGCTGTTTGTGTGGAGGCAGCTGCCAGCAAGAGGAAGGACAGGCAGATTAATAAATTTGGGCCCAATGGCTGCTCAAAACCAGAGCTGAGAAAGCAGGTGGTAAATAACACAAAACTGTTTCTTATTTCATAGTACATGAATACAACTTCGGCATTGTCTGTGACCAATTTAATCTGCTCAGATTATCAGGAAAGGATTGTTGGATCTGAAGAATATTGATTAGGCATTTTTGCATGGAAATAGGTCGCTAAAGGGAAGATGTGCTGTCAACAGGATTTTAGGACTCAAATTCTGTGCTGACGGGGCACATCTGCCCTCTGCTGATAGTGCTGGCAAGTTACTGACTGGGTCTTGAACAGGCGTTGCACCTGTAGGAACTGGTTTTAGGCAGTGCCTCAGGTTGTGTAGCTGTCTTAGATGTGCATTGCTGTACCTGGATATTTTTAAGATAAATAGACAATGAAATAATGTTTTCTGTAACATGGCAGATAAATGTGCCGGAGTCCAATGGAATGGAAAGATCTGGAAAAGTGAAATATTGGAGCAGGTCTTTTTCCTTCAAAATCAATAGATTTCTTGTCTTTACCATGGGTAAGGGAAGGACTGAGTCCCTCTGCTGGGTTCTGTGATGGAGAGCAGTAGTTAGCTGTGGTCAAAAATCTGTTTTCCTCAGTGATAAAACAGTTTTGTCTGTAGGCATGTGGATGTACAAGACAGCTTTTACATGAATAGGCTTAAATTACTCCAGTTTATCATTTGGAGAAATGCAAAGTCTGTTCAGCAAAGTTTACAGCAGTGAAACACAGGGCCATTTGCAGGCAGTCCAAGTATGGAAATCTTCAAATTGTAAAGATAACAAAAGGTATAATTAGAACACATATGAAAGGATGTATAAACCGAGCCTCGTTAAGTAATTTCCAAAGTGTATTCAGTTAAAATATTGATCTGCTTTAATGAAAATTCATTCTCTGCTCTTGAGCAAGCAGTGGAGAAACGAAATACAGTATCTTTCATTAGCAACAATCCATAAAATATGCATGTGCATGCAAGTATGTCAGGATTGTTTTTCTTTGTAAAGTAAAGCCACTGTTTGTTTTGTTTGATATACAAAATGTGCCTATCCTATGGGCTAAGCAAATACAACTGATATTTTCCACAAAAATGCAAAATTAAGTAATTGTAATAACCTGAACCCACTTTGGAGTAAGATTACCACGGGTGCTTCTACCAGTCCCAGACTTCATACCCTGCTGTTAAACCAGCCATAAAATATATGGCAAATTCTAAATCAGAAAGTGCTACCTTCCCATTCCTCCGGTTTTAAATGCATTGCAAGAAAAATGGCTAAGCAAATGCACAAATGTGTTCTGCACTGACTAAACAGTGCAGGCGATCTTAAGCCTAGGACATAACTCGCTGCAGCTGTCTGCCATGGAAGGGATTAATCCATGGATGATTTCAACAAGTGCTGAAACTAAAAAAAAAAAAGCCCAACAAAAAAGAATGAATTATCATTTATCAGTACTTGCAAGCAGGAGAAATCTGCTTTAGGTACTGAATCCACCTAATTGGTAAGCACAGATAACCTAGATAAATAAATAAATAACTAAATCGTGCTTTGAGATCCATAATAATAAATTTGGGCCTATTTGCTAAGGTTCAAGTTCTTGCTAACCAGCTGTATGGTACCCAGACCCTGAGGCGGGTGTCTCCACTGATCAGGGATGGGCTTGGTTCTAGCTTGAAAGGGATGCAGTGAGAAACAGCTGTGTAGCATCTCTGCTCTGGCTGGTCCGACGTGTTACCTGAGCTGAGCAGGTGACCATGCGCATTCCTCGCAGTGTCTGCAGTCAGTCCCTAGATCTGTTCGTCCACTTGCAAATTGAAGAAGAAAATTAACTTTAAACCAGTGGCAAGCCTGTTTCTGACACCCAAAAATCTCTTGGGGTGTTCAGCAAGCTGTAAACAAGGCAAAACTGAGGAAGAACATGGCATTAGATAAAACATCTTAACATCGTGCTTTCCTAACAAAACTTTAAATTTGCATGCATGTATCTATATACGCTTTTGCTTGCACTCACCACCATAAAGTGAGCTTCAGTTTAATAAAATTGCAGTGGTTATAAATGCAAGGGTTCATATTTCATATAGTGACATCCCTGAAGAGCTGGGAGGGAATGAGACAGTGTGATAATGAAAATGCAAATAAGAGGAAATACAATATACATGATAAAAGGCAAGGGCAGATGAGGAAGTGACAATCTCCTTTTTTGCCACTTAGGTTACTGTGATGCCACTAGGTTACAGGATGTCAGAGAATGGAAGAAAAAGGTTTAAAAGAGCTGACTTAGGAGAAAGCACTGAAAGGAAACAAATAATGACAAAAAAATCTTTGGGTGGGGTGGGGACTATTGAGTTAGAAACAATTGATTTGCACAGAAGAGCAGTTTGTGTCCTTAGGTCTCCAGCTCCAGGTCCTCCCCTGCTCCGAGCTCAGTGCTATGCCCACTGCTTTTGCCAGGGAGGGAGGAGGGATGAACAGAGATGTTGCTGAAGGGAAATCTTTGAATATGGAATGACAACTGAGAAAAATTTAAATTCAAATATCTTATGAACACAAGGGAAGAGAGTGTTTGATCTGTGAGGCCTATTAATGTGAAGTAGTTACTCCTAAAATAAGTCTTTTCTTTTAAAACAGATATCGAGAAACACCATGGAAAATAGCTCTTTGTTGGCAAATGATAGACAAAATGAACTACTAAGTCTTTCTTGTATTTATTCTTTGCAGTGAAGCTCCAAGAAATACCCAGGATTGCTCAGTTGCATCGGGGCATATTCCACTGAAGGAATGATTTCTATCATTTTTAGAGTGTGTTTACTGGAAAATTGTTGGTCAGGTGTCATTTTGAGTGCCCCCTTGGCCAGATCTAAAGCTTCACAATTTTTTTTGCTAAGTTTCAAAATATTTCCCTTGGGAAAGGAAGAGGAAGCAGATGAAAGGATTAACCCACAGGGAACCATCAGATCCTCTTGAGAGGCAGAGATTAATGCTGGTTCTGGAGTAGAGAACGGAAGGAAAAAATAGTGTCCCTTTGAAAGGGACGAATTTTTCATAATTTCCTTTCTGTAGTTTGTTATAAAGAAATGAGCCACATTTCTCAGCAGGGGAAACAGAATCAAATCTGCAATAATAATCTGGCTTATTTTTAACATAGAAATATCTGCCCTGTGGGACCAAAGCTCATGAACTGATTGTTGGAAAAACCTATTCTTGTAGGACAAGCTGAAGATGAATTGTGCTCTTTTGAAATACTGATTCACTGAATGAGGCTAGTAGTGTCAAAAGACAATATATCATTATTAAATTACAATGTTCACCAAGTAATATTTTATTCAAGAATATTTTGAAAAAATAATTCCAAGACCATAATTTTGGGTCTACTCATATAAAAGACATCTGGATAAGCCAAAGAACTAAGAGTTTTGAGCTGTAAATCTGCAGAATTTGTTTAAAGCTATTATGGAGCTATAGAGCAAGTTTTCCACGAGCGAGACCTTTTTCTTTAATTACTTGGTTTTCAGAACACTAACACAAATTCCAATAAGTGTTTTGGAAAACTGCTTGCTTAAGAAGTATGTGGCAAATAAAATACCCACAAATATTAGTCATATCAAAATGCTTTTGCAAAGAGTGTGACTTTTCTCAGCTGGATCTTTCCTGCCTCTGTAGAAACCATGTGAAGAGCTACATTGTAGGAACGTAAATAAAACCAAGTATGTGAGTAATCCAACAGGCTGGCTTCCCTCATTAGCCTCACCACTTACGTGAGGTTGCATAGATTTTTTTTTTGTGTGTGTGTCTGAATTCTATTATAGGATATAAAAACCAGACAGCCAGTATTTTACACTTATATTTTACATTGACTGAAGTTCTAAATAACTTTAGAATGACTATCAATAGGAAATGTCAGAGAAAAGCTGGACATGTTTAACTGGTTACAGAGCAGAGGATGGCTCAGAGCCTAACTTGCTTATATACAGCACACCACAAAATGTATGGCTTCCTATGGAAAAACAAAATAACTGTCAAGGTCACGTGTAAACTGCTTATTGCACTGGGGAACAGCAGGAAAATGCAGGGGAAGGAGTCTGAGGCTACACACGTTTTGTAAAGGGTTTTAGGTAACTTACGGTTAACTGAAAGTAAACAAAAAGGTATTTCCTACACAACGTATGGATTAGTGATGAGTGTCCCTAACTTGGCTCCCTTCGGCTCCCTTCTAAATGGATTTCCTCTCCTTTTTTCAATGACTCATTCCCCTTCCCTCATTTTAAGGAATTTCTTCCCCACTTTTTTCTCTCTCTACTGCTTCTTCTGCATTTTTTCATTTTGTGGCATGTGTTCTCTTTCAAAGAAAATGGCTTTTCCCCGCTATTTCACATTATCTGTTCTTTTTCCTGTAGCAGACATCCTTTTTTTAATCTCCTGTCCTATAACAGGAACTATAATTTCTAGACTCTTCATGTTCCCTTTGTGCGGAGAAGGTGTCTCCTTCAGGCCTCTTCTGGTCGCTTGCCCGTGTCTAGTAATTTTTTTTCTGTGCCATAAATGGTTGTGATACTCTCCTTCTGTCCCAGTCACTTACTTTTATTCCCTTGCTGTGCAAGGGTATTTAGGCATGTATTTTCACCGCTCAAGCCCCACAAATGCTGACTGAAACTCCAGACACAGAGGATTAGGAGGATGGCTCATCTGGAATTCACCAATATTTCAAACTGATTTCTTAGTACTGAAACAATGAACCAATGTTAATTAACCATTATCACTCACTTATGTGTGTCTTCCCTTAATAACCTTCGTCTGTATCTACAGAATTAATTAACTTATGAAAAGATAGCTTTATTCTAGTTTGTTCTTTCACTAAGCCAGTCTGCTCTGAATTCATGACTTTCCTCTATTCAGAGTGGCTCTGTTTCCTTGCACACTTCTTGTGAAATCCTGGCCTTTCAGCAGGAATTACTATATTATACTTGAGCCCAATAACCTAAAACATTTTTACAAGGGAAAACTTGTGTGGTTTTGATACTAAGGAGAGTGTTAGCTTTTATGCCAAGCAACTTTTGGATGTAGATAGAATTTTCATGTCAGCTGAAACTTGCATCTGGTGCTTGAAGTGTAAAGAATCTCAAATTGATGTACACTATGCATCTGTATGTATTTGGGCCTTACCTACACTGCTGGGGAAATGGGCTTGACAGGTGAAAACATGCATCAAAAAAAAGCAGTGAGATTACAGTAATACAGAATGCAGGCTGGATTCATTCCAGATTCAGCAACTGTGAACATCATTTGAATTTCTCTTAGGATTAAAGTGACCTTTAGTGTCTCTGTAGCAAGCTTTTTGGTTAGCACACAGAAGAGTTTCCCTCACTGTTTACCCTCAGCATAATGTGGTTGTCTAATATGCTTAAGCATGTCTGCTCTCTCACTTACATTTGCACAGCTTTTCTTAAAGCTAGTACCCTCCATGCTATTTCAATATTTAGATAAGAAATATCTGGTGCTGCCTTTTGGAGCAACGTATCTGCTGCCTGCCCTTTTGTTCTCACTACCAGTTTTGGCTTTGTGAATGGGGGTGCTAATTGGCAGCCCAGTAAGAAACGCGAGCTATTGCTTTACTCCATATGGCTTTTATTTTGCTTTCAAGAGGTTGAAAAGCGTTTATACAGATCAGCTCTGTTGATGGTTTCTTTTTTCTCTACTGCTCTTGAAATCTAGTCTGTCCTATCCATCATGTTAATAGAGCAAAGGTAACAACCAAAATCAGTATTTTTCTGTCTTCTCTTTCAGATAAAATTGAAGATGAATTAGAAATGACTACGGTGTGCCATAGACCCGAAGGACTGGAACAGCTTGAAGCACAAACCAATTTCACTAAAAGAGAACTTCAGGTGCTTTACAGAGGATTTAAAAACGTAAGAACAATATAGTAGTGAACCAAGTCTAGTATGTACGTCCCCACCAGGCTCAGCTGCATTTTGTATCATTCCCCTGATAAACATTAAGAGTTTTGTGCTGGATCTCCCTTACCACAGCAAAATGAGCACAATCTGCCTCTCCATCTAATATTTATGACACCATAATCTGCCTAGAACTGGGCTTGGATGAATATTTAGCACGTAATATTCTCATTACCTTTGTTCCCTAAACGTCAGTAAGCACAGTGCAGTTTCCTTAACTGTGCCTGTACTTCAGGATAGTTTTTACAGTTACTTATTTAATTCTTGCTGTCAGTTCCTTACATTCAAATATGAGCAGTGCTGTTTGCTTGTGATTAGCTGCCCAGGATGGTTTTTTTATCCTTTCTCTAGCTGGAGAAATCTTGCTCTTGTAGTAGGATGTTATTGGAGCACATTAGGACTGTAAGGTAGGGAATAAGACTGGAGTGGCAGGAACCAAAAAGAAATCAAAAGTAAATGAGTATCAAGACTGAGGAGACAAGAGACACGCTACAGATTTAGGTGAAAGCAGGAAATGTGCCAACTGGCATGACTGTGTGCACAGAACAGCCCCATGCTCGTCTTTGTAAACCACTGTTCCAGTCAAATTCTCCCTGGTAGCAGGGAGTCTTTGGCTCCATGAGCCTCAGCTTCTAGGTCACCTGCTGCTGCCTCGTGGGGACTCATCATAATAAATAGAAACAGGGAATTTTGAGGCTACGTGGAGCAGATGTTTTATAGACCTTTAAGAATGAATACTCATTACATAGTTGCCAGAGGGTCTGGATTTAGTCACCAGGTGGTTTGTGCCAGCTGATGTTTTTATGGTTAATAGATCAGTATCAAGCTAGCTCAATAAACAGTGTGGTTTTAAAGTTGTCTTGCAGGACAGCTCCAGCTTTTCAGCTACTGTCATAGTGAAATGCTGAAATTTCTTGGAAAGAGAAAGTCAAGTCTATTTGGTAAAAACTTGCCAAAAGGAAGCTGAGCTACCTTAAATACAGGCAATGTTGAGAGAAACCTGCTGGACATTGAGAAGCACCTTTCTTTTTGACAGATTCTTAAAATGTGATTGAGTCACATCTCCAACATATACTTGACTTCTCCAAGGAGTCTGGTGGTTTCATCCTTTATTTCAGTGCTCAGCTAAGACAGCCAAGACATAGTTCAGCTTTCTATATTTTTGTTTGTTGCATCTATTGTATTTGTACAGCCTTTGCTGCACGTAGGAGGCTATTTCCTGTGTGAAGTTTTCTAACCACTGAAGACTGATATTCTGAAACCTCTTCCTGCTTTGGACAGTCAGCAAGAAATCATATTGTTTTTGAGACAGAGCTTGACAGGTTAACATACAGTATAATATGACATGACTGCCTACAGTGGGAGACTAAACTCAGAGTTCTTAACCGCTGTGTTTTGCTAAGATCTCTGAAGTGCCTTCTGTATTGCTGTGTTTGGTGGGAATCCTGTGTGGGAGAGCACTGCTCCATGCTGAGAGGAGGAACTGGCTGTGCCAGCAGCTACAAAGGAAAACAGAGAGACAGCCTTGTAGGGCTCTCAGCAGATATGACATTTACCCCTTGCCCCTCTCAGTTGTGCTACTCCTTTGCATTACCTCCTAGGGCAAGAATGGTAAACAAGTGCATTTGACTTGTGATCTAAACCCTTTCCTAAGAGCTTACCGAAGGTCTTGGTATTAATTGGCAGTGCTAGCAAGATCCTGTTTTATATCAGATTGTTAGGACAAAGCAGTCTGTTTTGCTCCAGCTGCTTTGCACACAATACTTGTGAAACTTTAATATCTAAGGTTTAAATTGAAATGAAAGGGCAGCTTTAGCGTTTGTAGCCTGTAAGTCATGGTTTCGATGAGATGAGTAATTATGCACAGCAGGCAAACTGACTCAGCTGTTACCATATTTGCTATTGTACCAAACCATCTGCTTTTTCGGATGATGTTACAGTGCCATCTGGAGATTCAAAATCCCTGTGGGAGTACAGTCATGTTCCTCTCTCTGGCTTGTACTTACTGCTTGCTCTCAGTGATTGCACAGGTCCTGTTTAATCATGAGGCAACACCTGGATAATCACAGAGCCATTTACAGGCACTTGTAATGGACACAGGCCCTGCTCAGCCTGGCTGCAGTCATAGGAGTCGAGCGTTTGATGTTCAGGAACATAGATGGTGTTTGATCAAAGGCAGTTCAACACAGCCTGGGGTAGCCTCCGAACTAGTGCCCTGGCTGACTAGGGTCAGGTCCTAATTATCAGTACTTTTATTCCTGCTCTTTCTTTGTCTCTGAAATCTGTTTCCCCCCTCCCTCCAAACCTTCCCAGTCTCTTCCCAGTGTGTTCCTGGTCAGGTCTGATGTTTCTGCACCAGACTGATGGAGGCTTCCACCAAATTTGGATCCACTCCAGAGGAGCAGAGCACGTTAACCAGGCCAGTGTCCTTGCTGCCTGGCCAAATGTCCCCTCTCTCTTTGCCTTCACCTTTTTTTTCCAGTTGTGAAAGGGTGCTGTCCTCCAACATCTCTTGATGCCAGGACCAAAAGTTCACTTTTATCTTAGCAGTTATCTCTGTCCCCAAGGTGCATTCTGTGTTGTGTGGAATAGTCTATTTTGCACCTTGGCGTTAGCTGCTGTCAGGTTGGGGCCAGATTAACACAAGGTATTTGGCTTGATTGCTTTGGCTGTGGTTCTGCAAAAGCAAGGTAACAGAGATAGCAAAAAACAACAGAACCCCTGGTGGATCTTGCCTTGGTTTAGCTTAACAAAATAAAATGTGATATTTTCTGTCTATAATACGTCAGGAGAGAGAATTGTTTGAGCTGAAATATTGGCACAGGAACAAAATGGCCAAGAATAGGCATAGGCTGGAATTAGAAATTTTCAACTCCCCAGAGGAGTAAAGTTTGGGGAACAGTTACGGAATGGGAGGGAAGAGAACAATAAACTATTTTTAAGATTAAAATTGATAAATTGATGACTCATGAAGTGACCAACAACGATAGAGGTTTGATCTTAGTAATTCAATACCTCCCGTTTAGACCATGCTTCTAATGACTTACGTTCTTTGGAGTTGTTTGCATGGATTTAAAATGATTGAGATTTTTATGGGATTTTTTTTCTCAATTCAGGGGGTTCTGTGCTGTTAGGTGAAATGGTTGTTAGTGGCAAGGGATAATTTTCTAATAGTAAATCAGAAAACAGACAACCAAATAACTGAGGGGCTGTTGGAGACGTTCTTACCTTGCTTTAGTGTGAATATTTTAGCAAATCTGTCATGCAGTGTAGTATGATATGTAATCGTCTGTAACAAACCAGGTTTTTGGAGGCCTAAGCAAGCAGTATGAGCAAGAAAGAAATGTTCTGATACTTTAATAATCCCCAAAATATCTCGACACTGGGAGAACAAACTAAGAGCAACAAAATACCTGGAATGCGTGAATGCTTAGAGATGCAAATCTGGATTGTGGATCCTGAAGGAGAATGTGTTAGAGTCTGTCTGTGGTCAGTTAACTTAATACCTCCAGTTTAGCAAACCGTGACACACACACCCACCCCCCAAAATACTCCTTTTTATGTGCTGGATGAGTTAGCTGAGAACAGTTTGATGAGCAGGTTATGTTTAGCCCCACTTCAGCTCTGCTATTGATACCTGCTCGCTGGCATTGGACATCTTTGAAAGCAATCAATGAAGTTAATTTCTGATTCCAGCAACAGAAAGAACAGCAAGTGCAACTTTTGCTTGAGATTTTTTTTTTTAATGTGGATTCAGCTCCTTTGTGGTTTAGTATTTTAAAAGAAGTCTGAGAGAGTAGATTCAGATGCATGACTCATGCTGCCCATGCCAATGGGTTAGCTTTTTGAAAATAAGGGGTTGTTTCTGTGCTTGACAACAATAAAAAAATGTTCACTGTTCTTGTTAGACATATTAAAAGAATTCATATGTTAAAGAAATGAGAGGTGTTTACCTGAAATCTAACACTCTGCCATCGAAGGAAGGCCTTATGAACGTTATGGAGAAGGACTATGCTTTTTCATACTGCCAAGAAATTTTTCTTAAATAAGTAAACCTTTGTTATCTTCAGTGGAATTTAAACTGACACTAAACTTACCTGCTCTTTTTCACAAGAGAGATTTCTTTTGAGTGGGCTGTATTAAGTTGTACTGTAGCACTAATGAGGCCTCTTGAGCATTATTTGACTCTTATAAAAACAAAATTGTGATCAGTTAAGTGCAAATGAATTGGTATTAGCGTATGTCTCTGAAAGCAATCCAGTTACAGAGAGCTAAACAGGCTGATCAATGTCAGTGCTGCCTCTGCCTAGCATTCCTGGAGGTTTGATGCAAACTTTCATTTGGCTTCCAGATGGAGCATCAGAAGCAATAAAGATCATGTGGAAATTCAGAAAATTTAATCAGGCACAATAGCCAAAAGTGCTACAGGAGACCTTGCCTCTGCAAGGACAGCGCCTGCAGCAGCAGCCTCTCTGTGCCTGTCCTTCGCAGAACATTCTCAGGGTTGGTAGTGGTGGGCTGGTGCCCTGAATAAACACGGGCTATTAATATAGTGTGGAAGAGATCCAAGGGACTCTGCAGTTGTGGAAGTATAGAGAAAATAACGATGAGTCCCTACATTTATAAACTGTCTTTAAGCATGTGAAGTGGTGGTTCCCAATGAATATAATAGTTGTATTTATCAAGATGAGAGAAGGAAGTACATCTTCACTTAGTGTGTTTGGCCAGTAGCGCTATGCTGGAAAGGATGGTTAGGTGCTCTGTTAGGCTTGGTTTTAAAAAGAATGACAATTTGGTCAAATACTGTGAAGTTCTGCAAAGCCCCGGTGTGGGTCTTGGAGCAGCAGCACTCCAGTGACCAAGGAGAAAATTTCTACCCAAAGAATGACTGTTGATAGAGTACTTGGTCTGATCTATGATTAAAAGATACCATAAATAAATATCAGATTATTTATTTAACATACATTAGATGACAAGCTTTAGGAAACATGAACTTTGCTATTACCTTCTGTTAATTATTCTTCTTTTAATGATTTCTAGCTTATTAGAAGTGTCACGAAGAGATGAAAAAGTAACCTCTTTTCTCATGACAAAGAAACCTGGAAGTGGCTGCTTTGGAATGTTTCGAGGGTACTCATCTAACCAGGAATTCTGCCGTACAGAATTAGAAAGTTTTGTTAGTTTTTTCTGTAAATGAAAAACCAAGTCTGGTCCTGCAGCCCACTGCCTTTAGATAGTGCAGTTGGTCTTTTCATCCCCTTGCTGTGGAACGCTAACACTGGAGAAGGGGTGGCCCCGGCAAGGCCAAGACCACAGTGCCAGGTTTGGGCTTTATTTTGGATACTTAAATGTAACTAGTGGAAGGACAGTTGTCAGGACGTGAAGACACACTAAAAGATGATTTTGGGGCTTTTTAAGCAACAAATTATCCTTTACTTAGCTCAAAGCTCTCAGAAATCAGTGATAGTTTTCTACGCAAATAACAGGTAGAAGACAGCAGGATTTCTTCTGCATTGGAGGAACTCACTCGGATCTAATCACCCTATTTTCAATAGCAAGTGGTATGTGATTAAGTGAACGGCCTCCGATGTCACCTGAAGTACCCATCATGGCTCTCCTTCTGTAACTTGCACAGAATAAAGTGATTTCTCTTGTTTGTTCTGTCCTTTTCCGTGGTTAGTGAATGCACAGCAGCAGCGCGTGATGCTGGCAGATCAGAGGCTTGGAAAAAAAAGCCTTTTACCTTTATAGGCTTTTCATGGTGGAAGAATGTCTTGTCGAAGTCCTTTTTGTTCTTAAAAGGTATCTAAAGAACTCATCAATAAATAAGTCAAAGACTTGAATCTTTCTCCAGCTGTCTGTGTCACCAGTTCAAAGGGATTTTCTTAGAGTTCCTGAGTTTACTCATCTCAAATTCAACAACCTGTAATGCTACCAGAATAAGTGTTTGTCTGTCTTGGATCCGCAGAGTGGGGTGTAACACGCAGCGAGTGTATGTGCGCCTATGGCAGCTCCAGGCTGCTGGTAGTGAGTAACTACAGCAGTACTGGTGTCTGCCCTGCTTTGCAAACCTACTTTAGGGCCATGACACACACTCCCAAGCCGGCTCTGTAATGAAGTCCAGGCCAAGCACAGAGTTATAGGGAGATTAGGGGGGGGTTTCACCCCAAGAGCATCATGTGGTGTAGCATGCATATTCCAGGCACTGTTATGTGGCAGTAGTGTGTTTGGATATAAAGGCTGTGCAGCTCTGTGCTCTTTCAACTCATTTCTGTTCATCCCCAAGCTTGCTGCCACACCACCTCACTCTGCCTGGAGGCATGAACCCTCCTAGGTGTATTAGCACAGAAGAATGAACTCTCAGATGAATTTCCATTACTTTAGAAGGCATCTTGAACATGGCATGCAGTCCTGGACTGCCGTCTTGAAAAGGATACAGTGGAAATGGAAAGATGCAGAGAGAAGGAATGGTCAAAGGATGCTCAGTGCCTTCTGTACTTCTCAGGCTGGGATGCTTCAGCCTGGAAAAGAGATAACGAAGGGAAGACCTACAAAATCACAAGTGGCAGGTAGGAAAAGGTTTGGGATCAACTGTTTGCGCTGTCATTCTATACAGGAAGTCAGGGCTATCATGCAAGGCAGTAGGAGTCAGGTTCCAAAATTTGAAAGCTTATGATTCCATGTACAAAAGGTTATAGGTCTGTGAAACTCCTTGCTGAAGGTCCTGTATTAAAATGGGACAGCAATCATAGTGTGACACAGAAAGAGGAAAGTATGGAGTGAGTATATTGCCAGTAACCGATGAACTTTCTTGATCCTAAATCTGGCCTTCAGCTTAATTGTAAGTATCAAACCAAGATATATGCATCTGTTTTGTGAGGGATTCTCAGTTAATCTACTCTGATAATCCATCTTCAGCATGTCCTACTGTTGTGTCTCAGTCTGATCAAGGGTCCGGGGGGGTTTGTAATAATTCGAAGCATGAGATTAAGACACAAATGAGGTCAAATGCCACTCACTAGGGCTTTATTGTTATTTCCCAGCAATAGTCACTGAGATGAGCAATAGAGTAAAGGTGGAAGTAGAGAAAAGGTAGAAAGGAGAAGCAGTATTACGGAGCACAGCAAGAGTATAGTCACCACCACAGGCCCGCAGCGTCCCAACGGTCCTCTGGAGTCAGTGGCATCGTGTTGATCCATGATTCTCAAGTTGTGACGGTGGTGAGGGTCCCCATTAGGGTAAGGCACAGCAGTAGTTTATAGTCTCTGCTGACTTGCAGTTTGGCCCATCAGTGCTATGGTCACCTTTGCTCAACAAATCGTCATTTGACACAGTCGCCATATAGGCTTTTCCTGCCTTTGTCACTTGGGCAGCACTTGGTATTGCACAGTCATGAGCAACAGGAGACCCTTTTCCTGCCTGTATTGTTTGGGCAGCACTTGGTATAGCACAGCTGTGAGAAACAGGGTCTGGTTGGTCTGATAACCAAGCGTGTACCCCCTTTGCTATCATGTATGGCAGCAGGCAAACTTTGAGACACCTTGTTTTTCTGTCAGTCTCCTACACCTACCAGGAGCAGCAGTGCCCTTGCTCCCTTTTCTCTCTGTGTGACACACTGCCTCAGCTGGGGCTGAGGACTTGAAGTTGCTGTGAACGGGGTCAAATGTCTGCAGCAGATGTCTCTGCCAGTCGGTGTTTCTGAGCACAGGAGAAAGCCGACTTTTCTGTATCTGTAATTCTGTGCTCTGAGGAGAAGGATCAGTGCCATGATTATGTTATTGTTTTATTCTGTTTTAGTTTTCAAAATTGGTTGATAGGTAAATCTGTGAGGAAGAGTGTCATCAACTGGGAAATATTCTATGTAATTGAAAACTTCACATATCAGATGGCAGTGCCTGAGGCTCTCTGTGATACGTGAGCATGTGTTATAACAACATTGAGCTGTTGGGGGGGTGGGGTGGTAAAGCACCATAGTTAAGTTAAATTTGCTCTTGAATTTTACTTAATTTGTCTAAATAATTTAAGTTTATAAAAAGAGTTGAGAATAAGGAAACTGGATTCACAAAATGGAGACGGTTCTCGTGTCGTTTTTTGCTCATCTCTTCCATTGCCTGTGGTCCCTCATCCTGCTGGGCAAGATCCGAGGATCTCAGTTCAGATACCATGTACAGGGTAAAGCACCTGGGGGCTCAGCTCCTCGTAGCTGCCATGTCTCCCTTTTCACAGGTGTTGTCCAGGCTCTGTAAACATGTCCAGGGAGTACCTCTTGCTCCGAACCGCCATAACAGCTTGGATTTTGCTTGGCTGTAGCAGAGCGAGTGCGAGCCCTCCAGGCAGGGATTGCCTTTTCCCTTCCTGAATCCTAGTTAGTAGGTCAGGAAGTTCAGGGCAGTAAATCTGCCACCCTCTTCCTAAGTGATTGCCCTTATTCAGAGCAGCTAAAAGTGAAATTAAATGCCTTACGTTCTAGTATCAGAGCTTAAAAATAAAATAACTGCGCAGGTTGCGAGGTTAGAAAATTTGCAGGGGCATAGTCTAACTTCTCAGAAGTTTACAGAAGATTGATTGGATAAACAGGCTAAAAATGATCTAATCTTTTTCAGCCTAATACTAATGCTTGTTTGTAAGGACTTACAAGTATCGTATGTACCGTTAGCCTCCATGGAGGTAGTGTCAGGTATCTGGCTATAGTCTTCTGCTCAGGATTAATGAATTCATATACGTGGAGGCATTGGACGGGGAAGTGTTAGCTGGCAGTAACATTATTTGTAATTATTAGATGAGTGCTTCATATGACAAAAGGCACGAACTGCCTTTCTAGGTTGTCCTATAAAACAGGGATTAAACGCTGCTGAAAATGCTGTTAAAAACATTAATAATGGTGAACCAAGTCTATGAGATACTTAAGATGAAATTGCTGTCTGAGTTATTTTAATTTCTTCAGCTGCACAGCCTGCACATCCAGAGCACTGTGAGAACAGCAATTTGATTTGTTTAATTGCTCTCTTTGGGCTTGTAGAGTTTTCCAAATAAACCTTTACAGAGCTGGGTTTTTTCCTTGATTTTTCTTTCTTGGTTTTCCAACAGGAATGTCCTAGTGGGGTTGTTAATGAAGAAACATTCAAACAGATCTATGCACAGTTCTTTCCTCATGGAGGTAAGCAGTAGTACTTTGCATCTGTCAGGTTTATTGAAGCATACCTTAACGTTCATTACTGCCAGCTGTCTGCAAAACTACTTCAGATAACGTAAGAAATGTGAAATGAGCTTAAGCTTTGCAGGATCTTAAACAGAAAGACAGCAAGGTAATAAAATTAAGTTAGGCCGTTTGAACAGTAATTTCACAAGAATATAGACAAACCCATGTTAAAGCTTGTCCCAAGTTGTCAGCTCTTTTTTCTCCAGTAAACAGTGCACTAGTCTGAGATAGAAACTGGGGATTGATGCTTTTTTCTGTACTGACTCTCTGGATGGTAGGAAGCTAAATCACTTCCCCTCAGCATGTGTTCCTTCCCTGCTGTTGGAGTTCTGTGCATGTTGTATATAGCACAGAAGAGTCCCAGACCTCATTTTGGCCTGCAAATTAATCAAAAACTCCCTAAAATTCTTAAAGCAGTTCTTAGTTGATGTGTGCTACCCGAAATGATAATTTTTGATGTTTGTATGACTAATTAAGACACGAGCACATCATGTTTTGGAGTATATAAAGTATTGTATTAAAACTCTTGAATAATGTGTGGTTTTTGCCTTTTAAAAACATCAACAATCTGTATGTTCTTCTAACTGAATATGTTGCATAGGGATACTGTTCTCAAATTGAAATAAATGAGTCATGGATTTAAGTGGTTCTTTAGTAAAAGATCTAGTATTTGAGGCTTTCTGAATATATTCCACTTTGTAGTAGTTGCAAAATACACTCACTGTGGAATGATGACTGAAGTCTCTGCAAGAGTGCGTGTGCGCATGTGCATTTAGTTTAAGAAGGTCAGTAACAGGTGGTTTCACAAATAAATGTCAAGATAAAACATGTTATGCTTATGTTTTACAATGCATGTGACCTCAAAGATGTACACCTGTAAAAAGTTCACATCAAATTTTGGTATGGACCTGATGATTTCCTATTGTTGTTGCTTTAGTTTCTGTTATAAAAATCATAGAATCATAGAATAGTTTGGGTTGGTATGGCCCTTTAAAGGTTATCCAGTCCAACGCCCTTGCAATAAGCAGGGACATCTTCCCAACCATTCAATTACATTTTTTAACAACAATGCAAAAATTAACTAGTTTTAATCTTAATGTATTTCTGGATGTGTTTTGTGTTTTCAACCTAAGTTCTAGTAAGTCCAAGGAATTCCAGTTAACTCCTTTAAGTGACACACCTCAGATGACTCCTTTCTTCCCATGTGTGAAAAACAATCAGGCACAGAAACTTCATTTTTCATGGATAGATAACTTTTTTCCTCTCTACTGAGGTTGACAAAGACTTGCTTTTTCTTTTTTTTTATGTCCCATTCCCTTGAAATGTGGTTCTCCCTTGGTTAACGATGATGGTAGTACAACCATGCTTAATAATAAATCAGTTTAACAGCAGATGTGATTTCAGATTTTATACTGTTTCTCTTTCACTTAGGGTCTATACTGTTTGTATAACCTTAGCATCATAAATTGTGAGATTTCAGATTGCTCAGAGATTTTTTCACTTTTATGGCTCTCTGTGCAAATAAACTTGTACATTCCAGAGATAGTAAAATACCTCTGAATTATAAAAAATTGTTCAGTGTCATTCCAGGCTTCTGATATTTTTGTTACACAGGGCTCCTATCCTTGGCAGGTTTTCATTTTTACTAATCATCAAATGATACAAGTGATCTAGTATTTCTTAATGTACATCGTACGCTATTGAAATACGACTTCTAGTTTAATATTTTTAGTTCATCATTTAGTTTAGCTTAATAGAAGGTTTTTTTGTAGGAGTGTCCCACAAATAATTGTATGGTTTTCTTCTGGAGATATTTTATTTCATATTCCTTCTCTTAAAAATGTAGTAGCCAATTTTTTTTCCTGAAGCCCAGTGTACTCAATCCTTAGGGATGACAGTGACTTAAGTATTTGATTTATCTGTAGACAGTTACACTTTCCTGGATTTGAGTAATGGGAAAATATTTAATCATTTCATAGAAATCAGAGTAAAAAGATGCTGGGTCTTTCCTCCCAATTGTCTGTATAGCACAGGGCACCAGGCTTCACCTGAATACCCAACCCTTGACTATTGAACGCTCAGGCTAGACTAACGCTGTGTGCTAGAGGCAAAGAATAGAAGAGACAAAAAAGCACGTGGCTGCTAGAATAGCAATGAAATAATTAAGTGAATTTAATGTCAGTTGCTTCCGTCTTGAAAAGCTGGGCTCTAGTAATGCAGAGAGTAGTGTGAATTGCCTCCAGAGCAGAGAACAGGCCAGTGAAGGTCTTAAAGTGATACATTTATTTAATTTTTTTATATATATAGTCTTACTGTTTTTCCTAGTTAACAGCCATCCTTCACATGGCCATAGAAACTGTTCTTCTCAATAGAAAAGATTTTTTTAAAAAACAGCAGTTTAAGATTCAAAAGGGCAAAAATACACCTTGGATGAGATTGCTCTTTAACAGTCATGGGCCAAACTCACGTCTTTGGAACTAGACCCTTCTGAAGTTGAACAGTCCCTGGGGATCTCTGCTATATCTCACACAAAGCAAAAAGGTGGAGGAAGGAAGCACACGTGCTGCAAACACTCCAGTGCTTTTGCTGCATTTCCTGCCAGAGCTAATAATTTGCCGCAGAGACACTCTTGGGATTTTTATTTTTTTTCTCATTCTTTGAAGTGCAACCCCATAATCCAGTTAGTTTCTACTGTAATAAAAGCTTTTATGTTTCAAGGCTGTTTTAAGGGAGGGTGTGGGGAGTATGTGAGTCCATGTTAACATTTACTAGTTCATAGACTATCTGGCAGTGCTACAAGGTTGTTTTTTTATACAAAAAGAAAATAAGGTCATGCATGTTGCTTAGAGCCGTTAGTGTGTAATGAACTGTTGTACCAATCAGTGCCCTTTGTGTTTTTCAGATGCTAGCATGTACGCACATTATCTCTTTAATGCATTTGACACTGCACAAAATGGCTCAGTGAAGTTTGAGGTAATTGTTTTGCATCCTCCTTTGATGCCTCTTTCTCAGTTTCATGTTTTTAAGCTTCTCCATCCACTCTTCATTGTAAACTGCTGGGACTTGTTGAGTTATGGGTTAGAGGTTTCAGTCTAAAATCAGCTGATATTTTAAATTCTGGTTCACTTTAGTTTATACAGATGGATTTGCATGTTTCCTTTCACTGAAGAAAAATATAGATCATGTTAGTCAGTACCATGGAGAGAAAGTGCAGAGATTTATGGAGCAGAGAGGACAGACTGAAGATTGAAGACAGTCCCTTATGAAAAGAGATATGGGATTTGCACAGATAATTTGCATGTCAAAGAAAAGCCAGTACATTGTGTGTCTTCTGCAGTCATCATGCATTGCAGGGTTACTATGTATGTTCCTGGAACATGGGGTTTTTTAAGCTTATTTGATATATTGGAGAAGCATCTCAGGTACTTCGTTCCTAGGGAAACCAAATCCACCCTTTAACTAAAGGGGCTGTTGCTCTGGCTACAAATAGCCATCCTTCAAGCATACACACATAGCTGTAGGAGTGCAGCAAAGGGATACGTTAAGTCATAGACCTGTGAAGGATGAACTTCATAGTTTTTAAGAGAGTTTACTGTGATCATAAAACTAGAAATCATAGCCAGTCTTGCCTTTTCCATTAAATGGCCAAGAACTCTGGTAATTTCCAGGTAAGACTGAGAAATTAATTCATTTATCAAATGTAAAAGGGGAATATTGCAATACGTATATGTGTGTCTCTGTAGCGACGGCTGTAGTGGGGAGTTTTGTATATCACAGCTACTCAGTGTTAAGAGACTTCCAGAAACCTAAACAGACTGAGACACGGGAAAATGCTTAGATAAGTGTTAAAAAAGAGAAAAGTGCTGAGCTTTCCTTTCTGGCAAACCTGTCTCTTTAGTGGTTGTTAAACATAAGCATTTTGTCCCCTTTTTTGTATTGTTCAGAAAATTGAAATTCCTCTGAGCCTTGAGTAAAAGGAGCAAAGGTTTCTAAGAAGTGATGCACTGCCCCGTGCAGAACTAATGGAGATAACATAGGAAGGACTAAGTACATTAAATGAGGTATCGAGAACTGTACAGCTCTGTTAGCTTGAAGCTCTGCCTGTACTAATAAATCCCTGCAGCGATGCTACTTATAGTGCCTGAGCCGTTGTGCAGTATAAACAATAATTCAAAGTTATTAGACTGAATAACTTTAATGTAAACAAAAAATACAGTTAAAATGTTGTGTCCCAGACTAATTAGTGGTGGGAACTGCATCTGGTCAAGTTGGACAGATTTTGCCAGAGACCAAAACCTGGGGCTCCCTGTGTTAGAGGAATTTGGGATCTCTCCATCTCTCTCAAGGTGGGCATAGCAAAAATGCTGGATTTTCCTCCTGCTTCGCTAGCACCCAAGATCTGTGGGTAAGAAAGCATCGCATTCCACTGCTGGAGTTAGAGTCCAGCTATGTTTAACCAGGCGGTGGTAGTCTGAGAAACTCCTTTGCAGCAGACCATTTCTGCGAGAGGAATGGCCACTGAAGCATCTGGCAGCGCTTTTAAAAACCAGACATGTATTTTGCTATGCTTACATTAGTGCAGTATTTAGAGTTTGGAGCATGATGAACTTGGTTGGGTAGCAAGGAAGGTGTCCCATCCTCTGGCCTTGAGCATTCTGTGCTGCTCCTGGCAAGTCTGAGGAGCCAGAGCAGCCAATGTCCTATTGACTTTAGGATCTAAGTCTGCCTATCTTGGACTGGATCTGCTCTTAATCTCATGCTGTTTTCACACCACTCACTCCAGGACTAGGAGCATTTAAGACTGCAGCACCCATTAGGTCTTTCTGCCCTTCCAGCCTTGCTAAGCTGCCTAACCCATATGATAAGCTTGGCCTTTACAGTGACTGCAGCTGAGTGCTTGAGGACTTTTCTGATTTTCCTGGTTACCTCATACACATTTATTAGTGTGACAGTACTCAGATCATCTTGGCAGATGCTATGTCCATTGAGTTCAGTCAGAGAGGACATGTTTTTGGAAAAGGAAGTCAGACAAGATTGATAACCATATGCTCTATCCTAAAAAGATAAGTCTTTGACTGGCATTGTATAAAGAAGATGACTTAGAAAAGGATATAGTGAAAATTCACATTTATCTCTCTGCTTTGAAACCAGGATTTTGTGATGGCATTATCCATTCTGTTGCGGGGAACTGTTCATGAAAAGCTAAGATGGACATTTAATCTGTATGACATAAATAAGGATGGCTATATAAACAAGGAGGTAAGGCTCTTTCTGACAAATGTGGTTGATTTCTGAAGAGAGACAACTGGTTTCTGTTGCAGAGCACAATTAATTTTACATGTAGCTAATTAAATGCAAATCAGACTGGACTTGAGCCTTTATCTGTGTCTAAGTAAAGTACACAGTGATCTTACATTGCATGGTTTTATAGACACATTTTCCTATATTATAGTGCCTTTAATGGATTGCTTTAGCCAGGAGCAAAATCCTAGTTACAGCTACGAGCAACGTATGTTTTGCAAAGAGGAGGGTGACGGTGACAATAGCTACTCAGTGACTGAGTCACGAGGGGTTTCTGGCTACACTGGGAGGTATGATGTGGGCTCACCTGAGGCACTGCAAGGCCCCAGCACTGCTCCCAAATCCTGCATTATCATACGGTTTTATCTTCTTATCTGGTATTGCTTGTTCCCTTTGTGGGAAAACTTGGGGTTTGAGCATGGTAACCTTGAATATTTTGCAAATACATCTTTGTCTATCTTCTCAAAACTATTGTGTGTACCAGGAGGGTTTGTGGTTACTGCTACTGGTCATGGAGTTGTGTGGCAGTTTGTGCAAGGTCTGGAGAAGGGCTGGGTTCCCAGTGACTGCCCTGAAGGTCCCTGGCCCTGGAGGAGGCTCTGGGACAAGGTCGGTGCCACAGTGCTCAGGACCGAGCATGCCGCTTGTAGCCCAGCACCATCTCCAGCAGCTGCTGTGTCAGAGCACAAGTCCTGCAATGCTGCCTGGCCAGAGGAGGGAAGTGAGCACTGCAGGCACCTCCAGCATGGCTGTGGCAAAGTCATGGCACAGTCAGAAAGAAGCACTTGGTTTTTACAGATGAGCTTCTATGTGATGATGCATCTGTCTGTGTCTTCATGCACATGTATAGGCATTCTCTGTGCTGTTTTGTAATGGGAGAAGGAGGGTGAAGAAAAGGGTAGTAAAAGAATGAAATGTGCTATCATTTCTATTAATTTCCTTTTTCTGTTTGTGCTGGCATGCCACTACTGCAGGAAATGATGGATATCGTAAAGGCCATTTATGATATGATGGGAAAGTACACATATCCAGTGCTCAAGGAAGATGCTCCAAGGCAGCATGTAGAAGTATTCTTCCAGGTACTTGATTTTTGATACGTTTTTCTTAACACTTGAGCTATGCACTGATACACTTTACTGTAAGTTTAGCCCCAAGTTCAATCCTATGCCCCACTATATATTCCAAAATAAACCCTAGCAACCATTCTGCCTAACACTACAATGTCTGCTGATTTCCTGACTCCAAGGTAGCCCATTTGTCCTGACCCTTTGCACTGGGATGTGTGACATCGAGCAAGTCTGAAGTCTCTGCATGTGTTGGCAGCCCTTCTGTGCTTCTTTTCTCAACTGCCCATAAAGAGAGACAGGAATATGGGTGCTGGTTGGTGAGGCAGTGAATAAATAAACGATATAATAAGGGCAGAGGCTGCTGTGTATGTTGAGGAAGGAATAGTTGTAGATGACCTCAAAAGTGCTCCAAATACCAGAGTAAACAAGTCCTTAGCCATCAGCAAATTTATCCAGTGATACTGAGTATATAATCTAAGCTTGTGAAGTCCCCTAGGTTTATTCAGGTTGCATCAAATAAGATATTATACTATAACTGCAGTGTTACCTATGGAAATAAAATTTTTTTTATTATTATTTTATTTTGCAGAAAATGGATAAAAACAAAGATGGTGTTGTAACTTTAGATGAGTTTATTGAATCGTGTCAGGAGGTAAGGACAAAATTATAACTATAATGAAAGGTCGAGCTCATGCCACAGCATTTGCTTTCCCTCTGGACAAGCTCCATTTGAAACAAGATGCTGCTCAGGATCCCAGGTCTCCTTTGCTCTGTGAAAAAGCTAGCTTCAAGATTGAGTTTCTGGTGGTGCTTGGAGAAGTCTGTGACTGGATAGGGAAGTAGGGTCAGGCAAATCATCGGAGAGGGCCTCTTCATTTCCAGTGCTGGTGGCCAGTGCTTTTATTTTCCTGAGTGAACTGCAGTACCTGATTCTGTAGACAAGCAGATAACTCTAGAGAAAGCTCATAATGCTCTTAACCTTCCTTAGTGTTTTTGTTGTTGTTATTTTTTGTTGTGGGGCTTTGGGGTTTTTTGTTGTTTTTTTTTGTTTGTTTGTTTGTTTGTTTTTTTGTTTTTTTAAAAGACTGATATTGTCTCTGTGTGCTACCCCTGGATGTCATTAGCAGGTACCATGTTGCTGGAACTGTCCAGAGCCAAAGGTCTCTAAAAATCTTGTAGTTAACAGCACTGACTTACAAAACCAGTTGATGTTTTCATGGTCAAACATTAAAAGCAAATGCTGTCATCAAAGCCATGATGGTTTCATTTTTTTCTGTTTTGGAAATAAGCTCCCTCTTACAATTTCCATACATTAGGTTGGCTATAATAAATATTTGCTGGTATTTTTAGCACTGGCACAAAGACAAGCATCTGCATTAATGTGCAAGTGGCGAAGTGTCTGTTGTCTTAGACTCTAATTGTAATTTCTAGTATTTTATCAGTACAATAATGGCCTATGTGTTTTAGAAAGTTTACAGAGGTGCAAATAATTGCATATCGGCCCTCCTGTATATTTTTACTTTCCCTGGAAAAATCTTTCCTATTCTGCAGTGAGACAGCTCTTCTGTACCTGAGCAATGGGAAGATGCTCACTGTGGAGGGCTAGGCTGGCTTCCCGCTGTTTCTGTGTTAAATCTGGCTCTTGCAACATCCAGATTACTTCTCAGTCAGGGACTTCAGGCGGCAAAATCCTTGTTAACAGATGCATAATACAAGAGTTTTTTCAGTCACTTAATTCTTGATCCCTCCTGATTGTTTAGCTTATTTTTGGCCTTGTCTTTAGTTGGATCATTTGTGTTGTGTATTATTCTTCACATTCATAATTTGCCTTCAGGCTGGATGCATGTGTATGTCTCCGTATAAAAGCAGCTTTATTTTACTACTATTAGAGTGTGTTTAATGCTCTGCCCTAGGTTGGGTTTGGTTCCTTCTGTTGACATACTTGCTATAGGAGCGGTGCAGTCTGATGCACTGTTGTGTGTGGTTTCCTGGCAGATAGGAGCGAGCCCTGCAACACTAAGATGTGGGGTTTTTTCTTTATGGAAAACAAACCAAAATGCGCTATAGTGCTTACCTCTGCCATTTCTGAGGGTATGGCTCACGGGCAGTGAACTCCTAGCATTGCTTTGGAGAGGATGATTAGTTTCCCATGCAAGGTGATAGCTTGCACCTAATACCCACCAAATTGTGTTAGAAGTGAGATAGATGGATTCAGCCTCAAAGTAAGATAAAGGAATGAGATGCAAGAGATCTCTTAAGTTGCTCAACTTGGAAGATTATTTTCATGTTACAGGCAAACAGTTATTCTAACTTTGGGAATAACTGAATTCCTGAGGGGGCAATAATCATCATTATGTTTTTGAATATTAGTCTGGTTATTACCTTGAAGTACAACTTCAAGACTTCATGACAGACAATCTAGGATTTCCCTTGTGTGTTTCCAACTTTCTCATTTGGATCTAGGAACCTTGGAGAGGCTGAGATTGCATGTATTTTCAGTTTGAGGTGGTTGTATTTCTGGGGTGAAGTGGTCCTTCAAGGCAGCATGCTTATCAGTTCAAAACCTGCAATTTCATTTGGACTTTTGAAGCATATTAGCTAAATGCGTATTTGCATATTCAGGATCAATGAAAGGCAGTTGGGCACCGAAGCCTGAGGGTTCACTACAGTCACCAGCTCAATGCTGGTGTCTGGTTTTCTTCAGTAAAGCACAGCCCATGCTGAATGTCAAGCTTATGAGAAGATCCTGTGCTTGCATGCCTCAAACCAACTAAGGTGCCAAAGTAAGAGATGACTGCTTTGCTGAATCAGGACCTGATCACTGAATCAATTCCAGCTCATCGAGGATGAAAAGCATTATGAAAGCAAGGTTGTTGCCTGCAGTAGCAGCTGCAGAGCCCCTCCTGTGCCATGCGAAGTTACAAGTCGTGATTGTCACTGCTGGTTTTATGAAAATGTCTTCTCATTGCTTTCAGGATGACAATATCATGCGATCCTTACAGCTCTTTGAGAACGTGATGTAACCATGTCTGGTGGGCGCTGGAGGAGTCACAGACTTTCTGTGTTACAAAGACCTCCTTTCTGGGTGAAAGCTTTTTACAGTTCAGCCATGTTCAGTGTGTGAGGATTTTGTATGACATCTCCAACCAAATGGCAACCGAATGCAACCGATCCCACCTCTTCTCCCCAAGAGACGCCGGTGGACCTTTGTTTCGTTTTGGAAGCATGTGAATATTTTAATAAAACCTGACAAGAGAGAACTGCTGCTCAAAGTTCAATGAGTAATATACAGCATTGTTTGCTAGGCACAAGTCCTGCTTTTAATCTAGCAAGCTTGATTACATATGATAGCACATGTCGATAGCTTACTCAGTCATCTATTGTAAGTGAAAAGCTCAGTCCATACTACCGTACAGCAAAATGTTTTATGAATGCCTTGCTGTTAATCTGCTTTGACAAAAGTTGAATCTACCAGGGCAGTCTGTAAAAAATGAACAGTAAATGTACCTAGGACATTAAGTAGACAGCCTGTGTAGCCAATATTCCCATTTCTGCAGAGATCCTGCTTTTCCTCTCACGTGCACTGGTGCCACCATGCTGAGTTTGTTGGAGTTTTTCCTGAACACATTAACTAGAGGATCTTCACGCCAGGGTGAGCCAGGAAGGAGCAAAACATGTGTTGCACATATAAATTTTAAACTACAGAACAAATTCTGTTCAATGATGGTAAGTTCTTGCAAGACAGGGAAGGTTTATAAGGGCTGGTACAGGAAGGTGAATACTTGTTCCGGTCCCAGCCACCTTCCACAGTCCCAACACGTGGTGGGACACCAAGTGATTCTCCAGTGTGTGTCTCAGCAGCACCATGGTCATGTGCTATGGTCCTTTTGGCGTAGTTTGTCACACGCTTCCTAGATTCACCATTTGAACGTTTGTATTGTTTCATTAGAAGTTACAGTAGTGTTACCTACTCTATGGATTTATTTAAGCTTTCCAGCTTTACTTAGTGCAGAAAAGGACCCAGATGATGCAGCTGTGTTTCCACATACATACCTTGGCATCCACAAAGTGCCCTGTATGTGAGCTGCCAGGCCCATATGTCCCTTTAGGTAATTTGACATTTTCTATACCAAAATCTTTTTTCCTACGAGGCAGTGCATGACTTGTAAAAGTCCCATTTCAGTACTAATGCCAAGTAGAGCATTGGTTTGGGGGTTTGGGGTTTTTAATTAGTAAAACAGAAAGAATCATGTGCTGAATTTACACCAAGGTTGGATTTTGCCCAGTAGATTATTTTTCAGCTGAGGAACATGTCAGAGCCTGCTTTACAGAGGACACTTAGGAAAGTTAACACACCAGAGTGCCATTGCAGTCTCCAGGCAGCTGATGACTGAGAAACCAAGGGAAGGAGGGAACAGCCAACTTTTCCAGCTGCTCGGACCACACAGAAAGGAGTGTCCCTGCCATAGTGCTACATCACTCCCATCCAGTAAGCATATATTTTTATTATACCAGATACTATATTACAAATATACTCTTAGCAGTGAAGATATATTTTAAAAATTATGTAAGTAGAAGCTTTTTGTAATACAAAATATATAGAATGCCTCATTTCTGTAGCCCTATATTTTATAAAAATTTAATCTATTTGAAGTATTCGTGATTATAGAAGTAGATCTGATCAGTACTAGTGTAATGCTATGTTAATTTCCCAAGATCGGACATTTTCCCCTTTTACTCTGCTCCTCCATGCATTTCTGTGTAGTCTTAACTTTATTCCTTTCAGTTGCTCACTTGTCATCAAAAGTGGAATGACACCCTAGTCTATCCTGTTCATTGTCTTTCGTACAAATACCATTAATTCCTTCCTAGCAATGACACAAAGCATAGCAGCTCCAATAATGTGCTATGATTTGCATAAGTGATGCGATGCTGTGGGAGTAGCCTTGTCCTCCAGTTGTCCGGTATTGTCTATTTAGTTTTTATTTAATAGGCACTGATAAAGACATCAGTTGTAGCTGAAATAAGCCACAATGTTGGCACTCTTCCTTCTTGATTCTTCTTGCAATCGCTTTAGCAAATGACAGAATTTAATATAAAGAACAACCTGCTTTTTTTCCAACACCAAAAGAGCATCTGTCTATTATCAGTCTAAGCAGTTAACTAGTTGAGGGAAAAGTGGTCAAGATAATGGAAAACAAGCATTTGCATTGGGCTACCACAGTGCCTTTCTCCTCTAACGGTGTTGCTACAAATGTGCTCATGAGATGGCACCTACAGCCTGAAAAGTTTTGAATGTGCCCTTTTCAAAAGAAAACATTATTAGTTGCATGATACTGTGGTCCCTGAAGCTAAATTAAATTCAGGAGTTACTGTGATGAATTTGGCCTCAGCTATGTTTTCTATGTCTCCACTAGCAGAAGTGCTACATGGGTGGGAGGGGGGTGCCTGTGTCGTAGGGGCTATAACTGCTTTCTGTTGAGTGTGGCCCCAGTTTGGCAATATGATTCAAACATTTGGATGTTTCTCTCAGTACATGCTTAAATGCATTGCTGAAATCAGGCTGCCATTAGTGACCCTGCAGTTTTGGCATCTCCTTACCTGCTCCACAGCGTCCGTGTTCAGCTCCCAGTAATGATGGGGATGTGTTAGGCAGAGAGGGAGATGCTGAAAGCCGCACTGGTCCTGATTCGGCTCGAGGCATAACTAGCTTCAATTTTGGTCTTGCAGGAGTCCAGACCCCACCTGCGCATACCTGATGTTCAGCCCTGGGTTGCTACCTCTTTGCTCCACTTCAAGTCTATTGTAGCTAAGTTAGGAGGATTGGCAAAGTGACACACAACAGTTGTATTTTCACGTAGCTCTAATTGAAAATTGTTTGGAGCAGAGTCATTGCCTTTGCAAAACCATTTATTACCCTGTGTTTGTCTCTGATCCCACTGATATCAGCCAGAGACTGGTATGCATCAGTGCACAGAAGGCCTCTGGGTTTTCTATGAGCAGCAGACATATGTATGGCATGTGTGCTCCAGCCAACAGATGATAGAGATCCAGTGACTGTGAGAGAATCATACTCTGCATGGAAATATCTTTGGATTTGTTTTTTAAGTTTTCTGTGAATGTTACTTTGTAAACTTGCAAAGCCTCCCATCACTCATAAATGGGGCTTACAATATTTATGGCAAATACTTACTACTACAGCTTTCTAAATAAAACATAGTATGCTATTCTAATCTCATACCATCATAAATCCTACTGCCAGTATGTGGAAGGTAGTTACTATGCTGGCTTCTAAGTTACAGTTAGACTATCTGTCAGTGCTATCAGCTGTACAAGTTTTTTTCAAAGTTATGAATGTTTAAATAACGTCTGAATCATTAGTCTGACTGTTTCATTAGTTACAAACATTAGTCTGCGCTTTCATGCCAGCATTTTCTAAAAGAAGCCTTTCTAACATGCATTTTAGGCAACAATCTGTTGAAAAATAGGAATGTGATTAATGATAATGAAAAAAAAAAGAGTAATGCACCTGTTACTGTCGATGTTTGTTTTCCTGTTACTTTGAATGCATTGCAATATTGTGAGTAATCACGAGTCAAGCTATAAACCTGAGGTACGGAGATCCTAAGGTTCAAGCATTGTGGGCAGAACTGTGGCATTGCCTGTGACACATGTTGAGAAAAGACATCTTTGTGTCCATGTATGACCTCTGATAAGACGGTAGCCGCAGCATAACAACCTTTTTTCCTTCTTCATGGAATTGCCATGAAAGACCTAAGGAAATGTGCAAATAATATAAATTGTGATAACTAAAGCCATGTTAATGGAGCAGCAATGCATAGCTTCACAAATGCTATTCTGCAATTTGTATTAAATTTTGTTGAATGGTTTTAATAATAAAAAGAAAATATCTGTAGGAAGGTGTCCTTTCTTCAGCCAGTATGTACTTTTTTCCTTAAGGGACACTGTCGGGTTAAAAATTTACAGAGAAACTTTTAAAAGCAGGACTCATAAACACATATCTAGCTGCATAGAGGCTGTTAAACTGCTGAACTGTGCTGTGAGCGTAACATTTACGTGCTAATGATTTATTTGCATCACTGATTCAAGGGTGCTCTTATATTTGGTGCGGTGACATACACCTAACTGATAGTCTGGCCCTTGTGTAAATAAGAGTTCAAAAATGTTCTACTTGCATTGCTGATAGTATCTCGGAGTAGTAAAAATTGAAAGCTTATAGGCATGTCTTTTCTCTTCAGCATTTTTGCTTAAGTATAACCAGGAGAACAGGCAATCAAGTTGAAGAAAAATGCAAGCATTCTTTTATTTTAGACATGAGAAAAATATAACAAAACCTCGCAGTGTCCCTTTAGCTCTGATTTTTTGTAAACATCCATTCTGACACATGGAGAAAGGCAGAAGAAATTTTGCGAGACTATATATATATATATGTGTGTACATATATATATACTTAAAAAAATTGCTAAACTCTATTCTGTAGGGTATAATATGTCTACCAGCACATCCCAGGAAAAAGAACATTCTCTTGCATACATGCAGAAATGTGAAAATAAAGATGTCTGTGTGAAACGTGGTGTTGGGTCTCACTCCAGTGCCTAATCAGGTCGCGTTCCTCAGCTGACTGCTCGCCCCGGCTAGCTCTTGGCTGTGCAGAGAGGGAGCGAGCCACCTGGGGACAGCCACCTCTGCCACCGAAGCACTAGCCTGCTCAGAAGAGACAACAGTTCCCTGTGGAAAATGCCAAACCTGACTTCTTGCTGTCCCCGCAAGGAAAAGATGTTAAAGCTGCCTGTTCGGCACCTCTCACTATCTCTGAAGCGTACCCAACTCCTGCTAGGCGAAGTAGACTCTGGCTCACTGCCACGTGTGTATGCTTTTTCTTCATTTTTCAGCATCAGGTTTGCTCGAGTGGCTGTCCAAAGTCTTAGTTACTACTGTGAGACACCTCTGATTTTATTCTCAGCCCATCACCACTGCAGGCTAAGCATCCCATCCTGCTGTCTTACGTGGTCTGGGGTGTTGCATCTGATGATTTGAAGGGACAGTGGGGAAGAGGGCAGCTATGCACTGGCAATGAGGGCGATCCCCACAGCATCTCTGGGAAGGTCCTCCAGAGCATGGTAGGGTGAAACTGAGGCATGTGGTGCAGATCAGCATGTGAAAATGGTTACTTTTGAATGCAATAATAGCTTTTTCTTACTGTGAGATTAGTTTTGTAAGCTTTGCTTATCCACGCAGGTCCAGCAAAGTTGGAAACGGAAGAGACCTGAACGTGTTGGAACATGAAGATCTACTTCTCTGCACAAGTAGAAGTTATCAGCTCCCTGGTTCTCTTGTGTTTGGGGCCAGAGGATGCATCAGAGACAGAGAAACATGGAGAAACTATGCAGCATTCTGGGGAAAGTGAGACGTATCCTACTAGAGTGGGATGTGACTGGGAGCACTGTGGGATAACAGATATTTTTTGTTCTGCAACCTAGATTTAATTTAACAAATTTCATCAAGGGAAGAAATCGCAGATTATCATCACCTCTAAAGGCAAATATCTGGGATGGGTTCTGAGAGGTCCAAGCCTAAGTGGAGCTGAGCAATCGTGCTGGGAAGAGGGCAGATTGTTAACTTCCTGCCTTCCATCCTGAATTATCGCCTTAGCTGCAGTCTGTCTGATCAGGATTATTTAAACTCCTTTGCCTTTGTGAAGCAAATTCAAACTGGTGACAGCAGATAAGTACAGAGGACATGAACGAGGCCATGGGATGAGATCACTCAAATCTAGCATGATCTTCAGTCATTTAGGCCAAATGAAAGGAATACCTAAGAAAGTCTTTATAAATAAACGTTATTAAAAGTAAACAGAAATGACCAGACAAATTTGAAGACAGAGCTGCTAATTGTGTGTGTGACACTAATTAAAGGTTAAAGAATAATAAAAATGCAGTTAAAGTAAAAACAAATTGGCAAGGTATCAGTAAAAGTGATAATAAATCCTCAATGTATTTAAGTCATCAGGTTAACGTGGGAGGTTATCAACCACAACAGGCCAGTCAAGGATATACATCCCTTTATAAACTACCCATGTAGTAAGTACAATGAAATTGGGTGTCAGCTGAAGCCTGATATTTGCTCATCTCTAGCTGACAGCATTGAGGCCAGCTGAGGCCATGCATCCTTATGTGTTCAAGTGACGGTCACCCCTGTCTGCACAGCACATACAGGTTTCCAGTGGCAGCTTCTGTCTTTGAATTCTGTCCCAAAAGTGTGCATCTCACAAGTCAGGAGTTCAAGTAAGGGTGGTTTAGATGGAGAGAGTCAGGCACTGTCACCTCGCCACGGGGCTCTCCTGTTCAGATATACCAACTGCTCTCTAAGAAGTCAGCCCCATTTTCAGCCCCTGAAATAACCCAGCTGTGGGATAGCTCTCAAATACTTTAAAAAAGAAAACAGTGAGGTTAAGATAAATACGTATGTACCTAAGAGGTCTAGATCCGTCACCTGCATTCACCTTTAACAAATCCAGATATATCATATCTGTATATATGTGTACTACTCTGATTTTGGATTTAGGGAAAAAAAATAAATGGGACTGATCAGCCTCCTGTTTGCTCTAAATTACGCTGCCATTTTTTGTATTTGCTTGTACCTCATCATAGCACAGATCCTGGTGTCAGGTTAGCTAACAAGAGTTGTCCCAGTAATGATTCTTGCTGTTCACCTAATTAACATGTTAGGTGCCCTGTCAGCGGCACTTATCCCATGCACTGTCTCTCAGCTAGGAGAATAGGTTTGGTTTCTGTAAAAATTAATTACCCTCATTATAATCTACACCTCTTGCTTAAATAACTTGTGTTTATGCAGCCAATAAATAGATGTCTGGATTTCAGAAGACAGGATCTGATGGGGCAGTGAGGGGGGCTGTGTGTGCAATGGGGTGTGCTGCCTGTTGGGCTGTGGTGGGGAACGCTAGATGTCACTGACATCCCTCCTGGAGAGCCAGCCAACCCACTAGGCAGGTTCCAGCATGGATCATGTTTTATTATCCGAGGGGTGGGAGACGTCAGGTGTCACGCAGTGCTAACATAACCATTTTCATACATAAACCTCTTCAACAGCTGGCTTTGAGAACTAATTAAGGAGGGGCATGTGATACTTTTTTATAAATGTGGTCATTAAAGATACATCTAAAATGTGAATATATCTACGAGTAGGGAAGGTGAACTTTGAAGAACAGAATCTAGGGGAAAGTAATTGTTTCTAATTCACAGAAAATGAACTGAAGCAAAATTTTGCGTCCTTTCATCACATCAGGTGTGTATCGTACGGGATAAGGCATTGGAGCTGTGTGTTCTAATTGATTGGAGAGCTGGCGATGGACCTGCCCCTACTGCTTTGCGAGGAAAGGCTGGTTCTTTGCAAACAGGAGACCTGTCCCACTCACCCTCCAGGAAGTGGAAAATGAACTGAGGATCTCCAGCCCCTCAGTGGATGTGGTTATTTCCAGTCTGTTTTGTTTAAGGTTTCCTTTTTATCTTGTAAAAGTGTGTCTTTCTCCATCTGTTATTGTAGGGACTCCATCACTGTGGAGCTCTGGTTAGAAACCTCCACAGGGGGAAGGTGCCTCCTGCAGCACAGAATTAGTTGTGATATTTGATTGTGAAATCCCCCTGGGAACTCATCTGTTGTCCTGTCCCTGGTGTTGTATTTGGCCAGCATAGGTAGCTCCCCATGCTGCACGCAGAGGCCTGTGGAAGAGCCAAGGTGGTACCAGGGTAATCTGCGCTCTTAATTCAGGACAAGGGTTTCTGCAAGAGGCTGGCAGTGCTTCTGGTAGTGGGGAGAGGGGAGTATTTCCCTTAAAAACCTGGGACACTTTTGAAGTTATTTCTTGTTGGGATTTGCAACCACAGCCAGCTGCCATGAAATGGAGAATGGGGACAGGGTTGCAGCACAACAAAGCAATGTTTCACTCGTAGGCATCAGTTCTGATCTGAAGTCTAGCTGCAGAAGAAAATCAGCCCAGATGGTTGCTACCCTCACCCAAGGCCAGGAATCCAGATAAAAAAAACGTTAGAATGAGGCCATTCTGGCCAGCCTGAACACTCCTCATGAAACCCTGTGACCATCCTTCCCTACTCCACAGGTTTGCTTGTGACTATGTCCACATTGTCTCCAAAACCCAAGCCACATCTCTGGTTCCTCTGCCTGTGACTGAAGGGGACATAAAAATGATAAAGCCTCATTGCCGCTTTCCTCATCTTTTTAGAGTATGTACTTAGTGTTTATATTTGCAGAGAAAGCCAAGGAGTATGTATGCTGATGTTGTAAAGGATGGAGGTGAAAGGACCGCTGTTAGTAACATACAGTCAACTCTTTTGTTAAAATGTCTGTGAGAAGTTAGTGCTGACCTAGAACTTTCCAGAAGGATAGTAAGTTATTGGAAAATGTTGATTTTTTTTTTTTTTTTTAAAAAAAAACCAAACCAACCAAAGATTGATTTTACAATCCCAGGGTTACATAGACTTTGTTGACATTTTCATAGAAACTTATCCAACATTTTTGTTCTAATTACTTTATTGATTTACTTATAAATCAATATAAATTGAAAATATATAACAATGTTAAGTATACAAGGAGATAGTTTTCTGTCTGAAGACATAGACTAAATTTTAGAGAACTCAGAACGTGAAGAAGTACAGGAGACTTATGTTTCCTTCACACAGCACGAGCTGTTGTGGAAAACCATTTGCAATTATGTTACCAACCAGTTGCATGTAAGAAAAACAATATGAATTTTAGTGGGTGAGCATTACACTGACAGGACAGAAGACCTGTCTGTGCTGTAATTGATAATTAGTAAACCTCTTTGGAAAAACCTATGTGTTTCTATGACAAACTGAGCTGCAAAAATATCTCTAAGTTGTTCTCAATTTTTGTTTCAGATTTTTTAAAAATTTATCTTAAAGTAATTAATTTGCCTTATATTTGTTCTATTTTGCACTAAGCCATGATATTGTAATGCTAAACTCTTTAAGGATATCTGCTACAAACAAGTTATTGAACTGTTTTCTAGATCAGTCTCCTTTTGTATTCAAATGGAACAGCTGGACACTTTGAAATGAAAGAAGGTAAGAGATTTCAATCGGAGCAATGTCTTGCAGTGATTTCAGCAGTAAATTAAAATTAGCAGAATATTTAAGCTTTTAGTTTATGTCTTGCTGTAGCAGTGAATATTCAGTGCATGCCATAAAGTAACGTGTAAGAATGCAAAACCAGGAAAATGTGGTCTAGATTTTGGCATCTTCAAAGTACAAAAGCAGAATTTCAGAACTTGAAAATTCACATTTCTGAGAGTGCATTTAATCCCCATTTAGAACAGAAATCCCATTACAGCCTGTGTAGAGGATATTCCAGGGTTTGAGCAGCCCCACCCAGCAGGGCAAAAAAAAGATCATTGCAGAAATCAGTATGGCATTGCAGAAACCTGTAGGTAGAATCATAGAATGGTTTGGGTTGGAAGGATCATCTAGTTCCAGCCCTCCTGCCATGGGCAGGGACACCTTCCACAAGACCAGGTTACTCAAAGCCCCGTCCAACCTGGCCTTGAACACCTCCAGGGATGGGGCGTTACCTCCAGGTAATTAAAGATACAGTAAAAGCCATGTTCAGAAATTTAATTGACAAGGAGAGAAGTACTGTTCCTTTACTGTAGCTTTACTATGGGTTTGGTACGGAATTTATGACACTTGTATGACCTTCTGTGTTGACTATCTGAACATCTTGCCATCTCCTATGTGTATCTCCAGAGCACCCAGTGAGGCTGGGAGGTGCTGCCTTGTGCCCGTGTTTGTGTAGGAGCTGAGAAAAGCCATATGATTGTGGAGGTAATTTTCACAGAGCCAATTTCAACTAAGCCAATCTTTCATATACTAGATGAGTCCTTGTGCCTTAGCTATTCCTTCCCTCCAAGGACAAGTTTGTGGAGTAAGAAGATGCCCTGGTGTAAGGGTTTGGAGAAAGCTAATGGCAGTGGGCTAGAGCTCCCTCGGGGAAGGGGCCAGAGGTGCCCCATGATACTGACAAAGTCTGGAAGGGATAGACAAAACCCTGCCTGGGTCTGTGTTAGAGACCAGAGAGTGCACAAAAATGTGACAGAGCTGGTCAAACCTGTTCCTTGTGCTGGGATTTTTCTCCTTTGCCTTTTTTTAGCATTTGGCAAAGAGGGGAGCAGTAGATGTTGTTTGACTGGTTTTCTATGGTTTTGCTCTCGAGGTATTTTTAGTGCACTGATACGTGGGCACCTGGGTCCTGGCTGTGCAGGTTTCTTCCTTATTTTCAATGAGCGGCAGTGCTGCAGCTCTCCCAAACCCTCCGCTTCCACCCATAACACACACAGAGTCAGGAATTAACCCAGAAGACAGCTGCCATTCAGATATTGGGGTATTGGCACAGAAACAAGCAAATGGTCTGAGACCCCCATGGGGAATAGGCTGTACCGATCCTATGGCTCAAGGCACCTCTGAGCGCTCCCCCACTCCCTGCCTGGAGCTGGGCAAAATACCCGGTATTGTCATTATTGTGATGATGTAGTAGTTTTTATAGTCACCAACATTGTCCAGAAAATATCACCACACATGTAAGTATAGTCTGAATTTCACAGTACAATGTTTTTTTCTTAACACCAATATGTCATTCATGAAAATAAAACAGCCTTCAAAGGCTCCTTTACTTGCGCTGCTTGTGTTGGGCTTACAGGAACAGCCATCTGGTATCTGCAGCTGAGTTGCCCAATGTTCAGGGATATTTTGGGACATTGTTGGTGTCTGATAGTCAGGTGAAGAAACAGGCATGCTAGTGCAGTGGTGTCTTTGGCCATGAATAGGGGCTCTTAGGCAGTTACAAAAATCTATTTTAGCTTTTAGAGCAATGGATGAGGGAGGAACTGAAGCATGAAAGCAAACCAGTATAAGAAGAAATGATAAGGCTTTTGCTGGGAAGTTGTAGGGAACTGATTTAACAACATGAGAATCGGACCATAAGTCCATTGGGTCTTTCACAAGTTCCTTCGTTTTTACATGCTATTGTTTTCTTTGTCATGAATGCACTATACCCTCTGTCTGTTTCCTGAGGAAGTCCCACATCCCAAAAAATACCTTCAAGGGGCCTTGGTGAAACTGCGGTGAGCTGAGTTGGCTGGGGAGGAGCCAGGCATGGTTGTGGAGCACAAGGCTGACCCCGCAGTGGAGTCCCAGGCAGCAGCTTCTGGACTGCTCTGTTGATGGCCCCAGTGCAGGAGAGTGTTCACAGAGGAGAAAGGATAATTTTTCTTCTTGTTTTTGCCACAAATAATTCATACGGCATTGCTCCAACTTTGCAAAACAGATTTTTCCTCTTGGCAGCATCTGTTACAAGACCTTTGGGGATCAAAGAGTTTGGAGTACCTCAGTACAGGAGTCTATAGTGAAAATGTTTTGCTTCTGTAGAGCAAGAACTGGCTGTGCCTCATACAGTCCCTGTCTGGCAAACAGAAAACAAAAGGCCACGTTGTTTGTTCAAGGTTGCTGAGAATGTTAATGAAAGACAATTAGAAAAAATGTGGTGCTGAATCCCCATGTATTAATCTTTATTAGAGTTAAATTTTCCCTTGCAAATGTGACGTGCCATCAGGTTTCTGTCTCAAGAGTGTGCTTTGTGGGACATTACAGGGAAGAGTGCACAGCATTCCCAAAGTAGCTATTAATTTCCCCAAAGCACTTTTAGCAGACGAGACTTACAGAGAGCCAGCTAAGCTGAGCCAGGGTGGCACCTGAGCCACTGGCAGGAGTGGCTGGGGACACTGCTGTCACTCTGTCGTTCATACCATATAATGCAATCCAGCAGCTTTGAATGATGGTTACAATTCACCAGGGTTGCCAGGCTGAAACAGAAACTGCACAGTGTATTTTGGGGTGGTGGCATAGCTTCTCTCATTAGCCATTTTTATTTGAGTGGGAACTTCTTTTGTAATGTGGCAACAGAAATAAATTGTAAATAATTGCATGAGTGACAATGTCAGGTTTATTCCTCCTCTTAGTGATGTCCCTTTTGGTATAGTGCATAGGCAGATAGACAGCCCTAATGTAAGCAAATTCCCTCCGATAATTGTACTGGGGCTCTGCCAGGTCACCTGGGTACCAACGGTCCTGTGGGGGCATACTGGTCAGTAATTTTCCAGATGCCACGTAACTTCTTCAGGGGTGTGTGATGATCTGATGTGACCATAGCTGTAGCAGTAAATAGGCTATAGGGCCTTTAAGGACACGAGGCATTTTCTCTCTATCAGATAGTTATCAGTGTCATACCAAAGGTCATGCTCTCCATCAGCTCACAAGGGTTTCAATGATTTTCAGGTAACAGGAACTTGTTATTTTATTTGTGCCAGGGCTAGAGGTACTTTATACTGTAACAAACATAAACTGTAAATAATCGCTGAGCAAAAATGTCAGATTTCTTCCTCCTTTTCGCCATTTCCCTTTTGGTGTGTGCATTCCCTGGCGGACAAGTATATATGTCCCTGACACATTTTAAAGATTGAGAATGACCCTGAGAAGGAGTGGCTTGAAACCTACTTTATCCCAGACGTGCAAGGAGCATCGATCTGGCTCTGACCCAGTGCATGTGGGAAGACGATGCCAGCTCCATCACACACAGACGGGGCAGGGAACTCTGCAGGTAGCACGTACTGAACTGTGTAAATGCTGTTAAGACCTTTTCTTTATCTTTTGAAATGCAAAACTGAAGGTAAGTCTGCAATTATTTCTTTTTATCCCTTTAACATATTTTCATAGTCCTTTGGGAAACCTCCATCCTATAAAATTTCTCTCATTTTCCTTATTTCCCCAGTGCTCAAAATAATCTACTCCAAAGGTAAAAACTTCAGTGAATACTTCAGTAAAATGAAAGATGTGTGTTGTGATACCATTCAAACTCAGTTTTGAAGACCTCTAAGTTCATGCCCTCAAAAGAAAGCCCAGCAATGTTTTTGTTCGGGGTATTTTACATCCCATCATAATTTAAAGCTAAGTTAATGTTTCACCTCGGGCTGCAGTAAATTAGATAAAACAGTGTTTCCTCATTCACAGAGTAACAACAGTTACCCTTTTACTTTGTCTGCATTGCTACATTGTGCTGATAAAGGAAAAAAACATTGCTTAATCCCTTCTAACAACAGTTGAGACTATTCTTTAACACAAAAACACAAAGTATGTTTCTGTACTGCATTGTCTATTGCTGAGGCATTTTTAAGACTGCTAAGCCCCAACCTATTCTAGGTAACGAGAGCTGTCTTTCTGATGGCAAACCTACCACTACTGTTTTATAAGCTAAATATAAAGCTAAACCCATGCAAACGTCAAGGTGATTTTTTCCACCTCATTTTGTTTCACCCAAAAGCAGAAAATGCTTGTTCCTTGGAAATTAATCTTGGAAATTACTTAAGTGCTCTATGAGTATGCTTTTCAGAGATGTCCTTTCCAATGGAGGTACGGAACGTGCGCACACCTGGCCCCGATGCAACTGACAAGTGTGTACCTGAATGCCTTTTCACTGAGGAGCATTTCCCATGCCCGCTGTGCTGGAGCTCCTCTCAAGTACGCAGTGGCAGGATAGGACTCGGCAAGTGACGGAGGCCAAAAGCTTCAGGTAAGACATTTATCTGCTTTCTCTCACTCATCTGCTGGTAGTGCACGTTGCTACTTTCATACGCCACATGGATAATGTGAACCTAATGTCTCCCACTTTCCAGAACTCCTCAGCTCAAAAATAACATAAAGCAAGAATTATTTTTCTTGAATAGTGGAAATAATAATATGAAGTGTTTTCCTGTAACCAACATCCAGCCACTTCAGAAGCAAAACACTGCAGTGTGTCCATATCAGCACTCCATGACTGTTTGGGACAAAATGAAAAACCAAAAGACTTTGAATTGAGTACATTGCTGCAGTGCTTCAGATGTGTAGAGGTGCTGAGGGGTCCCTGCTGCATCATCCCCTCCCAGAGGCTTTACGACTGCTCCAGTGGAGACACTACTGTGCCTCAAGTGGGGATGAATCCCACTGGTAAGTGCCATCTCATTTGCAGAGAAGCATAAAGCATGTAGCAATTTAAAGTGTTCATCCAAGTATTTTGGCATTTATTTTTTTCTCTTAAAAATATTTCCCACACACCCCCCTTGAAAGAAAAGAGTGTAACAATATAGGTTGAGGTCCTTTAGGGAGAAAGTTCTTAATTTTTTTTTTTTTTTAAAAAGTCTTTTAATTAAGCTGCTTTTATGTTTATGGTGTTCAGAACAGTTCCAGAAAACATATGCTGTGAATAGGGATACCTTTTCTTATGAACATGCAAACCAGAAACTAGTACTTACTGCAGCTTGTCTAGTAAGTATATCTTGATCTGATCTGCTGTCTCAGAGCGTATTTCATCCCATTAACATAAAAATAAGCAATACTTCGCAATAAATCCTAATGTCGTGCTAGTTAAAATATCTGCCCAGCTTTTGACAGCTGAAGTCTCTTATATGGATGAAATATGTATTTAATAAGTTAGGGAGCAGAAAGGAATGACATCATATCAGGTAAGAGTTTCGGCCAAAGATTAAACAACAATTGTGCATTAATCTGAGATACTAACAAAATGTTGTGCACCTGAAACTGAGTGTCCAATTTATTGCCTGTTCCCAAACTCATTCTTTTATCTGACAAGAGGTTACACCGACCTTTTTTTACTTTTAAACTATATTCTTTATTTTAAAGCAAAGTTAGAAAGCTGTACAAGAATCTAGGCATGAACATTGGGTGCTGATGCACACACAGATAAAATAATGTTTTCAGGTTGTAACAGGCAACCTCATAATAGAAATAATTAAATGGGGTTTCAGATTGGAAAAAAACATGCCTGGTACCAGTCCAGAACTTTTGTTCCTACTTGAAATGTTTTTTTGGTTCAAGTATCAGCAGTATTGGCATGTTAGACCTGTTAAGAACAAGATGGTATTGGTGACAGAGAATTTCTTGTTAGCATTGCTTGTTTTTCAAAGAGCAGCTGGAAACTGAAATGTGTTTTACAGCAAATAGCTGCCTAGCCATGAATAATTTACAGCGTTGGGTAAGGTTTTGCAGGGTGCTGGACACGAGGCTGCTGTGAGGTTAGCTCAGGGCAAGTGTATTCGGCTGCTCTTGCAGACACATCGGCTGAGGAAACCACACTGATGGGCAGCCATCCCGCAGCGCGGTTCCCCTGTGTCCTGTGTCTCCGTTCATTGGCAGTTCATAAAGCATTCACACATTACAATGGTTTTAAATACTAGATAAAAGGTAAGATGTCACCTGTTGCTTCCATGATGCATAAGTTCTGTTTTGTAGTAGGATGGCATGCTGCTGGGGGCAGCATCTGTGGGCAGCCTGGACTCTCGCGAAGGCTGAATGGGGCAACCTGGCTTACCTTGACCCTTCAGTTTGCCAGAGAAAAGAACAACAAATCCTGGTGACTGAGAGTCAAAATAAGAGAAGATCAACAGAAGAGCATGTTTCCATGACTCTTTGTCTTTAGTGGTCCCTAGGAGACAGTGCAAACAGCTATTACCTCAGCTTTTTACGTGGGTAGCTAATGCATGGAGCAATGATGGAATTTTCCAAAGTAACACAGAGGCTTGCTCTAACCTCTGACATTGCTCAGCAGCTCACATCCCTCCTTTAACCCCATTCTTTTCCTAGAGGACATCTCTGTCCTGCCATGTGTTGGGGTGCAGTGTGCGCAGGCACCTCTCGGAAGGGTGTTGGGATGGGATGGGACGGGACGGGATGGGAGGGGAGGTGCGGAGAGCACCGCACTGCCGGGACACAGTGCTGCGAGGGCCAGGACAGGGCAGTGGGTGCCCTGGGAGGGCAGACGCTGTGGCAGACAGCTAGGTTAGGGTAGCCTGGCCGGCCGTGCCACCTGCCATTCCGGTTAAAAATGAGAATTGCATTTGAGGCACAGGGAGAAAAGGGCTGTTTGTTTGCTTGTTTTCCAGTTAACCAATTAAGAACACATTAAAAGGTGGGGAGAAAACATTGCTGTGTTGGATCGCCATGTAATTAATAAGAAAAAATATAGCCACACTAATTAGATCTCTCAGACCTTTGGTTTTCTGAGCTGTGGTAGGTGCCTTCTACATTAAAGTCCCTTTCCTGGTACAGAAGGAAACTGCAGAGCAGAGGTGATGTAGGGACAGGAGCAGGGCACTGATGGTGTTGGTACGACCTGCTCTGCTCACATCAGACACCTGGTGAACTGAAGGAAAGGGTCACTAACCTGGATTTACACGTTCCCTGGCAAAAGGCCTCAGCCGATGGTCATGGCTGACCTGCGTTGCAGCCAGGGATCTGGGTGGGAAAACACAGACCAGAACATGGTTCCTGTGCAGACTGAGTCTGCTTTGAGGTTTGTGTTTGCTTTGTCATTTTACCCAAAAAGAGCACACTGGGAATGACTGTGTTTTATTTTCTTTGTTGCTGTAGACACTGTCGTCAAGTCACAGAGTTTGCTGTAAATAAGCCTACAGTAGAAAATGACATTTCTTTCCCCACAATATCAGTTTTCTGCCTCCTCTTTCTATCCTGTCTTTCAAGCATTTGTTTTAGAAAAGCTAGAAAGGTAAGTTTTGCAATGGGTCTGGATTGGCAGTCATCTTAAATGCTGAAATGGGGCAAAAATACTGCTGGTGGGATGGTGTTTGGCTCCAGGTTGCTGCTCTAGCTGTGCCACCACCTCGCCCTGCCTGCATGCTGGGCAACCACTCCTTTCTGCAGGTAGTCTTTGGCAAGAGCCTGACCTTTATCTCTTCTTGTAGCAAGAGTGGGTGTCACTGCTGTTTTAAGCTGCCAGGAGTCCAACGCATAGCTACGGAAAATAAATGTGGTATGAGCTGATTGATTTATCTGCATTTCTAGGCCAGCAATTAATTCTGCTTTTGGGAGGCAGAACCAAGGCAGCAAGCATGCTGTAATGCCAGATCAGAGCTGATAATGTATTCCTCCCTTCCTTGGTCCTTTGCTAGCACAGAGATCAGCCTATTAAGGAATAATCTCCAAAGCATCAGCCGGCTTCAGCGAGGACCGTCGCCGGCTACGCTGTGGCAGAGCAGAGCCTGGCCGGCAGCTGGAGACAGAGCGGGAAGCCACAGGTGCTGGGGACAGGCAGGAGGTGGCAGCAGGGGCTTGGAGGGGGTGCTCACCCACCTGCCACACTCCCAAGAAGCCACGAGGCTGCAACATGCTGCACAGAGCTGGGAAGTCACTGCTCTAACCTTACTTTTTGCCAAATTGCTTCGAAACATTATTACTGCAGATACACTTTTCCATTATCTTAAGAGCTAAGTGGCCCTAAATGTAATATAGCCCTGTGGTGGTTGTTGATGGTGTCTGCATGGGTTGCCCATGGATGGGGCCAGCCTGTGGGGTGCCTCGTGTTGAGGGCAGCTGCAGCTGGTGGCTGCATATGACTGCTAAATGTGAGGTCTGTGGGGGAAACTGAGGCAGGTGGGAAGTTTCTGACCTGGGAGCAGTGGTTGGGAAGTGGTGCCCGCAGGTGCCAGTGGGTGCCCAAAAGCCACATGGTAGCACAGACACAGCAGTGGGCTCCCAGTCCTGGGCATGTGGGGGATTGGTGAGGAAAGGAGAGGGGGAGCTGCTCTTTCTTCTGCTTGCCCCTCCCCCACCCCCCCACCTCCAAGCAGGCTGCACCCCCTCTGCCTGCCTGCACACTCCCTTTCTCTCAATTTCTCATTTGTGTAAGCTGGGGTTATATTTATCGCAGCCCTCAAGGGTGCCAAGAAGCGAATTCAGATGCTGTAGTTAAAAGCTACAGCACTTAAGCAAGCATTCCTGCTGGGGAGCATTTCATGTCGCCAGCCCAACAGCTCACTGATGCGTCAGCTGGGAATGCAACAGGTACAAGTGCAAAGTCAATGCAATGAAGAGGAGAGACTGAGGAGAAGGTTGCTGCCAAGGCAATCTCCCTGATCTGCTTGTAAAATTCCCTGTGTTTAAGTGTCTCTGTGGGTGGCTTTTAATGGAATTTCTCTCTAAGGCAAAACAAGTAAGTTGAATCTGTCGTCTCTTTTACAAACCTTTCTGATTCAGTCCAGTGGAATCAGTGTGGTTATTTTTTTCATCCTGACTTGTGTCTTTTATGTGTATCCTGTACTTTGGGACTGAACTGTTCTTGTATGTACAAACTGAAAAGTAAGAACTGGAAACATTGCATCCATTTTCGAGGCAAGTGCTAATCTTCTTAAGCCAGGCCCGAGAAGGTCGTGTGAGCTCTTAACCAGCAAACAACAGTGGTTATTAAAAACCAAAATCTCATCAAATCGATACTTGAGCACAAAGAAAAGACAGAGACTATCTTCCTCATGGTATTCCTGTTGATTATTATCTGCAGAAGGCATCCATTTACCTGCACTGTCTTAGGAATGCCTGTGTCTTTACACAGTATTTTAAACTAAGGCACATCCTTTGGGGAAGTGTTGTCGTGCTTGTCTCTTGCTGCAGCACAGATCTAGGAATGCCTCTTTTTGCTGTGTGGATGTGGCTCCGGACATCCTGTAGGCAGGCAGTGACACCTGGCAGCTGCTACCAGGCAGATAACCAAGCCATGGGGTGCTACCTGCATATCTCCTGACGTTGCAGACTACCTGCCCAAGGCTGTCTTGTCCTTAAGGGACAGTACAGATAGAGCAAACCAGGCTGTGCTCACCTGAGAAAATCAATTTCTCAAGTGATGCATTGGTTAGCAGTACAATAGTGCGCAGAAGAGGCAATGTGTGTGTGTGTGTAATTTCTCCAAAAACGCGTGGCCAAAAATGAAAATGGTGGGAGTGTGCACAACGGGAGAGCCAAGGTATTACGCTGCTGATGCTCCAGGTTTGTCTTGCCAGCTCAGAGATTCGTTAAAGGATGCAGAGCTGTAATACTCTTCTTGAAACATCAGGGGCCTTCAGTGTGAAATACATCTCTAATTAAATCTGACAGTGTGGCTTTCACGTTGCTGCAGTCGATTCATCGATACAAAGAGGGCAAACGCTTTGACAGGAGTCTTAGGATGGTTAATGGGCTTGTGGATGCTTATGTTTTGTTGAAATCACAAACATCTGCTAAGGCTGAAGCTTTATTAATGGACACCCTATGAACTGTGGGGTCTTTGGGGCATACGTAAGTAGAAGATGGTGGGTTGCAGGCTGAATGACTCCTGCTGAATGAATCAGTGCCACATCAAGCCTCATGGTTTTTATGTGATCTGGTCTTGACTGAAGCTCAGGTGACGTGAGGCCAGGTAAGAAAGCAGTAGCATAGTGGTCTCCAGTCTGGCATCTATTCTCAGCATTACAGAAAAAGTTACACTAACACATTGCTCATGTTAGCTAACCCTAAGTAAGTAATGGCCAATGGAGCTGGCTATAGCATAAAAGCTGTTTTTCAGGTTTGAAAGGCTGCTGCTGCACTCTGTGCCCTGAGAGCAGCTCACGGCTTCTCCCCAGTGCAGGCAGCACTGTGTTGCTTTTCTTTGCAAAGAAGTTCTGCACTCGAGGTTAGCAGCTGCTGCACTGCTGGTGGGCAGTTCTGGCTCAGCTTCTACTGGTGGGGAGTCCAGCTGCCCTCCTGATGCCAGCAGGACGTGGTCATGGCTGCAGGAAGTGAGTAAAATCACAGAATGGTTTGGGTTGGAAGGGACCTTAAAAGATCGTCTAGTTCCAAGCCCCCTGCCATGGGCTGGGACACCTCCCACTAGACCAGGTCACTCGGAGCCCTGCCCAACCTGGCAAAAAGAGCTCCTTTTTGCCAAAATTCAACCTGGGGGCAATGGCAGAATGGCTCCCTCCAGCCTCAGGGATCCAGATGCAGTTTCTTGGAGCTGGTGGCCTGTGTCCAGGCTGCCAGCACACTCTGCCTCCTGCCAGCGCTGATGCGAGCAGGCAGCGACACAGTGCTGCTGGCTGGGGACACCAGCCCACTCCTCCTTATGTCCTTTGCTGTGCCTCCCCTGTGCCCCGCAGGGACAGGGTGCCGATAGCGCTGGGCAGCCGCTGCCTGAGGCTGGTGTGGCCTCGGCCCCAGAGCTGCCTGTGGAGTTGAGCAGAGATCTGCGAATTTGCAGAATTGAAACCGTGTGGCCCAGTGTAAGAAAATGTAACAACTTAATTTTCCAAAGATTTCCCCCTCCCTTCCCAAAGGGATGCCTTCAGTTTAAAAAAAAAAGCAGAAGTCCATTTAAAACAAGAGACTAATGAATATGGTAACCCTTCTTCTTTTGCAAGTTTAAACACCTCATCTTTCCTCGGAGAACAGCTCTAAATCATTTTATTTGCAAGCCCTAAGCAGGAATTTGTATTCATGGTAAGACATTTATTGAGTTAATTTATTTAAGGCTGGGGCATAATTTCTAATAACGGAAGAGTCTCTAGGCCCAGTGAAATTGTCTCCCTGATAGGGCATTAATATTTCAAGGGGTTATAATAATCTGTCAGTTGATCTGTGTCTTTTAGCGAGTAGGTTAGCAGTTATTGATGATTGCTCATGTGAAGGATTATCTTAAATAAAGCTGGTGCTGCACAGCCCAATGCCTGCCACAGGGCCACATCGCCACACTGGCTGGGAGAGGAGTCAGGGTCTGGGTAAATGAAACGAGGAGGAAAAATAACACCGTGCAAATAGGCAGGGTGGTGGCTGCTCCCGCAACCCCAGGCTCGGGGAGCAGCATGGGGAAAGCCCATGATGCCTTCACATGTACGGCAGTCTTGCTGCCAGTCGGGGTTTCCTGAAGAGATGTGAGATTGGGTACTACTCTGAGCAAGAGGGTATTGGAGCTTGTTCTCCAGAAGGCTTGTTCGTCTTGGCAGACAGTCTGACTGATACTGGTAATAGTTAAGAGACAACTTGACAACGTAGCACCTTAATTTCGCTGTTCTTAGAAATGGGAAACATTTACACTATTTCTTGAGTGATTTAAAGAGAAGAGGAAAAGGCCAAATAAAAGAACATTCTTGTTTGTTTTACTGCTATATTAAATGGCACATTGCACTACGAAACATGGTGCTGAATGGCCTTTAAAAAGAAGGTAACATAAAAACAAATCCTTACCTCTTGGTAAGGCCTGTCTCAGGGAAGGGTTGACAGGACCAGGGAGGCCCAGGCAGAGTTTGACAGGGCATGTTCAAACCCTCCCGGCCCAGGCTGAGGGTACCGAACCGTGGCAATGCAGTGCCCTGGGAAGGGGTACAACATGAGTGAGCAAGTGGTGCAAAGCTGCCACCAAACTCTTGGCAAGAGCTGACAAATCTGAAAGGATAGTGAGGTGCCTTCAAAGTCTGCCACCTCTTGTCTGGTATTTTGGGTGGACTAGCTTTTAGGTTTTCTTATAACCCACAGAGGCACCTAGTTGGTGGGAAGCATTAAATGCAGGGACTTGAGTAAAATTTATAGCATCTGAGTGTGGCTCTGTGTTGGCCCACACCTCCGCTCCTGGGACACCGGCACGTGGCTTCTTTGCTGTATGGAGCAAGCCAAAGGCAAGCAGCATGTGGGGCACTTGGTTCCAAATCCAGTTTTCTTTGTGGCAGCTACTGTGGACAAGTAAGTCATACTTTTTCAGTATTGTGTCTGCTTCTAATTATTGTCCAGAGGTGACTCTCTTCATGTAATAAGCTCTTAGTGGCTGCAGGGTCACACAGTTAATAGGCACACGGGGACTGGCCTGCCAGTCATTGCAGCCAGGTAATCCTGCCATGCCAAAGCATTGTGACAGCTTTAAAAGCGTTATAAAGAAAGCTAAATTGTTCTTACTAAGCTGCAGTGGCCTATTGTGGGTGTGTTCACTGGCTTTATGGTTTTATTTATTCATGTATAAATTATTCCTCTTAATGCAATAGGTAAAGGGATTTATCTATTAAAAGCTAAATTCTGCTCTGAGTCAAATGCACTTTGTGTTCCTGTGTGCATGGCTTTGTAGTGGATATTGAACACTTATTGAGGAAAAATGAATGTTGCCGTGAAAGGACGTGCAGCTGCAGCACAGCTTTGACTTTGCTGCCTGCAAAAGCAAAATAGATGTGTTGGGAAAAAGTGGGGCTGTGGAGGCATTCAAGATGTTACGTGGCTGGTTTTCCCCTAAGACTTACTGCAGCGAGGAGCTTTTCACCGCCCTACAAAAATTCAGACTAATCTATGTGTAAGATGAATGATTATGTCTGAACTGTGCTTCTTGGGGCCCCATCTCATATTTTTTCTTACGTGCTCATTTGTCACTGTGTCATCAAGCCTTCAATTAATGAGTTACTGGCAGCTCTATTCATCCTTACTCCTTCCCTTCAACCACGCTGGGTCCTTTTCCCCTCCTCGGCAAGGTGCTGCTGAGGTTGGCACACCACGCCACCCATCTGCTCCAGGGAGGCAGATGCTCAGCGAGAACAAAGACAAAATAAAGTGCTTCTGTCTGTCACTCCTTTCCTCCTCTGAGAGGTCAGCGATTCCCTCCTGCTTTTCCTCCTGGAGGGGTGGGCCAGGGCATGTAGTAATTGCTTGACTAAATCACATTCATTACTTAACAGCCCTATGGGTCAGTCTGCAACACACGCTTCGGGAGATGGTACAGAAAACCCTGCGATGGAGGCTCGCCAGCAGCGTGCTACAAGGGAAACTGCTTGTCTTTCTCATGGCCATCAAATATGACAAAGGAAAGCAATCCAAAATTACCCAGTGCATCTGCGGGTTTCTTATTTTACATTTACCTGTTGCCTGGAAGCATGGAAGAAAAATGTCCACATGTTCCATGTGGACTTTGTGGCTGTGTGTATGCTGTAGTCTTTTGGCGTATCAACTCTGCCCTTGGTCTGATAGAATGCGAGAATAATCAGAAACAAAATGTTTGATGTATTTTCTCTATGTATTCCTTTATTTTAGCTTTGTGCCCATCCAATTACTTTGTCTAAATGACACACTCTCATTCTTTCCAAATTCTGCTCACGTGAGAATCTTTCCATAATAATTACCTTTTAGTTCCCATTTCCTCCTCTAGTACATGCAGAACCGAGCAGAGAACTCAGTAAAGCTCCTCAGTAAACCACCTTTGCTTTATTTGCCATTGATGTAACAAGTACCTCCAGTCATTATCCTCCTCTTCACATGGACAGTTCGGAAGGTACTCAGGGTGCACTATTTTGTGTCCTGCGAGGGAGTTAATCTTGTGCATGGTTGTTGCAGCTGATAGGAACAAGAATAATTATGTCTCGCATAAAATACCTGCACATACACAATGGAGGAGACTCAGCGAGCAGAACTGCTGAGGTGGGAGGGACCATATATACAGAGTTGCAATTACAGGGTTGGCAAGTAGAGAGCAAAATCATAGAAAGCAACACTGCTGGGCTTGTGAGCTGTCTGCCTGTTAGAGGAGGGAAGATGAACTTTTTGCAGCCAGCCCTGGATCCCTGCTGGCAGTGAGGGGCAGGTTTGCTGAGTGAATGAAACCTGAAGTAATTGCCCAACGTGACTGAGCACAGACAGCTGTGAGCTCACGGATCTGCAGCTGCAGGAGACTGACCATTGCAGGCAAGTGTAGATTGAAGCTAGAGTTAAGGGATCAAGTGCAGGAGAAAAAGGGCTGACTGGAGCATGCCAAATTTCTGCATAAAACTGTAATTATTTATAGATTTTATGTACATTGTATTTGCTGAAACAGAGCAAATGAACTGACCATACAGAAGCCGAACTTGACATTCTGGAGGAAGAATTTATTTCATGTAAGTAAACCTCAGAAACCTTCATTTTGATACAATTTAAGACTTTCTGTATGTATTTAAAGAACTCAGTCCTGCAAGCTGCAGGCAGACCGGTGTACCGTGTTGGGTGGACAGACATGAGCATAAGCTGCCACTTCCCACAAGAAGCCTGAGGGATGAGAGTTGAAAACAGAAATGCATTACTTGGGCATGGTTTTAACATTCTTATGTAAGGACTGAATCTAATTTTATGTAAACCCTTCTTGTATCTTGGACTTGCTTCTGACTTTCATTGGAGAAAGTAAGACAGGAATCAGGCCTGCAGTTTATGGGGTGTCATGTAAATAACAGGCCTGGTTTCCCTGTCTCTGAGGCTAAGAGGAGTGCTATGGATAAAGTCTATGTGTATAAATGGGTGTGCCACTCACGGTGCTAGCACATATGAAATTAGGAGTGGTCTGTGTATTTTTAAGTTACCCGGTGTTGGTTTGTCCCACACAGCCTGGGACTCTCTCTGAGCAGTCACCAATGGCCTGTGGGTGCAGGCGCTGCTCCCTGTCGCCCACCATAGGGGCTGGTCCCTACATAGCGCTGAGGGTCAGCCCTGTGCTGAAACACAGTGAGGGTTGCCTCAGGCAAGCATAGGTGTGTGCTATAGCCTCAGCGAGTCACCTCAGCAATGCCTGCTGTTTCTGGAATTGAGAGGTAATTTTTCATGACAGTGACATGGATGGAAAGAATCTATTTTTTACCACAAGAGCAGAAGTTCGCAAAAGTTCTTGAAGGATTTCAGTACCATGAAGTCACCTGTTTAACTGTCCATGATTCCGGATAACCACTCAAAGCAAGTGAAAGAAACAGAAAGCAAAATAAAGCAGTTGGTGTCCATCACTGGGCAGGCAGCTCTCAGCACTGGAGTCACATCCCGCCACAGCCAGCATGTGCCTTGCTGGGGCCTGGGTAACCACAGCGCCTGCTTTGAAATGCACCTCCTGCTCTTCCAGGCAAAAACTGGGCCAACAATGACCTTGTAGATTTGGTCAAATTGTTAAACAACCTGGTTGAATTCAGATTTTCTCAAACAGGGAAATCAGCAGGGCAGAAAAAGGTTCAGTTCCAACCAAAACAGAAACTGACTGAGGTTTTGACAGAATACAAAACCACAAAAGACTTAGGTCAATATGAGACATTCCTTTCAACTCAAAATTATGTGCTTTGTTTTACCTTCTCTTACTTAACAGACTTGTAGTCTTTTCTCCATTTCTTGTTTTAGTCAGAAAATATTGTAAGCGAGACAAAAGATTTTTGAGGCTAAAAGATCAGAAACAATTTCTATATTACCTACCCGCTGGTACAGGTGCTGCTTCCAGGTTCTCCCATCCCCTTTTCTTCCATCAGCCTCCAATGTCCCCTTTTGTCCTGACCAGCTGAGGAGTGAGCTTGTGTATCTGTTGACATGTGACAGGATTCCACTAGCTCTTTAGTTCTGTAATAATGGGATTCATTCTGTATAAATTGATTTTGGTGTCAAATAACTAAGGTTTTCGGTAAGAGTAGCTTGCATAAAAATGTTGCACAAAAATGTTTCCCTATTGTTAACTCCATTCTCTTCCTTGTAGTTGCTTCAGATTTTCTTCTGGCCTGCCAAAATAGATTTTCAACGTTCAAAAATTAAGAAGATGGAATTTATTTTTTTTTTCTGGGAAGAACAAGCTTTAAAGTTTTAAAAAAAAGAAGTATTTCAAGTTTAAATTTTAACATTGAGGAAACTGAGAGGCAAATCATTTTAGATCAACTGAAAATGCAAGCCTTTAATGATTTGTTGGTCAGTAAGTTAAAATTTGAACAGCTCTCATAATAAATCATCAGAATACCCCACTCTTTCGCAGGAGCTGTCATGCCATGAACCTTTCCTTACAAAATCCCCTGCCCGTGCACATCCCCAAAGTTGTTGTCTTTCAAGATCGGAAAACTGCTCATAGTTCAGGCTGGGCAGAGGGGAAAAAGGACCATTAGAAAAGGTAAGACAGATTATATCTGTCTTAAATCACTCAAAACCTCTTCTAGATAAACAAATATGTTGACCTAGAAGTTACATTTTGGCAAAGCCAGTGAAGTCTGATCCCAGGGTGTATGATGCTTTTTGCCTCTTTCATCATTTTGTAATTTTATTTGGCAACTATTGCATTCATGTCAGTGGCCAAAGCAAGCTCAGCACAGAATGGTGCAGCCACAAGGCAGTCGTGAAGCTGGAAACTCCTGGTGATGGTGCAGTGATGCTTTCTCCTGGAAAGTTATTCCTCAGGAGTGAATACAGGAAGCAAAAGGGGAGTCCCTGGCTCTGTCCAGCCTCTGTCTGTAGCACCGTTCCTGTGTGCTGGCCATGCTGACCATGAATGAGGAACACGCCTGGGCAAAGGAAAGGCTGTGAAAGTGCCACCAGGGCTGTGCTGGTCCTCCAGCAGAGCCAAGCCATGGCAACACCAAATGATCCACGTTGTTCCACGTCTGAGATGAAAATAAGTGTCCTCATATGATGCCTGTCAAACCTTGTCCACGGAATCAAAGCACTTGTGAAAACACCCCAGTGAAAATGGTTGCCTAAAATTTTCAGATATGGTCTCGCTTGTGTTTGGTTCAGGCAGGCTGAGGTTTCAGGTGTGAGGGTGTCCCAGGAGCTGCAGGTCTGTGTGAGGACCTGGCACGTGGGGTGTAGGCTCCCCTTGGACTGCTCGTGCCTAGTGGTGCTCATGCCCACTGCTGCCCCTGCCTGCAGCACAAGCAGCCCGTGGTGTTTCCTGCAGAACTTTCATTTACAGTGTGAGGGAAATAGAGCAGACAAATTATGCCCGAGTTCATCATGAAAATCTTAACTTTGTGTAATAAACAGAGGCAACACCTAAAGGGGCAAATTAAATGCAATCTGTTTTTATTTCAGCATTTATTTTGTTTTCTCTGTCTTGCCTAGCCAGGTTTTGTTCTGAGGCGCATGCATGCCTGTGTGGCATGTTCTGCAGTCATAGCAATTTGGCTCTAGTAAAATTTGACCTTGTGAATTATTACCTTAAGTGGAGTATACTGGTCATACGGGTTTGGTCCTCTGGGTCGCTTTTTAGATTCTCAGAAATGCTCCTATTGCCTGGCACTGGGATATGCTAATCTTCTGCTCTGTGCAGTGAGACACAGACGGTGTTTTCAGATGTGAAGTGGGAGGTAACACAGGACTGCAGTGGTTCCTGCCGGCTTCCCAGACAGTTCCTGATTGCTGGAGATGGAGGAGCCTGTCACTATGGGTTACCCTGGCAGCAGTGCAAAGGAGCCAGGGTACCACTTCAGGCCCCGTCGGGTGACAGTGTACAGCTCTGTTACCTCACACCCTGTTCCCTATAAACAGAATCACTGAGGCTGCCAGTGATTTTTTCCTTCCTTTTGTGTTTTCACTCTTACCACCACTTCAAAGGCAGAGGAATAAAGCAGAATTAAGGAAGCATAGACTGAGCTGTAGTGGAGACACATACTGCTGTAGTTGCTTGCTGTAAAGAAGCATTATTTCATTAAATTCTCTGGAAGCCAACACAGGCTTTCACAGAGGACTCTAGTTGGATCTGTTTTACTGTAATACTTGCATCTTTGTATAATTTTCACAGTCAATAGGGAGAACACAGATCTGAGCGAGTAAGCTGCTATATTCTCAAGGTTTTCATTATCTCTGAGTCTACATAATGAATGATTTTTTACATAACTTTGGCTTTGGAAGCAATCTCTCCACCAGTTCTACCAGTACTGCCGTCATGACTACTGCTATTCTGGTATTGGCTGTGCCGTGCTTTCTCTGACCATAGCAAAATGTCCAGTTTAAACAGTGTTTAAGGTTTGGTTTTTTCCTATTGGAGTAAACGGAAATCCTTTAATGAAGAGAGAAACGTAAATACACAATCTTATAATAATTTCTTCCCAGTATACTGTACTAATGAAGCTGGTAACCTCTGATGAAAGCTCCTGCACAATAAAAGCAGAATTGCAATCGTATTAACTGATACACTTAAGAAAAAAAAAAAAGCTTGGGTTGTATTCAACTCCGGGTACTGGTGTCACCTTTTTTTTTTTGCCCATGAGTACTTTGGTATGCCTAGTTTCTAGCTCTGTTACGTACTTACAGATCCCCCTTTTCACTGCCTCAGAATCTTTGATGTATTTATTATCTTCACAGCCATCCTCTGAAGGAGGACAAGATTTTCCTTGTTTTGCAAAGAATTAGCAAAGTCACAGAGAAATTTAGACTGTGTAGTTCACTCGGCTCTGTGGCAGCAGCAGCCATAAATTTATCTGAAATGGTTTGTTTCAACTGTCTTCACTGGATAGCGGTAGCACACTTGCAATGCACACTTCGCTTCCATTAACTGAAGACAAGACAGGGTCCCAAGAAGGCTTTTTACTACATAAGAGGTCTCCATCCATTAGTCAGTCATCAAAATAAATAGAATTTGGCTTACTTTTTTCAAAATAACATCTTAGTAGGATCAGATAGAATAAAACTGCTTAAAAACTTATCCTGATGCACCAAAATGCTAGCAACCACAGCCCCTGTGTGAAATGTGCTCATGAAGGATGCTCATGGGGGGCTGTTTCTCAGCTGAAGTTCATGAATTCTCATACTTTAACTAAATGCTAATTTGTAGAATTATCCTTTCTTCCTCTAAGATCTGCTTTAAACTGCCTGGACTCATCCTTCTTTGCCATCAAAATTGTGGCCTAACATTGCTGTTAGCAGGTAAATGATTTTCTCTCTAGCCCTGCACAATCACCTTATAGTGAGGAGCACTCAATAATGTCTGGAAATATGTGAACACCACGTTCAGAGAAAGGGCTAGAAGTACAAAGCCTTGTTAGGAATTCAGATTTTGGACAGATATTAGAGCATATTTTATTTTTAAAAACATCTTTTCTCCAGTGGGATTCCCTGCATTTGTGGTGTTTGAACGTTCAGGTGTTTTTACTGATTCTGTATGGGCCAAGCTGTTCTCCTTGCCTGGAGCCCTACTGTCCCATGGCACAGCACCAGAGCTGTAGAACTAGCTGAGAAGGCACAGTGTCCTCTGGGCTGTGGTGAACTACCACAGGAAGAATCTAACCCAAGCAGAAAATTCCTTATATTTGGGTTACTGTAGAACAGCGAGGTTTGAAGTTGGGGCCCTAACTGCTGTGCACGATGAGAAAAGCACTGAATCTGAAGCTGGAATCTTGCTCTCATTGGTGCCAAAGCACAGGGACTAACAATTTGCATAGTTACTCCCAATTTGTAACAGTATAATAAAGAGGAAAACTTGTATCCATCCAAGAATGATGTTGGCTTGCCAGTATCTGCAGGAAAACTCTGACACACTTCAAATAGTGTAGCAGAGCAGGTCAAGCAGTATTGTGTTGCCACCTCAAACTAACGATCTCCCCTTGGCAGCCGTGGCAGTCGTGCTCACCAGCCCATCCTGCAGCAGCTTGCTGTGGCAGAGAGCTGGCTGTATGCTCCAGAAAAGGTGTGCAATTGATGCAGCGTTTCAGGCAAGGAGCAAAAATGCAGAGCGGAGCAGTGCTCAGTTAAGAGTTGCCCATCGCGGCACCTGCTCCAAGGCCAGCACGAGCCTGTGGGACTCTTGGGCCAGAAGCCAAGATTTGGTTCCACTCCCAGAAAAGTCAACGAAACTCATTTAAAGTAGAATGATTTCATCCTGTACTGCATGCTGAGTGACTTGCCAACATTACTATTAATAGCATGTGTTTATCCCAGGTACAAGCTAATGGAGCATAGAGCTACAGCATTTCTGCGCAGCTGATTAGCGGAGTCCTGGACTAAAAGATGCTGAATCTGTCACACGTGGGCAGGATCTCACTTGGCTTCAGAGTCTCATTGCCTTAAAGTTTTTCTATTTAATAAATCCCTTCCCATGGTGCCATTCTCAGCATCAGCTAATCACCATCCCATGCTGAAAGATCTAAAACAAAGTGGCAGCTAAAATTCGGTGACCCTGTCAAGGACTTCAGGACCTGAGTTGTCACTAGTGTCTTTTATGTGGAAAGTGTTAAGATAGCACGGAGCTGAAAAATGACACACGCTAGAAAAAAGGACAGGAGCCACTATGTGTTGGGAATGTTAAATTTCACACAGCGTGCGGTTCTGACTGTGCAGGATTTCTTTTCCCTGTCCCCTTAAAATATTTTTTTCTTAAACAACAAAACTTTGCCTTTCTTTTCTGCTTCACAGACGAGCAGAGCAAATACAGAGATAATCTCCAGAGATGTTCTGCAGATACTTTTGCTTCCTCGGTCTGTGTCTTTTCCTTCCAAACCAAAGGTAAGTGAAGTGTTTGTTTTGTTTTACAGGGAACATCTGAATTATTTTTCATATAAATAATGCGGGTCAAAAGGAAACTATGCTTCCAATTATCCAGCCTATCCAAAGAAGGCTAGGTGCAATAAGGGATATGGCATAGAAGAGAGCAACCTGCATAGGTCCCCAAAACACAGTATTTACATTAACAGTGCAACATCTTATTTCCTGTTCAGGACCAGAATAGTTTGCAGTTTTTGCTGGAAATGGAAATGCCCCCCACAGGACTCCCAGCTGTGTTATTACCATCCCTGGACCTACAAGTCCTAAATTTCTTGAACAGTTTATGTTTGCGCTGTGCACTAACTGGTTCAGTTCTGCAGTAAGGTCCTTTTTGGTTTGAAACCTGCAGCAAAGCTCCAAGAACTACTAACCCAGCTTTAAAGGGGAACAGAAGAAAAAAATTCATCAGAACTTTGAGTAACTCTCTTGCTGAGTTTCTTACTGCACAGACTAGTGGTCCTGAGACTCTGGGGAGAGGCAGAGGCACTGCCTTCCACGTCCTTCAGCCCTTCACAAAGCAATGACAAACTCTTAACTTCACTCATTTACATTTGCATCAAGTGAGCACATGACCACGCAGGGACACTGCACCATAAAACTTAACTTTTACAGTCCAAAAGCCCCGTCTCTCTAGCTGTCTGTGTGATGGTACAGATCTGTGAGCCTCATAGTGTCAGGTACTAGCTTTATCGTCCATCCACAACACATTAATTTTGATACTGTAAGTTTGAGTAGAACTCTCTGTATGTGCAGCAGCTAGGGGTGGTTCAGCCCACAAAGCTTTGTTGGTGTCTGTGAAGCGCTCGGTGCTTTACCCTTCCCCCTCCAGTGTACCCAGAAGTTTTACTCTTGACAGTAGCTGTAGGGACGCTGCCTGACAGTAACGCATGAGGATGAAAGCTTCTTGGGGGAGTAGTGATAAGGGAGCAGGAGTTGTTAGTTAGTAAGATTTGTCTCGGGCTGTCACAAGCAGGAGGAAAAAAGAAATGCGTGTTCCTTATAGAGATTGTATGGGGAGGAGTGGGAAGGGGTAGATTGTGGGTTATTATTAAGACTTGTGATGTATAGGCCTTGCTTGATTTGTCTGGGACATTTTAAGAATGTCCTTAAGCTACTGTGTGCACAAACCTGTAGCTATCAGCTGAGGTAATTTGCTGTTTTCCCACCTCTTCAAGGTGCCAGTTATTCAGCCAAGATAAGCAATGTGAGCAAATGCTTGTGATTTCAATGATCTATTTATTTTTAATAACTGGTTTATGCAGATTTTTGCTTGTTTGAGCACGAGCTGGAAACACAGCACACCAGATGTGCCCAACATGGCTGGCCACATGTAACAGTACATATTTGTGTCCCCAGGAGGTGTTCCCTGGGTCACGTATCCAACTTGCGTGGCAGTGACACATCCCTCCCTGGATTTGAGAACCTCACCATGGGATACAACAAATACCTCAGGCCCTACTTTGGTGGTAAGTTGGCTCCATGCATTTGACAGTTTGGAGAACAGTCTGTAAGGCTTGTGGGGAGGGGAGAGCATAGTTTAAGCTTACTTTAGGATGCCCTAGTCCTTTTGGTTGTGTTCCTTATAAATTAGCAAGTAGCCAAGGCCGCCCTCCTTTCTGTGCATCCACTGTTGTCTTGAATAGATTCTGCATGCACGTGTGGGGCATGAGAACATGTCTATCTATGAGGTTAGGAACAGGGAATTTACAAACTTCAATACCTCTATGAAAGACCTGATAGAGTAACTAAACTCTGCTCTAATTGTACATGCTTTTGTTTAGAATCTGACTCTTGTGGTTTTCTGCTTTATTTTTTTTCATGTATACCTATTTAGTAGATGGCAGCTACAGACGAATAAAGTTGTTCTCCTTGCCAGAAATACTGAGTTTTGATGCATGCTTTCACTTCTTACTGAGATGCAAACTAAACCTGCTTTAAACCCTCTTGAAACTCTAGGGAGTAGGGAGCACCTGAAGGACAGTCAGGTATTTAGGAACTTCCCTGAGGCTATTGTCCAATTTGGGTGTCAGGTCTCTCCCACCTTCCTGGTGAGTGCTGTAGCCACTCAGACGAAAAGGTTTCTCAGAATGGTGTTCAGCACCTGAAAAATATCAATGAAAGTTTAAAAAACAGCTATGAAAAGTTTTATTTTTATCAATTTTGCTTTTCTGCCAGAACCCGTTAATGAAACTATGCTCAATAGAAAAATTCCCCATCAGCTTTCACCAGGACTTGGATGTTTCCCATTGTAGCTCCTGCAGACTGACCTTCTGCTACTGGCAGCTTTGAGCTTCTTTCTTTTCCTGACCATGGTGATAAATTTCTGGGACAATATTTACCTGCTTATTATGCCTAGAATGTCTGATCTCATGCAGGAATAGAAAAGCTCCTCTAGATCCTGTCATATCAGTGAACAGACGCTTCTAAATTGTGTAACAGAGCTCAACTGCATCTACACCAGCTGATGCCTACCTGAGTCATAAATGTTAAACAAATATGGTCAGGGATCTGGTTTGACCTCCTCCAGGAGCCCTGAGTCCTCACAGATCTACCCTCTGATCGTTAATTTGAGTGGGCTTCAAGTGTCTAAATATCTAAAACCAAGATGGAGGATGTGAATGACGGCTACTTGAAAAAATATACATCTTTTGCAAATGAAATGTATCTTGGAACCATTTAAAACAAATAAACAAAAAAACCCCAACAAAACCAAGACCACCTGGAAGGAGATTTAGAAACTTGTTTCTTGGACCTTCCTAAATGTGGTTTAGATGACAAAAAGGCATTTCAGCAAGTGCCACAAGGAAAGACATTGCTGTGTCGTCACCTAGGGAAGGAGGCCTGTCTTGGAAAGCACCAAGCCCTACTGAGAGCCCCAGATTCATACTGGGGATTAGAAAAACCAGGCACAGCCTAAGGGAAAGTTTGTGTCTTTTTGCTCGCTTAACCACCACCCTCTTCTGAGCCAGCCATTTACTCGGCTGCAGGACCTGGTGAGCCCTCTCCAGCCCCCAGCTCTGACATTTCCTGGGGAGGAGCTGCCCTCTTGTGGTGGATTTTAAGAGTTAGTGTTAGAAAATGGTGGCCTACCAAGATTCAGGATTTGAGTGCTGAAAATTTGCTTGTAAATAGAGCAGTAATACAGTAAATAAAAAGAGGCAAAGGCTGCTGCACTTCTGGTTGTAACCCAGTGCGTGGTCTCAGGAATCACTGAATTTCTCTGCCTCTCTGAGAAACAGGGGTGCTGATTACTACCTGCTTGCGGAGAGTCCTCTGAGAGCTGTGCGCGAGAACTACTTTGTACGAAGTTTACTGTTCTTGCCACAGCATGGGTGTTGTGCACTGGGTAATAAGGGATAAACTGGCCCTGCCTGCCCATCAGCAAACGCCACTGAAATGCCACTTATCTAAACTGCTGATCTTCATGGCTAGTGCTGATGGATATTTGCTCTCTGCTACCATCACCAAATACAGAACTCCAGCTCCCTAACAGTTGACAACTTTATTTTGGATCATGATGTCATTTGTGAGTCTAATGCTCTGAAACTGTGTCTAACCCTTTGGGGTTTTAGAGACAGCATGGGACGCTGTGAGGAGAGCCCATGCTGCACAGCATCCTGAGCGGTTTTATTGTGCCTTTCACTCTTCCCTTCTCTCTGCTTAAGCTTTTCTTTCCCTCCACAGGAGAACCTGTTCAAATTGCAATGAGTCTGGACATTGCAAGTATTTCTAGTATATCTGAGAGCGACATGGTAAGTGAAAGATTTTTATTTTGTAAGAGATTGAGAGTAGGATCTGCCTGAGAGACTTATCATATATTCCTGTGCGTTGTATTCAAGCTGCTTTGCTTTTCTGTATCTGTTGACCACTTTCAGAGGTGTGATGAGAACAGGGCTCATTTATGACTGCAGACTATGTAGATACCATAGTAACGTGGACTTGTAAGTAAATAGAGATGGCTCCAAAGGTCCCACTAGTCAAAAACTCAGCACCTCCTGGAAATCAGGCCCCTTTCAAATAGAAAAAAAATCAATCCTGTGTGGCATTTCCTCTCTCTTACCTTTCCTCTATGTAGGAGTCCTCTGTGTAGGGTAGGAGTGGCCTCTGTTGAATGTGCTGGCACTGATTGAAGACACAGACAGGGTTTCTTCTCAAGGAGGAGAAATGAGGTTTTGAGCTGTGACACAGTCTGAGGCTCAAAGAACTTGTCATACCAACAAACAAAAATAATAACCATTTTCAAACATACAGAGAACATCTTCCCACCACTGATGAGTTTGGTTGCCTCCACTTCTGATAATAGCTGGATTTCAAACACTCATTGCTGAAAATTCCTGTTTCAGGTTGACCAAAACTATGGGCAACTTGGGTAAATTCAGCAATTAGTTTCAATCCAAACAGTCAGAAGTTCAGTCAGGAACAATTTTAACACCTAATTTCAGCATTTTCAAGAACACCACTGACTTTTTTTCTCTCCCCCAACAAATTAAACAAGTTCACTAAATAAAATACTGTAACTTTGATAAAGCTATTTATTTTTGGGAAGTGGCAGAACCAACAAAATCAATTATTCACATACCTCTGACTTTAATTAAAGGGCCTTGTACAATAGCTCCTGTTCTGGAGTTTTTCTTCTTGATGGTCCACCTAAATTGCATGTGGAAAACATTGCAGCAGCTTACTCTGTGCCTCGATAAAAGCTGGAAATCAACCAGGATTCTTCACTTTTGTCACTTTATAATTCACTGTATTGAAAGCCGTAACAGCGATGTAACATTTGATGTGGTTTTTTTCTGTCTCACAGGCTGAGAGTAAAATTTTAAAAGTTGCAAAAGCAAAATGCTGACACCTGATATTTACTTAGACCTTTTCTCTTAAAACATTTTACAAATTATAGATTGAATGAAACAGAACTGCTTCATCCTCCGCAGACAGGCAGCATATCTGTGGTAAAACACAGTGACTTCAGGCTGTTAAGACAATCACCAGTATCAGTCTGTCTGTGACAGAGATGTTTTGAAAATAAAAGGCATTACTGGTTGCATTTACTTCATCCTTAAGGAAGGAAGTGAAACAGTACAAGAGTACTCTCTGTCTGTCCAGAAGGCTCAGTAAAGAGTCATCTTTAGAGCTGAGTACTGCTTATTCTTTTATGATGGGGCACTGTGAAAATACTCCAGTCACTGCAGGTAGATTTTGGCAGGCTAAACTCAAGTTAATCCTAGTATCCTTAGATTCAAAACTCCTATTAAAAAAGATGCTAAAAGTTTTGCTTTTTTCATTTGTTTGGGGTTTTTTTTAAGACCTCGGTGAAAAAACAGGTTGCATTTGCCTACCTTTTTTCTCTAAAGTGCCGATGTCCCTTTCATGATCACGTTTATAGTATGTGTGTACTTTTCCAGCTGTAGACAATGACTGATTTTTAATGTGATTTGCTGAGTGGCCTCAAGTGTGCACTTCCCATGTTTTCTGACCTGCAAAATGGACACAAAAATATCAGTTACAATAACTGCTCGTTTAAAAAAAAAAAAAAAAAGTACTATGAGTATAATCTTTAGTCCACAAGCACTACACCTTAGAGCGTAATATAGTAAATAAAACTAGGATGAAAGTCTATCAAATTTACTGCATGCATTTGAAGCTGAGTTTCAATAGGTTAAATAACTGTGTTCTGCCTCTTGTCATACATGGCATACCCACAGCTATGTTGTGCAGGTGTTCTGGACATGCACCCTCACAGGTTTTCCTCTCTTTCCCAGGATTACACAGCTACTATATATTTGCGGCAGCGCTGGACAGACCCCCGTTTGGTCTTTCATGGCAACAAGAGCTTCACGCTAGATGCTCGCCTAGTGGAATTGCTCTGGGTACCAGACACATACATTGTGGAGTCAAAAAGGTCCTTCTTGCATGACGTCACTGTGGGCAACCGCCTCATAAGGCTGTTCTCTAACGGCACTATCTTGTACGCCTTAAGGTAGATCAACCTTTGGCTTTGTTGATGATGGTGGTTCAGAATAGATTTCCAGAATTATGCTGGACCGCAGATACCAACTGTCAAGGGTAACGAGTGTGGGGTCAACAAGCCAACTGTGACCATACTTTTCTGATCCACTGCCCCCTGTTCTGGCCACCTGGAAATGCCAGTCAAGGATCAGGATTCCCCATCATGGTATGTGCTCTGCCCTGAGCACAGTGCCTGCTTGGAAAACTCGTGAGTTTAGGTGTCACCCAAGACAAGTCAGGTAGAGTCAGATGGAGGAGGAATGGAGGGAGGACATCGTAACAGTAGAAGTTTAACAGCGGGAAACTATTTGCTTATCCAGTGCCACATAGCCATGATTTCTCCTTTTTAGCAAAAAGCATATTTGTACATGTTCTGCAGAAACGTGCACTGGAATTGTGCTAGCAGTTCATCCAGTGTTATCTCTTAGCTCGCAGTTACCGTGTCCCAGTTACCTTAACTGCAAAGTAAAGCTGCTACAAACAAACTCATTTACCCTCCACATCAGAGCAAGCCAGAGCATGTGTGGAGTTAGGTACTGTGCCTCAGGTGACAAGTGGTAACTTCTTAAGATGTGCAAACCATAGTACTGGAAAACATGTGAATCTACACTAAATCTCCCGCCACAGCAAAGCAGAATTCCTCCTTCAGTTACACTTTCACCAGTGTGGTTGCAGAGAGCATATCTTCTCAAGGAGGGTCTCTCTGATTATATCGGTCCATTCATTTCATAGGTCAAAATTATCTAAATGACAGAGCAGAGTCTTTGCAGTCTAGTTTGCGATGAAAACCAGAGATATTTCATTACAGGCTTTTATTGCAACTTCTGGAGTTCTTTCTCTTCCTACAGAATCACTACAACTGTTGCTTGTAACATGGACCTGTCAAAATATCCCATGGACACACAAACATGCAGACTGCAGCTAGAGAGCTGTAAGTGTAACATTCTAGAAAAAACTGACTTGACTCTAAGTTTGTTTATTCTATGTAACTATGCATTTTGAATGTTTGGATTCGTCACAGTGGCTATCTGGAGTAGACTTTTATTCCTACAAATACTGATGTCCAAAAGAAAACAACTTTGCTTCGTCATTCTTCAAATGCTTGTGTTGTAATCCACAGTTTAGAGGATTCCTGTCACTGTGCAATTTATATAAAAAGAGTGGTAATAAATAATATTTTTGTTAAAGAGTAGATAGTTCAATTTTGCACAGAAAGGAGGAAGTAATAATGGCTGGTTTTCCAAATCTGGTTGGTTTTGCACACACAGCTTCTTCAAAACTAACTTGTGGGGTAAGTGTGTGGGATGGAGTACAGCAAGGAACAACTGTTCACATTTTTAGGTATCTACCACCTGTGGCACCTCCCAAACCTCCACTGTAACAAGACAGTGTGAAGGGTGGTTCTTACTAGAAAATGAGTCTCAAACTCATGAACTGAAACTAAGGCCAAACCCAGATGTGGGGTATATGCTTCTCCATGAGGGCTGTCTGTTACGGTGATGCAGATGGTGGGACCCTCGTCAACAGCAGTTGTCTCAGCCTTGGAAGTCTCAAGAAAATAAATAATCTGTGAGTTCGGCTCTCAATGAAATTAAAAAGCTCATCCATGGTAAAGCTGGCTGGGAAAAACTACAGGAAAATTTAGGACACTACAGGGCTTTTACACGCAGGAGCTCAGCAAGAACAGTGCTGCTGCTCTGTATCTATGAAGCTCCACAGCAGGCAAGCAACCATCTCCCACTTCATGTCCCAAAAAGAAAGATCTAAAATCTTAGTACTGAAACAACTAGGTTTTAACTTCTGTGGTTGCAGCATGAAGAACCTATGGAAGCACATATTATTTTCACATTAAAATCATATTAGTTCACCACCGTTAACTTCACTACAAAGAGTAGCTTCTGCAATAATAATGATTGGCCTCTTCTGCTAAAGCATAGCTTGTTTGGGCCTGTTTTAAAAGTGATTGGGTCCTACATCATGCTCAGTTGCTATATAATTCCAGTGAAATTACATGCACATTGCTCACTAGAGATTTCATTAGGATAAGTGCCCAGAAATAATGCTATTTAAATATACGCCAGATTAATTAACAACAATCTATCATTTATTATAAAATTTTCCTGAGTAACCACAATTTATAAAACTGCTTAGAAACTTTGAAAAGTCACATGCTAGGGATTCTATGCAGGGATTCATACCCTGGACAACTAATTTAGGAGTTCATCACACTCAAGCTCTGGTAATTTGTGTCTAATAAGAAAACACAATTAGATAAAAATAGCTGCAACTGCATCTTATTCCTTCTACCAGGATGAACAGGTTATTACCAGAATCAAAGCGACCCTACTCATTTTCTCAAAGAAAGGCACTTAATAAAAGAATGAATTTAGTGAGATCGATGGGCTTGTTTCCTAAATTAAGTGAAATTTTTTAAGTGAATGGCAGGCTGGTGACTCAGTACAAGCTTTATCCCTCAGACTGAGGTATCCCTCAGTCCAACCTGAGGTCATGTTATGCCGTCCTTTACATTCCTGGAGGCAATTACTCAGCTGGCATATATGGATTTTACCAGTAACTGCTTGAATTGTTGATCTCATCTGTCCTACCATTTTGAGGCAGAAATTCAGTATTACTTAAATGTCGGATGCATTTATTTGTCCTCAGTAACCAAAAGCCTTTGGGGATAAGAGGAATGATTTGTAGAAAAGCTGCTTTAATAAGCAAGTTTTCTGGACAACGCATATACAAGCAGAAGAGCCTGGTTCATAACTGCACAGCATTCTCAGCTCCAAGCTCTTAACTAACTGAAAATGCCTTTTCTGGTATTTTTAAGCACTTGAATAGACAGTTCAGTGAAATGTGCTTCTGCTACCTGGTAAGGGGCTCAATGGGATCTGATTATCTTCTTTTAACCACTGCATTTCTCCTGCTTTTCTCTTGTGACTGAAGAGACTATGTCTGAGGGTTGATCACTGCAACAGAAATACCCCATATAAATGATTGAAATAGGTTCTCAGCACCCCTGCGTGTTGTGCATCATTCATATTGGCCTGTGTTCCTACTGAAATCTGAACCAGCAGACCGACAGTACAGCAACAAAAGAACAGCCATCATCCACCCATAGTCTGACACAGTTAAGAGGGTCTTTGTCCAGCCTACAATGCCTAGATCGTGTTTCTGTTCCCACCCGGGAGACAAGGCAGGGTAATAGCTGGGCTTTTACTGGCTAAACTACAGTAATATGGGTCTTTACGTTCTCCTTAGGGGGATATGATGAAAATGATGTCATCTTCACGTGGTTGAGAGGAAATGACTCTGTCCATGGCATAGAAAAGTTGCGTCTCTCTCAGTACACAGTGGAACGGTACTATACCTTGGTCTCAAAGTCACAGCAGGAAACAGGTAAATCAGTGAAAGAGAAAAGGTCTCAAGTATTTCCCATTCCACCTCCCTTCCCTTCTGTGGGACAGCATCTTTTGACTCAAGCCTGAACCTGCAATGTCTTTAGCAAATCTTAATCTCACAAAACGAGACAGACAGAAAGATGGTGAAGTCCAACTAGTTGCAATCAGGATATTATCTAAGATGGAAATCCACAGAAAGATGGCGTTTTTAATAAACTGTATTCACCTGATGGATTTTCAATTTTTAATTTTTTTTTAAGTTCTCCACTTCTTTCCTTTTCCACACATACCTGAATAAACTCTCTCCCTTCCTCGCAGGTGTGCAGGCTATAAATACTGCAGAGCCATTTTTACAGTAACTGGGAGTAAAATTAAATTTTAAAATCTACTTTTGTTTGTAAATTACAATTCTATCATGTTATGATGGAATAAGATCCCTTTGTATGTCAGAATTCAATGTCTTTTTCATTATCAGTATAAATATTGTTCTCTCCAATCACAGACACTATGAAAGGGGGCAAAACTTCCTTAGAATGACCAGGTTTTAAAAATAACAATGTTTTGTTGTTTACTGTAGTGTACACAGCCCACAAACAACATGGGTTTTGTTTCTACATGTCAAAGGGAACTACTGTTTAAACAGCAGAAATATCTCCTGAAAATACTAGCAATCCAGCCCCAGAACCCTTATGTCAGTATTATGACAAACTGATTTTAAAAAATTGACTGTATGTTTTTGAGCACAAAAAGATCACAAATTACTAGTGAATACAGGGGGTCTAACTCCCTGCGATGATAAGATATTGGGATGCTTTGGGACATGAGCCAGAGCCTGCTGAAACCAGGGGAAAAATCTTTTGTTCATTTCTCAGCCATCAGATAAGACTGAACTTGGCAATGCCCCTTCAAAGAGGTTATTGAAAAAAATGTGCTGTGCTGAGTATGAGAGAACAGATGAAAGCATCAGCCCTTCTCTACTCTGAGTTAAGACATGGGTATAAAATGTTTCCATGGTGGATTAAGTTCAGGAGCCCCTTTGCAAACCACACATTGTTTTAGATGTCTCTGGTCCAGCAATGCTGTGTGTATGTGTCTTTTGTCTAGGGTATGTTAGATAAGCAAGACCTCTCTGAGGCAAGAAGTCAGGCTTGTGTAGTAATGCATCTCCCACCATTTCACTGCAGCTCTGCTGATCTACATCAGCTGAAGGGCTGGTACTGGGCTGTCCCAATTTCAGTTCAAGGGTCCTTGGGAATCTCACGTTCCCTGTGGTTTCTTCCTTTCGTTAACAGGCAGTTATCCACGACTGATATTGCAGTTTGAGCTGAGAAGAAATGTCCTTTACTTCATTTTGGAGACTTATGTGCCCTCCACTCTGCTCGTCATGTTGTCCTGGGTTTCTTTTTGGATCACATTGGATTCAGTGCCTGCAAGAACCTGCATTGGTGAGTTATTGCCTGAGGAAGGGAAAAGATTTAAGCAGGCAGGGGAGCCTCTGAGGGCTGAGTAGATAGCAGTTTTCTTGAGCTCTCTGCTCAGTGGTAAATGGTCTGCTCATATTCTGCTTTTACTTGTGGCAGAGCTGGGTTAGCAGTATGAAGTGTGGAAGATAGGCTGTGGCTGGCACACTTCCCCACCTGCAGAGCTGTGTACAGCCAAGGCTCCCAGTAGATTCACAGCAGAGGGCAGAGCACGCATTCTTTGTTACATGCTTTGGAGGGGGCAGGGAAGGGGGGATTTTCGTACTGAAAGCAAGAAAAATAAAAGAGCCAAGCGCCTATTGGAGCCAAGTTGTCAAAGGCAGGGAGAGCCTATGTGAAGCTAGTAGCTAGTACTATGAAAGCATTTCAGGTGATGGATGATTTGGATTTGGTAAGAAGTGACGTGCTCTATCTGGCTAGCAACAGAGTGACAACATGTGCAGAAGGATAGGCCAAGCCTTTTCCAAAGTGTCCACAAAAGAAGGTCTTTCCTTTTCTGCTTTCCAAGGAGTCACGACAGTGCTTTCCATGACAACTCTGATGATCGGCTCACGAAGTTCACTTTCAAAAACTAACTGTTTCATTAAGGCTATTGATGTTTATCTTGGCATCTGCTTCAGCTTCATCTTTGGTGCCCTTGTGGAATATGCAGTGGCTCACTACAGCTCATCGCAAAAGTGTGCGGCTAAAGCACCTCAAGAGGTAAAGCCTGATCTATCCTCATAAGCCTAGTTATCATGGATTAGCAACAATTAGTCCTCCATTAACTGAGTAAGACAAATGGTCTTTCTGTTATGGATACATTAACAATTGTTTCTCCTGACTGTCATTAAATCTAAATTTTTCTGTGCAAAACATGCATGAATAACACTAGACCTCTGGGTGTCTGACACAGACTTCTGCACACCAGCCAAAGGAGCAGCAGCCTTAGCTGACAGTCATGTTTGTTAGATGCACAGGACCACATTCAGGAAAGCACTTTGGCCTACCGCTAGAGTCAGGTCTGTAACCCTGAGCTGAGCTCACGTGAGAGCATGAAGCACCTCTGTTCCTTTCAAAATACAGCCAAAGAAGAGCCAGTATAACATGCTGCTTTGCTCTTATGTGGAATAACTCTGATTAGGACACTGATCTGGAAGGTAATTTCCTCTACCCGAGGAAAGCTGGTATCTCACTGCTGAGCTCCCCAGTCCTTAAGTTACTGTGTAGACATGAAGAGATGGATGTCTTGTCGGAGATGGATATTGGGTTGCTCAGTGACAGAGAGAAACTTGCTCAAAGATCTCAAAATACCTCTAGAGATACAGTGGTGGAAACACAGGCATCTCTGGGACTTCAAGCACTCGTAAAAATAGGCAACAGCTGAAAGGCATCTGACTACTGGTGTTTTTGATGAACACATATGAAGCTGTGTTCATTTATCTTTATCCTTATGGTCTCCTTATTCATAAAAGCACTTTTCCTCTACAGGAGAAGAAAAACCCTAAAACTAACCGTACACTTGTTTCCTAGGGGCCTGCAAATGAAATTACTAAAGAAATGGAAGAAGTCAACATCACTAACATTCTCCACAGCTCCATCACCAGCTATAAACGGAAAATCAGCTTTACAAGCACTGAGATTTCCAGTGATAATGTTAACTGCAGTGGCTTGACCATGAAAACTCATGAGAAAATCAAATGTGTCTTGAGAAACAAGATGCACAGGATTATTGGTTATTTCACAATTCAGAACCCCAGCAATGTAGACCACTACTCCAAACTGCTCTTCCCTTTGTTTTTCATGCTGGTCAATGTGTTCTATTGGGCTTATTACTTATATTTTTAGTTGAAATGAGTCGCTTCATTCTCCTACAGTAGAGGAATCTTGCCAGTTGGCATCTAGGTGTCTAACCACAGTGAATCTAACATGGACAAAATGCTCTGTTGTGTTTCCTGAAGCACAGAGCAGAAGAGTGTGTGAGGTATGCAAGATGCAAAGCCTTCTTGGTGCTTCAGCATTAGCAACGTTGACTCTGGACAACTGCTTGTTCAGCTGAGTGGCTGTGCTGCGCTCTCATGCTCATACCTGCTTTTCATTCCAGTATCCAGCCTCTCACCTGGCTGGAGATGGGTGTGTAGGACTGCACGTGGCAGGCCAGAGCACTACAGGTGGCAAAATTATCTTGGTAGTCTGAAGCAGGTTGGAACATTCTAGTTTAGATCTCCAAGAGAAAGTAGGATTATAGCTGTTATTCTTTGTTTACCAGAGATAACAGTAACAGAGGTACTGTGACTGCTGTCTCAATAGCTCCTCTGTTCAAGTAAGAGAACCCAAAGGCAACAGTGTGCCGTGCGCAGAGAGGAACAGCTCCCGTGCATGGTGCTTCCTGGTCCCGGGGCGATGCGGTGCCAGACTGGTGATTTTGGTGCTGCTGGCATCGGCTTAGTGGTATGTCTCATTGCTTTTAATACCTGTCAGACTCACTGAGGTAATCCTCACTTGCTGAAGTTATCCATCCCTGAGACAGACAGAGGGTTTTTTATTTGTAGAGCTGCATTTTTTTTTTTCCCCTAGAGATTTGGGAACACAAAATATAGGCAGCAAAACTGTTTTGTAACCCATCTCATATACACTTCCTGTTGTGCTGCAGTTGAACAGATTCTACCACATTACACATCTTCCACACAAATTTTTTTCATCCTGGAGAGTGCCTCCTTCAGCTTTCACTGCTATAAGCAGCTCTTGCTTCTTGCCAGCCATATGCAAGAGTGGCTAATTTGTCATCCTCTCTTTTATGTGGATGTGCAGCTGTGGCAAGTCAGCAGTGCTGCTGGGTGAAAAACCCATGTGTGGGCTGAGGTACAATGATCTAAATCAGCCTTTCGCTCTTTATTTTAGGCTGAAACAGTGTTACGTTTCTGTAGGAATTCAGATTCTACGTGGGCTCTGGAAACTGCCAGTCAGCTTTGTTTATCCTGCAATCAGCAGGACTGAGAGCTTTGTTTTAAAAAGAAACTAAATATGTGGCGCACACACGCTTCTGTTTGAGAACCAAATGCCATCTGGTACTATGTAGCTTAAGGCTACTGGAAGTCTTTATTTTCTGATTTTGAAATGAATGTTTTATGGCAGGTTTTCCCACCCTCTTTTTGGCCTACGCAACTTTGAGGGCATAATTCTGCTGTTATGTAGGCAAAATTGTAATTGCCTGCAGTGGCTACAATTCAGCAGGAGTTTGGCTGAGTGAGCCTGTAGCTTATATTAGTCTCATGCATGTAGTGTTTGCTTAGTGTAAGTGTCTCTTGCTGGGGGTTCCTATAGAAGGTGGGCAAAGCACGTGAAACTATAGATTTTTTTACTTTTAATAACTTTTTATCGAACCAGTTCACTACACTATATTGTGATGGATCTAAACCACATATTCATAAATCATAGCTTTTACAAAGAGCAGCACAAGAAGACAAAGGGGAACAGCCTGACAATGGCAAGCAAATAAACACAAACTCCAATAATGAAATGTTGGCTTGTATATACTGGCATTTAAAGTCCATTCCATGAAATGTAATAAAGTGAATGTTTGTGATATGAACACAAACCCCCAGAGAGATCCTCTATTAAAAAAAATCATTGCTTTCTTTCTGTGTCAATTTCTTTCTTTAAAACCCAACTGAAATGCCCTAATGTGTTCTACACCAGCCGTCAAATATTAATGTTAACAAAAGGAATTTTTGTATGTTATAGTTGACTGCCACTCTCAAGGATTGCTCTCATTACAGCTTTGCTGCTTTGAAGTTGCTCAGGACTTGTTCTAAGTTATACCTCTGTGCAGTGAAATGGTTTTTTATTGACCCAGCCTAGCGAACAGCATGTTGTCTTGAAATGCATCAGCTCTGTCTGTTCCCATTTATTGCTGATTTTGGCAACTCCAAGAAGGAAGGGAAGGACAGAAGATAGTAAGGGATGGAGGTTGTGGGGTTTTGGGGGGTTTTTTGTTTTTTTCCTCCAAGATACCTTCTGAGAATATTCTTAAAGAGCTGTTGGCTTGGTCGGGGGAAACACCTTACTTCAGAAACTCTTAAAATCTGGAAAGTATGGAATCCTGCTTTATCTGCTCCTACATATAATTTTCTGTCTCACTGATGTACTTCACCACTTTAATACACCTCACACATGATTGTCTCCCTATATAGCCCTGCTGTAACACAAGGTATTAACTCTGGCCTCAGTGGGTACAGAGTGGTCCTAAGGCCATTTCAGTGGTCAGACTGATGCTCAGCAAGGACCAGATATGGAAATTAAGAGACAAAGTAAGCAAGCCGCCTAGCCTCTATCCTACTGTAGGTACATCAGGCATGTCAGAGGGACCAAAATTATTTTTTGCTAACACATCGCACAGTGAAGCAAGTCAGCTTAGCTGCACTGATGTCCTGGAGCAGCCTGGTGTTATTACTGGTGTTGCTGTCATCCCACACGTGACGCTGGGCAGAGTGCAGTGACAGATGAGCATTGTGAGCCCAGACACGTTCCTCAGAGTGGTTAGGATGATGCACTGCACAATCCCAAATCCTTCCTGTCTCTTTCAGGTGTTGTCTAACACAAGCTAGAAGCACCACTGAATTCAAGATGAGACTTTTGTATCCTGATAGGTGCAGAGTGCAGAGCAGCTTCTGTGTTACTGGTGTGCAAAGATAAGCCCCAATACCTTGAAAGACACTAACTGAAAATCAGCCTTTCCCACAAGGGACTGGTGCATAACACGTGAGCTGCACGTGAGAAAAAGCCACAGGTAAGCACTGCACACAGCTCTGTTTTGCTTAAGGGTTCAGCCTTGCGTAGGCTCTACAGGGAACAGGAGGGGTTTTGAGTAGCAGCCTACTCTCTGAAAGAGCCTCTAGGCTGATGGCTCCTGAGCTGGGTGCTGTTTCCCCTCCCACCGACTACATCTGTCCTGTAGCTCTGAGGGAACTTGGCATGAATCTAGATGAGCCACAGGACAGAGTTACCCCTAATGTTTACTATTCCACCACAGTGCCAGTTTGTGCTCTTGGCAGAACATGAATGTATGGAGGAAAAGACTGACTTGTTTTTTGAGTCAATTCTGCTTCGCAGTGATATTCTGGTCTGCTGTAACCTTTCCTTACGTGTACTCGCTAAAGCTGCAGCTTCTGGAATCTTTGTCTCTTTTTAAGAATGTTTACACTTACTTTAAGCCTTTGTGGACAAACACTTGTGAATGTGCATTAGTATAGGAAAGCACGATGGACAGTGAGCAGCAGTCAGGCAACACAGGTAACTTGAGGAGCTTTCAAGAGATGCAAATACTTGTATGTGGTGCAGCCCAGAGGAATATAAGGCCTCATGATATGTTATGGAGAGTCACCCTAGCTGGCACAGGAACCAAAAGCAGTCTAGCCACAGCAGCATAAAGCATTTTAGGGATTAATTTATGCAGTTTAAAATATGAAGAAGCTGCACTATAGAGGAGAGCTAGAACAGGCTAACACATAATACATATATGTCTTAGAGTTTAGCAGTGAGTGATAGAGAAATATCACCTCTTAGTACACCACAACATCCCCCTGCTTCCTTCTATGCCCCCCACCATTGGTTTTCCCCTAACTCTTCTTCTGCCCACTTCACCCCAGCACAAGCAGGAGCTGGTCCTGCTGCAGCAGCCACCAGTCTGAGCTTGGAGAGTGTTATCTTTCATTTTCAGGAGGATAAAAGGTTCAGCTCAGAAATCCTATTGTTTCAGAGCATGTGGTTTACATTATGATTTCCAAGAGGTATTTGTATATGCAAACACTACCATCTGCTGTAAGGAATACTTTGCATTTTTAGAAGGTTAATTCCATTTCAAACCTACTGATTGAATTGGTAGCAGAAACTACTCTCATTTGCTTACTCTATTTAGTATCACAACACACAGCCAGCCAGCAAGCCATGTCTTTACAAGGAAAGACTGTTTAGTGCTGGTAATTGGCACAGGTTTTCTCCAAATTCTCACTGAAATAACTTTTCAATTCATTAATGAATAAAAGGTGTTTTAAATTACAGCCTACTTTTACACTTGGGATCAGGCAATTGGCTTCTCGTTAATATGTGAGTGTTAAGTCTGTAATGAATAATTTGATACATTTTCATTCCTTCTCTTTCCCCTTTCGAGATCTGTGTCTCAAACAGACTGCAGTTTTCCCTCAAAGTTCCTGTGGTTTGAAACTCTTTTTAATTGTCTTACTTGCTTAGCAGTTCACCAAGAGAATTCAATATTGAACTGCAAGCTGCTTTGGTTGGGCACAAAAATCTGTCTTATGTCTTATTTTCTTTATCCAATTAGTGCAGGTACTGATGACTGCAAACAAGAAGTCCGTATTTTGGGAGGTAATATTTGGGTGATCATCCCTGCTAGTAAGCTAAATCAACAGAAGAGTTATGAATTGTGAACTGAGAAGAGGAAGCAAACTTAGTTCTAGATGTGGAGTTCTCTTTTTCTCCTCCAAAAAGAAAGGCTTATATAAATGTGCAGGTACTCTACAGGGAGATCCCAGATCCTAAGCAGAGATGTGTATACTGGCAGAGTTTTGAAACAGAAGAGACTTTCAGATTCAGGGTGTACCAGCAAGATGAGGTCCTGACGCCTGCCTTTACAGGGAGAGGGCTTCAGTTGGGTCTGCTAGGCGCTGCTTTGCACTGAACTGTCTGGAGGTGTGACCTGAGAACTTGTCCCTCTGGAAGCCTGTGAATACAGGTGTCACCTGTTTTTTTTCTAGTACTTTCTAGGGGTTTTATTTTCAGTCACACTGCAGAGTCCCTCCATTTACCCAAACCTCTACTAGAAGAGAGATTTGGATGAAAACGACCTCCGTTTGTTTCAATATTTTTTTTAGTTCCACTAAATTATGAAAATGTAGATTTTTATTAATTTGGTACTCTTGTGTTTTTATTGGATTGAGACCCCCCAGAAGACAAATCCTCAAACTTCAGAGAACATGGAATTAAAGCTCCAAAGGTAGGGTCAGACCATGCAGATGGCTCTCATCACTGCTGTAGGACCAAGTCCTCCCACCAGTCCAGAATTTTAAGTTTTTCCAGTTTGAGACATATGCTGACCTGTAGTGCCTTGTTTTACATATAGAGATTATTTACGCCCACCCCAAGGAGACAGTAAGTTTTGGCTTTATACTGTTGCTTCAGATTTCCCCAGAGATCTCCTGCCATTTTCTTTCCCTGCAGTCTACAACCCCTGGCTCTAAAGCACAAACACAAGTGGGTCTACCTTTGCAATATGCTATGGTACAGGAGAGCAAGTCGGCAGTATCCTTTTCACTCTACCGATATAAGAGCAATCCACTCCTGCAGCATCAATGGATACCATTTAACTGCTATTTTCTATAAGCTGAGGTAGTCCCTTAATTGAAAGCTGCTTCACTGTGGATTTAGATTGCTGTCAGTTATCATGAAATGTAATGACAAATATAAGACCAGACTAGGTCTTCAAGACAGCTTGTGCATTCAGACAAGTAGGTCAGCATTTAATGCAAAAACATTATGACTTTCAGTGCATGCAAGATGTTTGCGTTTGGTATCTCTAGCCACACTGTGGCTGGAATAGACCGAGACTTCTAAGAGTGTTTCATCATCCTGGACAAGAAAACAATCTGAAGTACGCCCTGCTGGACAGGGACAAAGACATTTGCCCTGCCAACTCAAACAGGAAGCCGGCTAAGCTAAAAGCGCCAGGTGGAATCCTGAGCCCATTTAAGTTAATGGAAGTCTGGGAGTCTAGCTATTGATTTAAATGGACTCAGTCCTTTAACTTCTTAACTTATGTTCACGCAGAGTTTTCATTCATATTCCTTCACTTAATGCTGTTTCCAGCTTCCGTGCCTTTTATTAGGAACAAACATGAAAAGCTAAGAGCTGTCACAGATGAACTACCCATGTTACTGTGACCCTCAGAAACAGCAGGATACTAAAGGGGCCAGGACTAGCGCTGGGCTTCTAGAAATTGGTAAATCCCACCCAGAGCCCTGCCCCATCCTGACCCCAAGAGCGTAAGCATTAATGAAAGGTAGGAGTAGCAAATATCTCTAGACAAGATTCCTCGTCCTAGAGACAAAGTGTGGTCTTCAGCATTTGTGATAGACATCCACCATTACTTTTTTTGTCCGATTTTTAACCTCCAAGCATTTAGATGAATGATCTTGTCTGGAGATTACTCCTTCTGACTGGAGGCGTGAACTCAAAAGCCCGGGGTGCTAATCTGCAGGATTCTTTTATGCAGTCCTGTTTGTAGACAGCACACACAGTCCTGAGAACAGCAGGAAATCTAACAGCAAGAGGCAATGCCTGTCCACTCAGCCCTTCTCTCAGTGGTAAACGCCGCCCCTCTGAGCTTGTCTCAAGCATTGCTTTCTGTCCTTATTCAGTCTGAATCTTTCTCCTGTCCTCTCTCACAACTTCCACCTCCTACTGCTGCATGATGCACAGGTGTGCAAACCATCCCAGACTAAAGCCAGCAAAGCCTCCCCTCCCCACACACAACCTGCATGTCCCCTCCACTGGACAGCACAGTGAGTCTCTTCAAGGACTCTGGTCACAGATGAACATAAGTGTTTGTCAGAAGTGTTAAATCCTGGAACAACTCCTACCAAAGCACAGTGGTGGCAGGCAGATTGTTGCTCTCCAGCTTCTTTGCTGGGCCATTTTGATCTGACCACCATTGTCCAGGCAATAGGCTCTTTGCAAGACTTATTTGGAAGCTGTATTACCAGAGCTCACAGCCCGAACTTCTCTCTGTTGCAGACTTTGTAACAATGGTCAGAGCTAATTGTGTCTTTGAAGGAGATATGTGAAGAGCTGGAGTCTGATTTATAATTTAGCCTGAAGAAAGGAAGGCTTCAGCCCAGCTGGCAGCTCCAGGAGGTCCTACTCTCCCTCTCCAGACTGTTGCAGAACTACAGGGGCCCTATCAACACCATGAGGGCTATGGGCCTCACTGACTGCAGCTCTGCATGCTCCAAACAGGCGAGTGAATCATTTGAGAATATCCCATTTATAGCACTACTCTGGCACAATACAAGAAAGACTTGCACCTTAAAAAACAACCTTAGAACTGTCAGTGGGGGTACTAGTACCTCCTCCTTAGCCCTTCTCCAGCACAGATCTCAGAGCAATGCTGACCTGGGTGGAGGGTCTAGAACCAGGGGTGAATCCTATTTCCCTCAAGAGATAGCCATATTTTATGCAAGGTCCATGTGCAGCAGAAACAAGCTGCTGCAAGAGACAAGAATTTTGCTTTGTATCAGAAATTGTTTTCTAGTTGCTCTTCTAGAAAACGAACGTTACAGTCCAGTGGTACATTTGGTGTCATAGAAAACACCACTTTCTTCAGTATTGCTGTGTGAGAGAAAGCAGGTGAAGCTGAGGGAAAATCCTCCAAGTTTCCTCTCTGTGCCTTATTTCCTGGCTGCTTTTAGGGACAGGTAGTTTTTGCTAATGAGACTTTCCATTATAAAGTTTCCATGGCTTTGAAAAATATTAACTTTGCTGGGTAGATCAAACAGGCCCTGCAGTTATAGTTAGAATATCCTAAAGATTTAGTTCCCAGTAATAACAGGGCTAAACCACAGTACTGCCAGAGGCAAAAGCTATATTATTTGAAATGAAACTTCTCATAAATATCCAGCTATGAAGTCATTTTATATCAGCTGCTCTTATATAAACTGGACAACGCAAACTGTCCTATCCATCCACATTAAGGCTGCCAAGAAAAATGACCCTACATTCATTGTCTGCAAGCTTCAGAGATTTCCCTCTCTCTGTTAGGCTTTCCCCAGAAACACTGGGGACTCTTTTGCTCTTTTTAGGAACTTTGCCCGTACAGGCAACTAGCAGCACCACCAGTGTCATCTTCAGACTTAAACCTCCTCGTCTGCCTCCTCTCACTGTCTCTCTGGTGGGAAATTGATGGACAGATACACACAAACACACCTGGCTCTCAGTGGCCACTGGCCAGAGCTAACGCTACTTTTCAGTCTTTCTTAGGTGGAAGCACTTCAAAACATTGGCAGAGCCAGAACCATGTTAGGTTTGGGTTTTTTTTTTTTTCTTCCAGCCCCTCTCCAAATGCTCACAGCATGTTTGTTACAGGTCTGCAATAAGGACCAGGCCAGTCTTCAAACATACTGCTGAAAGTTGCACCCAGGGGAGAGAATAGCAAGGGGCACACACAGACATTGCTAGCCACTCTCACACTCATACCATCCATCCCTTGGTGACATGGGTATGTGGGTGCCACCCACAACCCTGGGACAGGCCAGGGCGGTACCTATATTTCCCACCCCTTCCTGCTCGCTGCCTCCAGGCCCCCTAGCCCATTGCCCCATTTCTGTCCTGCTGCTTGTAGCTGGCAGAATGTGCAAGACAAGCTTTCTTGTGCTCTTCATTTTTTTGTCTGTTTTTATGTGGCGAGGTTTAATATATTTTCCCCAAGTTCCGTTGTCTTTGAAGCTCTGCTATACCTGATAGCTCTACTGTGTCACTGTTGATGTAGACAGTAACTGTCTTTAACACACAAATTGTTTCACTCTGCATTAAACTGCAGCATATACTGCAGTAAAACATGACACCTGAAAATACTGTGGTCTGCACAAAACACGGGGATACTTTTCCATTAGCTCTAAAATTAAGGCAGAAGGTGGACAAACCTTTATGTCCCCTCCCTCAAGAGGAAGCAGAATGATGCTGACTATTGCTTCTATATTGCACTTGTGATTAAAGCATATAGAGAAAGGTTAAGAAGAGCAACTAAGATTTGCTGGGCTGGAAACATGGGCAGGACACATAGGGGAAATGCCCTCATGATACTGCCTGTGCAAGTTTCCACACTGTAACTCTCACCTCTCAAAAGAATGGCTTACCTAATGCTGACTCCCTAGATGTTTCCAGTATCACCTTCCTCTTATTACGGGACAGGAGGCTCAGGTGTTTCTGGGTGAAACTACAAAACTTTCAGAAATGTGGTCTACTTAAAGGATAGAAGATACCTGAAGCAGACTTGAAAAGAACCCTTGAAATATCCGGCCCCTTGGAAGGAGCTTGTGAAAATGGCTTGTGTGAAAAGGAATCAGTAAGCCTACATTAAATCCAACCCAAGTATTGGTGCCAGAACAGTGCTAGCAGGCCTTTCTTTTGTCTTTGCAAGTCAAAATTTGAATGCCTACAGTCACCAATGATGATGCTGAAATGTGGAACAGAAGAAATCTATTGTCAGCTTCTGCTAGAGATAGGTTCAAAGTGAGTCATTAAAAGCCTTGCCAATGCCTTACGTGAAAACAGTCAAGTTTCAGGCAGGAATCAAACAAACTCCCCCCCACCCCCCGATGTTCAGTAAACTACATGTAAAAGCTAAAAAAAAAAAAAAAAAAAAAGCAAAGATAATGATCCTCCATTTGAACTTTACAAAGAAAATCGTTAAAATATGTTATTAAAAAATGCAAAATTTATAATTTCATTATATAATTACACAGCCTTATAGTCTAATAGCCCCACTGTATTTTGCATATTAGTGAACAATTGCTTTCTTAAAGCTCACAGCTGAATCATTTACTTGATGCTGGAGAATAAGTTAATTACGGATCTCCTGCCTTTGATTAATGGACTTAATAATCACGTTACAGTAGAATTAACTTATACTTCATGTGCTTACAGCACTAATGATGAGGTTCATGAAACCAATGTGTCAGCAAATAGGATTGGCACCAAAAAAGGCAATATTTGGAGACCCCAGGACTGCCTGTATTGCTGCTAGTCAGCAGTTCTGCTCAGAACCCGCAAATGGCATCCAACCATTTTTGCCTCATCTGTCATTAATCTCCACCATTTGCCACTTATTTCTACAAAACTAAATACTGTTTTCAGGTGAGCTGAGCACCTCATCTGAAGTACAATTCTGGATACTGTGGGGGGAAAAACTATCCTAGGAGATTGGTACAGTTACCAGCTAATACAAATACCCAATAGGCACAGGCACCTGTAGTCTGCCCAGTAGTTATACCCAGTATAACAGACTAAACATTAGTTTTCTTTAATGCACATAATACAGGTATAAAGTTTCTTGGATGGAAACACATTGAGTCAGCCAAGATTTACTCTCTCTAAAGGATTCTTAAGAATAGCTACTTAATGCAACCTAAGAGACAGAGCACTATAGTTTCCAAACTTCACCTATTCAAGGAGAGGCAACATTGCAGAACAAAGAAAGTAGAAGGGACACATCAAAACTTCATGTTTTTTGCCATTGTTCCTCACAGGGCTCCTGCGCATTTCTGTGTAAGAACCAAAACTGAGAGTCTGGCAGGAGCCAGATTCAGAAACCTGTACTTCAGTAAAACTCATACTGACACAAATAAAAACAGAATAAAGACCTGAACCACATTTTGTCTGAAAGAGCAGCACCTCAGGAATCACGAGCAATAGGATTTCAAATTGCATCAGCCATGTACCTTATTTATTACCATGCAAAGTAGAACAAAGCAATACAAGTCAGCAGCCTAGCATAACACTGGGCTCCAAGAATGCAGCAGGAAATTAATAGGAATACAATTTCCTTAACAATTCACTTACAGGAATTATTCAGCAAGAGATTGCCCGTGCCCTGGTGGAAGATGCAGTCTGAGGGTACAGGAAGCGCTGGGCCATTTTGCTATGTCTCCTCACTGCCTATCATCCAACTTGGGTACTGCCCCTTCCACAAGATGGAAGCAGAACTCCTTGCACGTATAGAAATAGCCAGAAAAAGTCAGGAAACTGCTGTACAGCCAGCACTACCCTGCCTGGTGAGGCCAAAGAGATACTAATGCTGTTCAACCTGCCTGTTAAAGAAATTATTCACCAAAACATTATTTCACAGCTGATGGTAGAAAGCTCCCCTCATGCACTGCAGCTGCGTACCTCCTCCCCTCGTTGGAGGGGCCGTGGAGGTCCCATCTGCACTGCTTGTCAGCTCTCCAGGCAGCATTTGGGGGATGCTGTCTGAAACGCACGGTGTACTTTGGTGCCTGTCTTGCAGCTCCACCAGTGACATTAATCCACTGCTGTTTGTGTTTTGTTCTGGGAGATGCTTAGGGTTAATATAATTCAAGGTTTGTGATGAAAATCAACACTTTTTTCCTCCAAACCCACCAAAGCAAGCTTCAGGGATTAGAGATGTACTGAAATAATGCATATTTTTATTACTGAACCAGATGGGACTATGCCTTTAGATGTGCTGCTTCAAACCCTCCTGCACATCCCGCTCTATTTCCTTGCTCCTCCTTTATCCCCCCTGCTCTGACCCTGCCACACATCCATCCAGTGGGGAGAGTTACAGCAATGCTCTTGTCAGCTTGTCACAGCTGGCTTGCTAACAAAAGCCATTTTAGAAAGCTATCAGGCCATTTCTCCACGTCACACCACAGTGCTTTAACTTCTCCCCACCCCAATTTGTTGCAGGTGAGCTCAGGATTCAGTGGCCAAATAACCTAGCTGTAGATCACCTGCCAAGGGGCAGCTGTTCAAACAAGACCACAGGCACACCCAGTTCTTAATTTAGAGGCTGAACCTACCAAGAACTCGTATTACAGTAGTCAGATAAATGCCAAAAATGCTTTCTAGGATATTTATGATGGGTTTCCTCAGTGCCAGGACACTGGAGGTACTTCCTTGTACACTGCTGTTTTACAGCCCTCAAATCACACGTTTCCTGGAAGATGACAGGCAAAGTTCAGCCTTTGCAGGGGCAGTGCTGGCCTGCAGCCCCTCCCTGCTTTGGCTCTACTTTGCATATATGGTTTCACCACTATAAGCATATTTTTACTTTATGTGAGCCTAGCAAATTCTTGTCCTCTAGATACACAAATAATAAAATAGACAGTGATAAGTAGACCCTATAATGCAAAACTAAATGTCCAATTAGAATTTGATGAGGAAGTGTGAAATAAAACACATTAAGCAGAATAAGAAGGTGGGACAAGAAATCAATTTCCCATTAAATTCAGTGGTTACTTTTTTTTCTGACTCAATGTTAAAACCATCAATTACATATAATTTACTCCTTCACAGTCTGATTCTGTGTTCAAAGCAAAAATGTGCATTACAGAATATGAATTAGCCCAGCCATCACATGGAAATAAGCAGTGCCCTGTAGGTCTCTCCAGGCTGGCTTTAAGAAGTGTTCCACCAATGTAGGTCAGGGGAAATTACATTATATGCAGTCTGGGAGGAGGAAGTGATTTTGAAGCAGCCTGCTACTTCACTCAAAGCAAGAGGTAATCTCAATTGATGTAGAAGGTATGAAGCGGAACTTGGGAAAAGCCATGGAGATGTTTGGGATGGAAAGTAAACATGTATCCCGAAAAGATTTATCTTTGTGGACGTGACAGGAGGATGTAAGGCCAGTACAACAAAATGCATCCTTCAATGAACTTATGTAAGGACCTAAGCAGCGTGAATATAAAGAGTAGAAAAAGCTGCTTGTTGATGATTTCTCTTTTATTTAAATTTAACAGTGTCTTAGTCTTATACACATATCTTGAAAATGTGATCCACGTAGAGTTATTTTAAGCTAGGAAACACCTAAAGATGTTCCATTTGTAGGGAGTGGTGATCCTTGACCCAAGCTATTGAGGCATACTTGCAGGGTCTCTAAGTGCCTTATGCCTCACTTCTACCTCCAACAGACAGTAAGATGCATCTCAGCTGAGCTGCACGTGGTTTGAACAGTGGTAACAGCAGCCTATGGTCTATAGACAACAAATCTCAGCACTGCAAGGGAGGGGAGTTTTCTGGTATGCGGTAGGATGATAGGGACATGCCTAATTCCCGAGATGCACAAAGGAAAGCACAATGCCTGGCGAGAAATGACCCTGCAAACCCATCCTCCTGAACTGACAGAAAGTTATGCACAGAAAAAGTAGGAAAAGAAATCAGTTACCTCTTTCATCCTCTTTCATAACTCACCGTTTAAGTACATCTTAAGAAACAATGACAGGAAACCGCTACGAAAAGACAAGCAATGCATCTCATACTTCAGCAAAACCTCCTTCTGGTGCTTAGAGATGCTGTGCTGTCTTGGTCATGCTTGTCTGCGTTCTGAACCTTTTGCACTTTGTTTTTAGAGCTAAACATGGACCATGTTACTTTGGGTTGCAAAACAGAGACACCCATAAATGCTGGAAAGAAGCTAAACGTAGAGAGAACAATGGGTTCTTTAATGGGTCTAGGCACCTCTCATCTTAAATCCAAGAGTTTAAAGTCAATTCCAGATGTCTTGGATTGTCCCTTGCTTGTAAAGAGCCTGTAAGTAAACTGTTAATTCAGAACCCCCTAGCTGTGATCATTAATGGATGAAATTTGGTGTTAAACCTTGCTCTAGTCTCTAGAGCACTGGCTCAGCTCAAGGATACTGGTGTCCTGGGGGCTACCTTGTACCCCCATTTATCTTTTTGTGACTGTCTTTTTCAACTGACAAGGGGGAAAAAAAACTCATAGCAGTTAGTTTATTAACTTTACACTAATTTAACCCCGTTCCCCTTTCTACAATAGCTGCAATATAACGTCATTTCAGCAAAGCAACGCTTTGCAAATTTGGCTCAAGGAGACACTGAGCAAACAGCTTTTCAGAGAGCTTCAACTCAGCTGTCAGAAGGCGCAGTTTGGTTTCTGTGCAAGCAATACTTGCATTCCAAACTGCATTAGAGAAAAGCCAGTGGGTTTGTATGCATTTTTATTATCAGTTCCAGATTAGGAATCTGATGCTAATTTCTTCTTAAAGCCTGTGTTTGCCATAGAATTTATATTCTAAAACAAAAAAAGGATTGTGATGTTTTTCTCTCATTAGCTCATTCTTTTCTTTTCCTTTTTTTTTGTTCCCCCCCCCCCCCTCTGGCTTTACTCCAAGGACCTTTTCTGCTTGTTCATTACATTCTCAAGATGAAGCACTCGATGGTTACAGCAGTGCTGGTAGTACTGGTGCAGGTTTCTCAGAGTTTCCCTGCCTTGTACCATCGAGGTTGGTGGAGGTTGTTACAGGAAGGAGATAGTTGTGGAAAATGCAATTTGGCACTTTGCTCTGAGCCTAAAGACTGTCCAGCTGGGACTGTATTGGACCGGTGTGGCTGCTGTCCTGAATGTGGAAATGTGGAAGGTCAGATCTGTGACTTGGATCAGGGCAGTCATTTTTACGGACAATGTGGGGACAACCTGGAGTGCAAGCTGGATGCCGATGAAGCAAGGTTTGGGGAAGTCCCTGAGCCCCAGTGTGTGTGCAAGTCTCAAGAGAGTATCTGCGGACCTGAAGGGAAAACCTATGAGAACATCTGTCAATTCAACAAGGCTTATGCTACAAAAAGAAATATCAGCATGAAACATAAAGGACCGTGTGAATCAGGTAATATGTACAGAGGCACTTCCAAACTGAAAAAAGATCTGATTCTTATTTTCAGATTTGTTACTAGACACTGTAGTCTAACTTCATTAAAGTAATACTGCATTTTTGTTATATTATAATTATTTTGTTATAATACTACTTTGTGTTAAACATGTGGTTCAGCAGCTGGTACTTAATCTTGTATGTTCTAAGCCTCTGTATTAGACTAGTGGATTTAAATCACATGGTGACTAATAAGCCGTAGATCTACAGACCAGTTCTGCTCTGAATGAGCAGAGTATGAGATATTTTCTACAAAAATTGTATGTGTAGTTGGGAGTAGGTAAACAGATAGGATAGTCTGGGAGGACTGGACAAACAATTATTATTACATGAGGACTGACCTGATATTAAAGTGGTGACAGCAATGCAGAGCTCATTCATATATATACATACATGTACACACATGTGTGTATATATATGTATGCATGCATGTATCCACCTGTGTGTATATATGGTAATCAGTGAACTAGAGGCAACAGAAGAAGATAGCGCTTCATTAACAGGTCTGTTCTTTTCACAAAAAAGTCCAAAATAATCCAATTTTGTAATCATCATAAAATCTAGCTAACCCATTAAATAGAAATCCAGCTACTAGAACAAAATCAAACTGAAACAATTTCTCTAAAGACACTTAGAGTGCATGAACAGTTCTCTGGGATGACTGTTAGTGGAAGGACTGTTAGTGATTCTTAGCCGGGTCGTACAGGGGAATCCTGCCTCCTGCTCATACGCGGTTCTCATTCTTCACATTTTTACAAGTCTTTACTCCTGGGCACCTTTCACCTAAGTCACATGAATATAAAATGAAAAGGAAAGAGTGACCAGGTTTTTGTTTTCTGAATCAGGATTAATTACTTATTTTTTTTTTAAGTTAATGAAATATTTTCTCAAATGAAGAAAGTAGAAGAGGTCTCTGGGTTGCAAATGGGTCACAGTTCTGGGAATCCAAAATTGCATCTCTGGCAAAGGTCCATATAGGAGAGTAACTTGGGTACATTTTACCCACTCCTTGCTAGCAAGCTGTTCCCTCCAATTTAGATTGTATGCTGTGCTTTTATATTGAATGAACACTGGATATTGAATACTTAAAAGGAGAAGTGATGAACAGCTAATACCAGACTTCTTTTCTCTTTTTCTAGTTGCAAGAGAAACATCCATTAAAGAATCCCTTATTTGCCATTAGGGTATTAAGCTGGGAAATGAGGCTTGTCAGTAAAGAGACATTCAGAAAACTCAATGCATACCAGCCCACAGTATCATTGAAAGCCTGTTAGCCCTCGGGTAGGTGTTCTTATTTGGGATTAAAATAGTACTAGTTCTTGTGGCATAATGCCTGCGGGAATATTTCAGTTAGAAGTGCCACTCAAGTAGCAACTGCTGTTAACTTTGCAGCAGAGGTAGCTATTCAGGCATACAGGCTTAAAGCAATAATCTGCTCTAATCAATTAAACAGAACTGGCCACGTACAAAAAGCTTTAATTTGGAAGTGCTCCCACTTTTAATTACTGGTGTTGTGATCCACCAGGCCTTGCAGTCACCCCTGAGGTGCATAACACTGCTCGTCAAGCAGGAGGCATGAGCTCAGCTGTTCTGCATGCAGGCATCAGCCCCAGTGCTTTGCCACTCCTTCCCTGGACCCTCTATCCAGGAATGCAGCAAAATTTCCTAGGATGGCTCAGCTTACTGAATTGCACAGAAGCCTGGGCGAAAGTTCATAGCCATGTCAGCGCTGTGCAGCGTTTAGTTAGGAAAAACGGGGGGCCTGTCTCCTTGGCTCTCGCAGAGGAAAGTGCCCAGCAGGCATATGTGCCCAGCTGCAGCACAGCACTTGCTCCTGAGGTGGGTGCTGGGCTCACGGGGAAGGGGGAGCACAAGTGCCCCTCTTCTCAAACTCTCTGAGCAGCAGCTGATCGTGCTGGGTTTGTAGATTGCGTTTTAGACCCTGGAAGGATCCTGGGCCTTTCAGCAAGCGGTAGTGCACAGAGGTGCTACCACAGGGGCACCATGCCTTGGTCCCCCGTAAGAGTCTACCAGTAAGCCCCCTCTTTGCCACGACAGCTATCTGCAGCAGCACAGTGGACATGTGAAACTGCACTGTGATTTAAACTGTTTTTTCATGGCTGCAACTGATGACAAAAGGCAATGGGGAGTCTGGCTCTAAGAGTAGCAACTTCGCTGTGGCACGCACTTTCTGCTGACTCCAATTTGCATGAGAAACAAACACCCAAGACTGTGGGGTTTTGGTACCAAGCTATAAATATAACCTTCACTCAACTCAAAGTACTTTGTTTTGTTATTTCTCCTTCAAAGCATCTGCTGTTTCCTATTGATGCCAAATGGATTAATTGTATACAGCAACCAATGAATAAATAAATAACAATAAACTCCTTTTATCAGAAGAGCATAGCCTTTTATCTTCCGTCTGTCACCCGAAAAAGGGGAAGAAAAAGGCCTAGCTCCCTAAAGAAACACTGAAAAAGCCCTTCTTTTCCTGAAAGATGGTTTTGATTGGTTTATCTGTTTACCAAGGTTAATAAGTACATTGATTCTCCACACTTAATCCATCCCCATTCAGATTCAGACCTCTCTTTTAATGAAGTAACAGAACAATTTAGCAGTGATTCTCTTTATATTTAGCTGTGTCACATAATTTATTTTAAATGTAAATTTCTGAGTAAAAAACAGATAAACAATCCACAAAATCTTCTGCCATTTTCATCAAATTAGACATAGATTAGCAAAAATCAGTATGAGTTAAGGGGAAAAAAAATCGTATTATCTAATTCCTTAGTCTGGAGTGATATTGGGTTAATGTTGATTGTGAAAGGTGAAGCAGTACTTGGGCCTTTCGTGGCTTCTGGTTTATGTCTTCTGTAACGCACAACGATAATTCATGACTGGGACTGTAAAAGAAACTGCGCTTCCAGACACTGAGCCATCAGAATGCTTTCTATAGCTATCAAGAAAAATTTATCTGCTCCAGGAATCAAAATGACAGGTTATCATAACAGTAAAGATCTTTTTCTAAAGACACAGTTGTGCAAAAAAGTACACACAGATATGCATGGGAGAACTTGCCTGAACACAAAAGCTGAAACAGTCAAAAATTAAGTTTGCAGATGTCTGTTAAAATGATACATTATTACTTCAATTTCTTTCTGTAAAATACAGCAAAATAGTGTTGTGAGGCATGTATTATTTTATTTCTGCAGGCACTTCAAGTTTGAGTAGATAATGCAAGTATTTATTGTGTGTTCAGATTCAGAAAAAGCAGTTTGGTTAGATTACTGTGGTTCTTCCTACTTGCTATGAGTGTCCTGGTCCAGCAAAGCCTTAACTACCTCTATAAACGTACTCAGCTGGGCGAGACTCAGACTGTATCTAGACATTTCCATCTAACCTATTGTCTGGATACTCCTTACAGTTAATGGAGGAAGGGGTATTTCGAGTGTGGAATTCGTCTTGGTGTATGGTAGACAGTGCTAGACAAACTTCTCATATGTGAACAGCTATACAGTAGATTTGTAATTCAGATTCCTATGTCCTGGAGGCTAAGGATGTGTTTACACGGCGTGGTGAAGCCAGGGCCCTCAGCCTCGCATGGCTGAGGCCCGGCTGTGGACAGTCACATAAGCAGGACTCAGATCTTGGCAATACTTCAGTGTTGTCTGTGTATCCATAGGACACCTGTATTAGCACCAGAACCGAAGTACTAACCAGTCAGCATCTGCCTACTTAGAAGTTTTTCATGCTGTCTCTGTACAGGAATAATTTAAAGAACTCATGTAAGTCAAAGCAGACATTTGGTTTCTTTTTTACACTTTAAGCTTAACTACAGTGGATGTATCATTAAAAGGAGTGTGGTTGCCCTGAGTTTTAATATGTCAAAGTATGTCTTAATATCAGACCCTACAGAATAAGTTCATAGGCAAAAAATTTATCTTCTAAAGATATTTAGTTAATGCTGATTTGAATACACGATTTTTGAAATAAAGAGGTTCTGAATGTATACTTCTCATGAAAGAACAAGCATTTAAGGGTTTAAGTATCCTAGTTTGAAAATCTTACTTTTTAAGAGTATCAGGATTGTTTAATGAGGCATTCATAAATGGGGAAATTGATACTTTGCTGTATAATTTGTTTGCAATTAATTTTAATCAGTATGCATTTGATATTTTCTGCATAGATATCAATCCTGAAAAAACTGACAAATGTATTAGAAACTTTGCTTGAAAACCTGGAACAGGCTGTTACAATTTCAAGTGCTGAAGCATAAACACTGTATCTACAGATTGATTAAAATATTGCAAGTAAAAATATATTACTAATTTACTATAAGTTTGTATTTCCAAGCATCTGGGATCTGTACAAAAATAAAAATAATTATTAAATACAAGTCTAATGGCCCAGAAAATGCATTCATTTTTAAACACTGGTATAGAAATAGAAAGAAAACAGACTTTAGAAGGAAAAACATTTCTTGCTGAGGACAAATAGATTAGGAAAAAAGCAGCAATCTCCAAAATAGGAAAGCTGTGATAACAGTAAAGATGTTATTTTGCTCTCTGCTGCTAAATATCATCATCTCCTATTAACATTTATTATGTTCTTCCATGCTTACAGAGGGATATGTATTTAAATCATGTACGAATGCATCAAGTCATAGTTTATTTTTTTAATGTCTTCAAATCGCTGGACTGGCTCCCTCTCGTGGTTAATGTCAGCTTTTTCTTTGGGAAAAAAGTGGGAGGATAATTCAGAGGCAATAAATAAACAGCGGAGGGGGATGAGGGTAAGAGCACAATAGGAAACAAGTAAGTGGAAATCTAATAATTATAATAAACATAACATAAAACCTTATAAAAATAACTGGATTTCAATCACTTTTATTACTTGTCTCATAACGAGAACATCAGATGAAATTGATGGCAATTGAGGATAAATGTGAAACATATTAATGCTGTTATTCTGTAACTTGCTGCAATGAGTTCCATGGGTAACAGAGGGGGACAAAATTTAGGAAGTTCAAGGCAATGATGCACTCAGAAAACAAGTTTTGACAAGCTAGCAATCTCAGTATTTTAGCTTTTAAGCTAAGCAAAATATAACAAATTAAGAAGAACTATCAGGTATAATCAAGTTACTCTGTGATTGTCTGCTACAGAATTTCTTGTACTTTCCTCTGAAGGTCTAGCGGAGTACTGGCTCCTCATCTGGTGGGCCCTGAGTCTAGTCCATGATGACAGCTCATGGGACGCAAATTAAACTTTGAATTTCCCCTTAAGTTTCATGATCGTGTTCAAGGGAAAGGACACACGGTCCTTTGATATAAGTGTTTTTAAAAAGCCTATTCACCCTTTAATGAGACACAAGGTGTTCTGAGCTTTCAAAGCTGCTTGGAATCATGTGGCTGTTTATAATGCATGAGATGGTAAAGGGCAACCTGGTTTTATCACATAAAATAGGAATTAATGTAATACGCTTTTGTGTTTGTGTTGTCTTTTGCTCACTGTCTTCTAAAGCACCGTTATATTGGTTCTTTGCAGCTCCTGTTATTTCTATGCCACCTCAGGATGTCCAGAATTTCACAGGCAATGATGTCATTTTTGGCTGTGAGGTGTCAGCCTATCCTATGCCACACCTCGAATGGAAAAAAAAGGGGACTAAAATGTTTCTCCCAGGAGATGATGCCCACATCTCAGTACAGGTAAAACCTGAGTTTTCCACGGCATACAGTTTGGGATGAGGTGTAGGGGGATTAATCAGTGAAATCCTCCTACAGGATACAATACTGTAGCAACAAATAGATTCCCAATAGGGGCTCTCTGACTATGTTAAGAATTCTGATTTCAGTCAGTGCAAGGATCATTATTTTGGCAGTGCAAGCAGAAGAACTAACAGGGAGGGTACCATCTGGCCCGCTTCAGGGAAAGAAAAGATGGAAGATTCTCCTTATGTGGTTATGATTTTGGAAAGACTAAATGAACATATAAATGGAACCGTTTAGGCTACTACCAAAAAGAAGGTGCATTCTGGGAAGGATGGCTGTTGGCAACTATTTTTCTACTCTTGATGCAGAAGCAAATTCTGGCAGGTATCTAAACTTCTCCTTTGCAGGATGCTCTTTCTGGATACCTGCCATTTGGGTTCAGTCCCTGAGGCATTCAAAAGAAAAGCAGAGAAACTTGCTCATTTTATGGAGGACACTGTGTTTTAATCCAAATGGCATTAGTATAGGGTTCAAGCAAATCTAGAAACAGCCTGAAAGTTTGAGCTAAAATTAAATAAATCAAAATGCTAATTCTTTTAAATGGAAATAACTTTCTGGGGAGATGAGCTAATAAAGCCAGATGTACAGGCAGACTGCAGTAAGGCTGAAGCCTGCATCTCCATGACTTCTCCAATGGACAAAGAATATGAACAGAGACTATGCAGAGAAATGCATAGAACATCTAGCTTTCTGGATACACACCCCAAAAATGAGAAGATCCAAAGGCCATGGGGCATAACCTGAATAAAAAGGCAGGCAGAAAAAGCTAATTGACGTACCAAAAGTACTGAAGTATTAAGAGTCTAAGTTATTTAGAAATATTTCCAGAGACAGCATAAACACAGGTGGGATTAGTGGACTTAATGGTGCAAGAAGCCACAACCAAACGCTCGTCACCTCAGAGGTTAAACTGAACCCTGTTAACCTATCTCATTAATAGAGTCAGCATGAGAGCATCTCTGTTAACATTTGTTAACGGGTTTGTGTTATTTGTTTGGAAAAGAAAGCTCACCCCTTTAAGAGCCGGAATGAGTTGAAACTGACTGTCACGGGAAGTGTGAAAGCTCCTGGTATCTCACGCCAATCCATTAAAACCTGGACGACTGCCAGCTTGGTCAGGCCCCTCGGCCCTGAACAACTCACCTAGACCCACCTGCCACTCTCATCCTGAAGAAATCTATGAGCTTGAGAACAGGTGAAAGTGGTGCTGGGACAAGAGACAGGAGAAGCACTGGGATGCAAAAACATCAAAAGGACTAGGAATCAGAGCACTGAGGTTTAAAGAGCAGAGCAGAGCAGGGAAAGCTTGAACTTGGAGACCACAGAGACAACACAGAGTATTAAAGTATAAGGCAGCAGAATCAGAGATCAAAACACGATGGCAATAAACAAAAAGCAAAGATTGGAATGATGTTTCATCCAGCCACAACTATTTTGAGAAATATCATGGTGTCTCCTAGCTACTTAATTTCAACTACTTCTTTCTCTTTTCAAAGGCAAGAGGTGGGCCTCAGAAGTACGGTGTGACAGGCTGGCTGCAGATTCAAGGCCTCAAAAAATCAGATGAAGGCGTTTACATCTGCCACACCAAAAATAAGTATGGTGCAACATATGCCTCCGCAAGATTGAAAGTCATTGATGGTATACTTTTTTAATCTGGATGTGAAGAATATAAAAATGCATACAAGCAGGCTGCAAAGGCGGGTTTGTCAAAATGCAGATGAAGGGTATCAGAAATTACCTAAAGATGTCAATTTTTTAACTTTTCTGTGTGCTTTGTTTTTATTTTACCCTCTAACAGGAGATTCAGTCCTAGGTATTTAGAAGTCGGAAGTGCTTATGAATTCTGGGGAAAAAAATAATTACATGTTAATACTGTAATATTTTGCTGCAAATTATACCAGCTTCCAGAAAACAGAAAGCCATGGATTACAGCCACACAGCTGAGACACATATTATTCCACTATCCTTATCCTACAAAAGTCCTTTGACGTTAGTAGGAGCTCTGCACCCGGAACAACAGCTGCTGTAGCTGAGAGAGTCTTTGAACCATGGCAGTTCTGCTTAGCTGTTTATTTTTCAAAAAGCTAGGAAGGAAACAGTTGTTGTTCCTTAATGACAGTGTTTGGAAAGATCTAAGAAATAGCTTTACTATTGTTTTGCATTGTGCCCAGTCCTGCAGAATAACATCTTTCTTCCTCCAGGGAGAACTGGGTTTCCTGGCAAATGCTGGATAAAGATGCATTGTCTTACTTTTTCCTCCTGGTTTAGGGGAGTTTGTCACCAGTCTAGTTAGTCACTGACCTTGTTTCAGCAAATGGTTTTCAAAGCTTTATTGGCTCTGGTCATATTTTCAGGTGCACAGGATCTGCAGAGTACTGAACTCATAGTTTACTAGTATTGGGAATTAAATGTGTTTTCAACATCTTAAAATGTGAATGACAGAAATTTGCTCATATACCATGAGCTTTGATAGTATGAGGTCAATTCATCAGATAAAAACCCTTTCCTTTTAATAATGAGTTAACAAAGATTCAGAAACCCTGAGCTTGCTGTACAGATCCAAACCCATACTTTCCTCTTTGTTCCTATCTACAACTAATTTAATCTGGATTCATTCAATTATGTCTTGCAGGCTCATCTCCTGCATTTGCATTTACTGCTGGCAGTAGAAGTGCAAGCTACAGCATTGAATATGGGGACTATTATGACGACTCTGATGATGAAGATGAGGAAGAATATGAATCCGGGGACTATGAAAATTGAAATTACTCTGAATAATAATTTTTATACATCTGTTGTCCAATACCTTTCACACTCTTATATTTACTAGTAGTCTGTATGCTGTAAACGGCTCCTCTGATAACACACGTACTCACTTGTGTATCCACCTTCCTGAAATTTAACTTTGGCTGAAGCATATCATGCTACTTACCAGAAATAAGTATAGTGGTAAATTCATACATTTAGACTGTTAAATAAAATTCTTAAACATGTACCTGTCTACTAACTATACTGAAGGGATCAAATGTTACATTCATTTTTAAAATGTACATTATTGTTTCTTTCAAGCATACTAATTTGTCTACCAAAAACATCCAGTTAAACAAAATTTGTACCTTGTATCAATTTCCTTTTTTCTATAATGTACTAAGAAATATCAAGAGATTGCTCACATGGCAACAAGCTTAAGTATGAAGATTGCAAAAGAGTCTTTAATCTCCTTAGTTCATATTTTCTCATCAGTTTCAGCAAGATTTTCCTTCTCATTTGAAATTTTCCATGGTTAGTCTCATCAAGGGCAAATTATCTGTCTTTTGGGGGGTTGTATACTTTTAATAGCTACATGAAGCAATCACAGTCTAAAGCAAGTAAGTGCTGTTTTACTAGCAATATTCAAAAATACCCAGAAAAGATTTCTGCTGCATTCAAACAGATGAGCACACTTTTTGACTTCTTTTTCTAATAGTTCTTGCACTACTCCTAAGAGTGTTGGCTCTTTTCCACCAGCCTAGGCAATAGTTCAAGACTTGGGATTATTATTTTCACTCCGAACAGCATCATGTTTGGTGAGAACTACTGCAGTTTGAAGGCGGCGGCTGATCTGTAGCTCAGTGCATGTCCTTCAAACACACAGGGACCTGCACAACAGATCCAGGGTATGTCCTTTGTCTTGGATTGTCCGAGACTTGCTCCTGTATCTGACCCATATATAGTATGTCCAACTAAAGTGCCTTCAGCATTGCCACGCTTCTGGAAATGGCAGACAGAAAAGCAGGCATCATTTTCTTTCTGAAAACCACGAGAACACGTGCATATTTTTCACATTGTCTCAACCACTTCTTGATCAGCATGAACCGGACAGCAAATGAAATGCAATTCAAAACCACAAAACTTCAAAGTGTAAAGTAATCACCCTGTAAAATTTCTCCAATTCCTTTTGTTAACTAATTACATGAAGGCTGGCTCTACATTAATGGGTGATGGAAGATACTAAACTATGAAAACCACTTTTGTGAGTCAGTTATACCTGTTGGTTCCCATTGGCTGAGGACAGATGAATAACAGTAAATTACTGAACGACATTAATGACTAAGGAAGCAAAAGTTCAGGCATCTGAATGTAAAGCCTCAGTATCTGCAGTCTTCTTTATCCCATGCACAAAAACATATAGTGATTACTGCACACGCTGAGGTAACTTGAAGTTAAATTAATGGTATTAAGGAAGCTTTAAGGTTAATCTATTGTATGCATGCACATACTGTGTAGATTTTTTAATGTATATACAGAGCATCAGAAACTCCTCCTTTAATGTCGTGCTGCTTTGTGGGTTTTTTGCCATTAGACAGGTTTTTCCTTTCAATTTGAATTACGTTAAGAGATTGGCTATAGACTGTGTTTGCCCTGAGGTATTTATTGATCTGCATCCAGGTAGCAAACAAGCAAAGAATAATTTATTTTGTTCCAGACTTCCTGGAGTACTGTCAACTTATAAGTAGAAAGCATGCCACATTGTCATATTTAACTACTGATTTTGTTGTTTCAGACTCTTTCTGGACTTCTTAGTGATATGTCTAATAATTTTTTTTATTATCCACTATATATTAATTTGAACATAAAACTGTCTGGTAGAAATCACTGATTTTTTTTTTTAAAGTGAGAACTTTTATAGAACTATTTAATCTGCAGACATATATTCAAGATCAATTGTGATCTGCATTGCAAATGAAAATTGGATTACTAAACCAGTCACCAAATTCTGGCAATATGTTGGCATAGACTAGTACATGGCACAGAAAATGATCTTGAAATCATTAGCTGTCGAAATAAATTAGAATTCTCCAGGGGATTTTGCTGTTGTTAATGTAAAATGAAAAACAGAAAGGAAAGAATGTTTGAATGAGAAAATGTGTAGCAGAATCATATCCAATACCAGACTGCGGCTGTTTGGCCTGATGGGCTGTGTCGATTTAAAAAAAGCTAACTTTCCCAGAACAAAGCGTTCTAAATTCAATATATTGCATTTGTCTCTGTATGTATTTTTTTATATATTTAATATATATTTGTTATAAATTATCAGGCATTCCTTTCAGTAAGAAAACTGCATGTTAGGAAAAATCCTGATGTGATGCAAAAAAAGAAGGAACACTGGTACCCTGAACTTTACTACTTCTTTTTGGGGCGGGGCAGAAATGGCTGGTTTTGTTTGTATGCTTTAATCATGTCACTTAAAATTAAATAAAAAGAATCATGGAGAAGATTCAGCCTTCTCTAAGCAGCATGGTAAATGAATGGATCTAATTGTAAATCCATTGCCTGTAGCAACAGATCTATTCACATAATGCAAAGTAACATCAAATTCAGGAAGTTAGTTTTATTTCACCTAGCAGAAAATGAGACAGACTTGAGCTGGGAACTGTATATGAATACTGCAGGGAGGTCTCTTGTGAGGCAGACCTAAAACTCTTCTTTAATTCAGCTTCCACAGAACATAGCAAGAATTTTGTTGTTACCTTCCACAGAAGCAAGTCTGAATTTCATGGCACAACTTCCTCCTGTTGATGCCAGTCACACAAGCATCTTCACTGCGTCATTTCCCCCTCCCACATGAAGATAAAGGAATGGTATAAAAGTTCCTAAATAAATTAAACTCCTTAATGCAGCTTTGTCCTTTGGGCTAGGACTCTGGCATAGTCTGGGGTAGTCTAACAATCTAACATTCTTACTTGCTGTGTTAAAACTCAGAAGTTTTTGTCAAGTATTAGTCTGGGAATCCATTAATTCTTTAGCTAGACCGATTTTTTTCCCCTTAAAATAATCAGGCTATAGTTGACAGAAATCACATACAGAAATGCAATTGCCTGCATCTGAGAGATTAAATGGTTCAATTGATGATTAAATAAGGTACAAATAGTCACACGGCTGCACTGTGCAGCTGAGCACACAGCAGAGCCCATGCTTCCTGCCTCCCTCATGGTACAAGCTTTGTGCTCTCAACTTCTGTCTGCGCCCATCTGTTGACACAGAAAGGAGACCCAGGCCAGAGCAGAGAGGGTGTTTCTGGCTAAGAGGAAACACACTCGCTCATGCTTAGCTACCTATACTGTCCATAGATTATGCTCAGCTCAAACTATTTAACTTATTAACCTCATTTATGCATGTCTTTGCATAGCTTAGCAGCACAGCCTAGGCAATGCCCCCAACACCTGCAGCAGGATACAGAGTCATTACTAGAGCTGAAACTCTGTGCACAGGGTCAAGGTCTTTGAAGGATATGCAAAAGCTTCCTCTTACCTTTTTGACCTGTATTAGCAAGCTGCTTCTGGCTCTTGCATCAGAAAGTCTCCCAGTTTCCACATTATAATTTATGGCTGACTTTTCTGACCCCCAAGTCACCATTTCATTCCCTATTCCTCACTGCACATTTTCTTTGGGGCTGCCAGGCTTCACATGGGAATTTTTGCAATGTGGACTATGGAGCAGTGGGGAAACACGAATAATTCTACACAAACTGTTCAGGCCCTGTATCATCTGTTAACCAGCATCAAAATGACATGGACTCCCATTCACCATGGAGCTCATAGCAGGGGAGGTCAAGGCGAGAATTCTTCCTACCATGTTAAAACATCAAACAGCAGTGTGCCAAAGAAAAATGTCAAGCTTTTTGGGTACAATATTCATAAATGCTGCCAGCTGGCTACAGTAGCAGTCCTTGCTGCCTCCCCTCCATCACACTTCATTTGTTGTTCCTTGATCCTCCTTCCTCCCTGTGCCACTGACTCCAGAAGTATCATGTGAAGCCTGAACTAAACACACGTTCCTAAGTTTTACCCTGGGCTCTGTTTGGCTCCATGCCATACAGGACCACTGCTCACTTTCAGCAGGACAAGGAATACAGACATGCTTCTCTTGCTTTGGCCTTTCCTAGGTCTCTTCATTAATGACAAAAGCTTGCTGCTCTCTGATTGTGTATGATGCAATGTTGTACGTGCACGCAGTCTGTGACAGGCTCTGTAATCCATTCCATACAACCTCACTAAATTCTGCCCAAGCTCACACACCTACAGCATTACCTTTTAGGAAAGTGACCGCTGTTGCTCTGGTTTGAGCGACAGAGGACTTATTTCTCTTATAATGCTTGGGAAAACTGCACTTTTAGAAGACTCTAGGGTATGAATTTGTGAAAATATTTACTTTATAGCCAGCTATGGTATGTGAGTTTCAAGATCTCAGTGTTTTCAAGCTCACTGGGTGCAGAAATGAGGAGTGAGACTTGGGCAGTTGACCCAAGCTGGCCAACAGGATTACTTCATACCATGAATGGCACATTCAGTATAAATTAGAAAGTTTGCTGAGGAGTCCTCTCTCTCCCTTGATGGCAGCAATCCTGACAACTTCTTGCCCCAGTGCCGGACCTCTGAGCCCTTCCCTTCCTCCCGAAGGTGTAGCAGTGGCAGTGTCTGACACTTGCTGTCCCCTGCTGGGAGTGCACAGCTTCCTACTGATAGAATTGGCTGAGTATAATCCTTATATATTTTATATTGGTATCGGGATAAACACTGGTTCTTCAGTATCATTAATGTTAATTATTTAGTCTTATCCTATTAATCTATTCATATTTCAACCCTCGTGTTTCCTTGTTTTTCCCCAATTCCCCTTCCTGGGTGGTGAGAGGTCATCAGGTGACAGAATAATTGTCTAAATGACAATAAATTGTTGTGGGTTTCTCAAACTGTAACAGCAACAGAGAACACATGATCCTTTGGTGCAAGTTATTCCAGTGGACAATTGCCAGCAGTGCTTCCTTCTGTTCTGAATTTGTCCAGCTTCAGTTTATAGTGGTTTGACTCAATTACATCTTTTTCTTTGAAGTTAAGAAGCTAGCTGCATTAAAAGACATTTTTTCCCATGCAGATACCTGTAGACATTGTTCAAGTCACTTTATGTCCTTAACTTGGATAATCTCAATACTGACCTTTTTCTGTCTCTGATTTACATGGCGTGTTTCCTCACTAACCCTGAATTATTCCTTTAACTCTAGAAAAAGGATGTCTTGGATAAGATTCACTCTTTGCTTGAAGTTAAGTAAAATACTTACATTAATTTTGATGTCACAGACTCCAGCTGTTATACGAACCATCAGTTAGCAAAGATGGGATTCATCTCATCCAACTGGAAACTGAGACAACTCTTATTCTCTCAATTTAATTTCTCCACTCTTTTACGGGCACCTGTAGAGGGGAATTCCCCTGTTTCTGAGATAACTGTGCCATCTGTCCCTTCGGACACAGCTGTAACCACGTGAGCACTGTCTCTTTGGCCTTCTGGACTGAAGCAACGTTCTTGGGTTTCCCCACTCTGAGCAACCTTCCAGCACTTCCCACAGCAGAATGAAACTCCTGGCTGCTGCCCTGGTCCAAAAACCACCTCAGCACCGCAGGCTTTGGTTTGGATCTTTTGCATAGATAGGGCAGTGTCATGCCAGCTCGGCCCATTTACAAATGCAGTAAATTAATGCTGCATTGAATTACATCCACGCAACTTCTGAGTTGCTGGCTGTAAAATGGGAATATTCTTATACTCTCTCATGGACTGTGTAACCTGAAGCTCCCACATTCACTGCAGAAAGCTTTCCTTTCGCTGCGTCACAATCAGTAAATTCTTCCAACACCGTATCTTAATCTGCATTGTGCAACCCAAAATACAGACTTACAGCAGCACTTAAATGCGGCAACCACTGAAAAACAGGGCCTTTTCAGTCAGGGGAGACTCCTCTGCTTGGCTGCTTGCACCCACTTGCCACCAAACCACTGCCCTCTGCGGGTGCTGCACCAACAAGATGGCGCCGCCCGCGCCAGGCAGCCCTTCGCCCCGGCCCAGGCGGGGCCGCTGCCGCGCCCCGCCCCGCCCCGCCCCAACGGCCGCCCTCGGCTCGGCCCGGTCCGCCCCTGGCAGCCGGCGGGCCCCGGCGCGGCGCGGATCGGCGCTGCCCCCTAGCCCTGGCCGGGCCCGCCGCCCCTCCCCGCGGCCCGCTCGGGAAGATGGCGCTGCGCGTCCAGGTCAGTGCACCCGGCGGGGCATGGCAGGCGGAGTGGCGGGGGCGCCGTTGGGACCTGGCCGGGCTGTTGGGGCGCGGCGAGCCGCGCGGGGCCGGGGCCGTCGTGGGGGGCGGCGGGCCGGGAGCTCGGGAGATGAGAGAGAGGCAGGTGCGTGGGTGGGGGGCGCGGGGGAGCCCTGAGGGTGGTGCGGGGCGGCTGCGGCCACGGTGGCCGAGCGGGACAGGGGACGGTGGAGTGCGGAGCTTCGCCCTGGCAGAGGGGTAGAAGGTGCCCGGGAGCTGCCGGTGCTGAAGCGAGCGGGCTCCGTCGCAGCACTGGACCGAGGTCGCGGTCTCGGGTGGGCTGTGGTCAGGCGGGGGCGGGGGACGGTGTCGGGCTGCAGGGCTGGTACATGGGTGATGCCGGCCTCGCCGGGGAAGTGGGAGCCCTGGTGTCACAGCGTGGGTGGCGTGCGGGGCCGGTGTGGCGCGGGTACCTGCGGCGCTGGGTGGCGGTGACGGACGGCTGGCCGGCGGCGGGTGGTTTTTCACTCTTGCCATGGCATGAGCGTGTGTTGGCTTGGGACGCTGGGTGCATGGCTACTCCGCGCCTGCGGGAGCTAGCCGCAGCCGCTCGCCTGTCGCCGCTTCTTCCCGAAGGCGTTGGTGCGCTCCCCGCTCCGCTCCTTCCCTGAAAGCCAGGGACAGCCCCTCTGCGGGAGTTGCCCGAGGGGGAACATCAGCCATTGAAACGGTGCCTCAGACCACGGAGGGGGAGAGCGAGGAGGGCGGGAAAGGGGCCCCAGAGGACACGGAGCACGCTGAGGTGTTGGGCCCGAGTCCGTGGGGCTTCCCTGGACTGGTGGCAGCAGGCTCCCGCAGTGTTAGAGAGGCCATTTTAGGCATCTATTTAAATACTCGGGCACCACTAAAATATTGTTATCATCTCATACGGAAAGAGCTTTTTTCTTTTTTATTAAATTTTTTAAAACTGTGACATTTCAGCAGTTATGCCCATCCTGTTGCTCTCATGTACAGCCAGTGGAATCTTCTTAGGTTCTCAGTCAGAAAATGCTGATTAAAATCAGAACGTCTGTGGGAATTTGTCAGTGTCAGCAAAACTTTAATCATGAACTTACCTGGTTTCCTGCCAGTTCGCCAGTTCCTTGGCTGCCTGCCTGGTGGGTTGCTGCCGAGCCGGGCCCCCAGCATTTCTGGCCCTTGGCTCTTTTGCAGGCTAGTAGGAGAGCTGCCAGGGACTTCTGAGAGCTGGAGAGGTGGGACCAGAAGTATCTGCAGAGCTTTATTTAGCTTATTCTTGGATATAAAGAAAGTGCAACAAGCAGGAAAAAAAAAAAAAAAAAGGTAGCACAGTATCTAACCTTTTTTGTTAGGATGTGAATGTGTTTCTTGGAAAAAGTTAGACTTCTTTGTGATGGAAAATGCCACGTTTACAGGTCTGTTTGGACTCCTGACTCACTTAAAGCAGCCAGCATCTAACTGCTAGATCCTCTTCACTGACAGTATTGTTGTTTTCTTAAGAATCACCCTTCAGCTATTGATAAGAACTTGAGTAAAGGAGGTATCTGAAGGCATCGGTTTCACATGCTTTGTGTCACAATAAAAAGGGATTGTGACAGCCTTCTATTTTCTTGAAGGAAATATATGTCTAATATAGAGAGATAGTTTTTGTCTTATTGGTTTCTCCAAATATTTTTTTCTTAATAAAGTTGAATAATACTGCTCAGCTGAGTTGCTATCCTATACAAGGTGAGCGTATTTGCTGATTTCAGGTTGTATTTTTTGGTTTCACTATCTGAATCAAGGAGAAGCAGCACATTTCCTCGATACTACACATAAGATATAACCCAGAGAACATCTAACAAGTTCCTTGGCAGGCTGAGAGGTCTGAGCGATCTCTGGCCACAGCTCAAGCCTACCAATAAGAAACTGTCATAATGTTCTCCTGAGACCAAACATGTCCAGATAAAGCATTTCAAAGTGCTGAAGGCCATCAGTCTCAATAGCCGATAAACCAGCTTTTCTTTGAAGATCATTATCTAGTTTTTGTTCAGGCTTGCTTTAAAAATCCATGGTGGGTTTCCCTCAGTGTCCTTCAGATAAAATGCTTCACAGTTTTTGCTTGTCAACAAGAAGTTAGTTGTGATCCTTAGCCTAAATTTCTAAATTTTGGTGTAAATGTAACATATTAACACCGTGTGTTAAAGTGCACGTTCTTGAAATCCACTATCAATTCTTTTTGTATAAGTTATTGCTTAGCCAGCATATAAATGGTTTGCTATTTTAATGCCAGTTAGTATACAGATGATTTACACCTTGGTAATTGGCATCCCAGTTTTATTCTGGACTTTCTCAAACTTGTTGCCGAGTTTGGCCCAACTTGAAAGTGAAATTTCAGATCAAATATAGAACGGTCTTTAACTTTTGCTGGTTATGACATGATAATTTGGTTGATGCTTCTCAGACTGTATTGGAATTGTTGCATTACGGAAATATGCATTGTAATTTATGTCTTGAAGACTATCTTTGCTAGGTGTCCTTATTCCCATGTTTTACCCCAATTATGTGGGTTTTGTGTTGTATTATATTTTCTCTAAAGTGTATGCTTGCATTTTAGGAGTCTTAATTTTCACTCGGCTTGGCTCTGGCTTCATTTAAAATTGTATTGCTAGGATTGTTACCTATTCCTTATTTTTTTCTCCACTCTCTTTGAACATAGTGGTGGTGGAAGGAAGACAGAAACAAAGGATGTCTTTGTTGAGCTCAGTCTTTGAGGTATTTGATCTGTTCATTCCAGAAGCAAATGTGCTATTTCTTAAAGTTCCTCCAAAGGAACAAGTCATGGCTACTTTTTGAGTGAAAATCAGGGTCTCTTAAAATGTCATTATTACTGAAATTCAGAAAAAGCTGATCAAAGCCAGAAATTCCACCTGCACAACAACAAGAAGGAAAAAAAATGGGGAAATGTGATTTATTTATTAAGATAAGAAGCATGTCTCTGAGAAATGACATGCTTTGATTGACAAAACTGCGTGTACTTCGGTTATCAAAGACACTATTACTGTCATTTGAGCTACAGTATAAATGATTCTAGATTGTGCTGAACCAAATCTTTTATTTCAAGTACAAAATATCTTTTTGGGCTGGTGACAGGATTTTGCTGCAAACTTTTAAATGAGACTGGTCAAATACTGTGGGTTTCTCTTTTCCTCTTCTTTCTAGGCCACACTCAAGTCACTAAATATTTACTGGGTGCCTTCTAATGATGTGGTCAATTCTTGATGAGAGTTACATAGGCTTTGGGATGGATGCTAAAACTTCTGTTTGTGTAATGATTCTGAAACATGCTCAAAGGGCTTATCTGTCCCATGAGACAGTGACTAGTTAGATATACATCAGATCCGTCACACAGGAGAGAGATATTCCTCGCACACACCTTCTTACCAAAGAGAACTTTTTCAGCTTCTAGGTGGAGAGGAATTTTAGCTCTTCTGTTGCTACTATAGCTTCTAAATTGTCCCATCTTTCACTGATATTTGCATCAACAGATATAGGCAATGCTAATTTTTTCCAGGTGTAGTAATTTGATGAGTAATTACAGCTTTTAAAATTAAATTTGACGCAAGTTTTCCAAGTAGCATAGCTCAAAACCATTCACTGTTCTTCATCTTTTCATCTGTCTTTGGAAAAGCTACGGACAGATGGGTTGAACCATATTAAAAAATACTTTGGTAGCTGAGAGAATAAGAAATGGCAACTTAATTTTCAGAGTTATTTTTGGCTTCTTGTCACAGAAGGCCTCATTTTTTTTGTAGTTTAAATGTGAATAAACTGGAAAGCTTAGCATAGGTAACGGTTCATATTACTGGTTTAGTATCTAGGTTTATAAACACTTAAAGAAATCTTACGTGGTTGGAAAGTCCTCACGGAAGTTCCAATTATGTTTTTTCCTGACAGAGTCTGGCAGAACTAGAAGTACTATGTAACCATCTATATGAAGGAACTGATCTAGCACAGCGAATGCAAGCTGAGAAGGTACTCTTGGAGCTTATTGATAGCCCAGAATGTCTTAGCCAATGCCAACTTCTGTTAGAACAAGGAACGGTAAGTATCTGAAAGGTGTGTTATCCATAAATGTAATCATGCTGATGGAATCTCTCGCAGGTTTCTCAGTCATTGGCCATTACCATGGCAGTACAATAAAGGCAAAGTGCTTTTCCCTTATTTACCAAGAATGGTTGGATCAGATGATCCTTGAGGTTCCTTCCAGCCAGTTCTATGATTCTGTGATTTTATTATTATTTTTTTTTTGGTGCGTATTCTGTTTCATAAATGATTCTAGAAATCTTTTCATTTGGAAGTGGTCTTTGTGGAAGTGACAATACCTTACATTAGAGATGTCATGGACAAAAAGGGAAAGCATCTCAGCTTTCAGTTGCAGTACTTTCAGAAGGGTTGTAATCAGCGGTTTTGTCCTCTGTAGTGCAGTGTCTGGACACTGTGGTATAACCTGGTGTTTGAACATCACCGTGTTCTTATTTCCAGCTATAAGCTACAATGGGGAAAAAAACCCAAACTATTAAAATCTTTAAACTGCTTATCACTTGTCTGTTAGTTTAAACCATTCTCTGAGCATTACTCAGTTTAATTTTTGGTGTTTAATTTCATTGTTAACTCTAGATAAAGTGATAGAGGAGTTGATTCTGATTTGATAGTCCAAGCTGAGTCCAGTATAATTCTTGCTGTGTTTTTCAAATAATTCAAAAAGAAAGAGAAAGAAAAGGAGGAAACACATTTAAAAATATCTTTAATCCAGGGCTGGACACATGGTAATCATCTCATGGTTCTAAACTATCAAGTGATTTGAAAACAGGTTCCAAAACTAAAGAACTCCACTGAATCATGAAATTACTTTTAGATGAATGGTTTCCATCAAAAGGGATGATATTAGGTCTCCACTATTATCTTAGTGTTTTGTAATTTATGTTTATTTATAATGAAACAAAGATAACACAAAAATACGTCTTCTATAAATTTTTGGTACACTTGACAAACATAACCAGAACCTGACAACTGATCTGTTTTATTGATTATTTATCGGGTTTGACCTATAATCCCTTTAATTAGCCTATTTTTAACAATATCTTTTGATGTGTTTTTGTAGACGTCCTATGCTCAGCTTCTAGCAGCAATGTGCCTGTCTAAGCTTGTAAGCAGGGCATCTCCTTTACCTATCGAACAAAGGATTGACATTAGTAAGTAATGTTTGTGGTTAAAATTTCATTATATTAGTTGGATCTAAAACTTCATGTTATCACAGTGACAATTCAGTGGATAGTTTGTTTTTTCTCTAGTTCTCCCTGTTTACCGAGCCTGTTACTCATAAGGTAGTAATTGTGAGAGAGTGAATGTGAAGGTGATGGTTAGATCTCTCATCATTTCTCCACAATTAGCTCACAAACAACATTTCCTAGTTTCAAAATTAAAATCAATAAATATGTTAGCTCAGATTACTTCACATTTAATAAAAATACTAATTTTTCAAGATAGACTATTTACCCCACAAGACGCTAAAGAGATTTAGTTCGTGTTTGTGAAGGATGAAAGTTGCAGATGTTCCTAGTACACCCACCAGTCACTTACCTGTAGTATTGCTCATGATCAGCTTTTAACATTTGTAAAAGTCATGCCAGGTCAGGTTCTTACTTGCAGGATTAAGATCCTACAAAATTTTCCTTCCTTTTTAGCATCTATGTTAAAGTCATTGCTATATCCTAAAAGAGTAAGTGTGTTAGGTCTTAGTGAAAGGCTTTGCACAAGGAGCATATGATTCGATTTGGATTTTTAGAAAATCTTCACTCTTCTGTCAGTTCTGTGGATAGTAGTGCTCTGAAATGCATGGCTGAGAATCCGCTTCTTCTGATAAAAGATTTCAATGTTCTTTTAGTTAAAATTTAACTTTAATCAACTTTTTCAAATAATCAACTTAATCAAATTTTACACATTTCAACAGCTTTTGGAACAGGTTAATTTCCTTCTAGTTAGAGAGGAATTTCTGCAGCTGCAATGTGTATTACCCAACGGGATGTTCTAGATTGAATTGAGAACATTCAGTAGGGACTCTTGTCTGAAAAAACTTTTGTGTATTTTGAATTGGCTGTGACAGCTGCTGTTACATAGTGAAATAATCAGTGCCATATGGCCATTATGGGGCCATAATGAAAAATTACTGTTTTACCTGCCATTGTCCTCTAAAACTGCAAACTGTTGTCATATGTATCCTAGAATACTGATCATGTATGTCATGTGCTTTGTGTTACTACATGTTTAGCTGTATTTCATGATCTAATGTAACTTACAGTTATTGTACTAACCGTCAGAATATAGTTTTTTTTAAAAATCCATGCCATAAGTTTCTATTAGAACCATATAATTCCATTTCTTTACAGAAGACTTATGTTGCTGATTTTAAAATGCTTCTTTACAGGAAATTACATTCTGAACTATGTAGCATCTCAACCCAAACTGGCTCCTTTTGTCATCCAAGCTCTCGTTCAAGTCATTGCAAAAATTACAAAATTAGGGTGGTTTGAGGTACTAAAAGATCAGCTTATCTTCAGAGACATTATTGCTGATGTAAAAAATTTTTTGCAGGTAGGAAACAATCATTCACTTCTGCTATTTTTTTCTGTTTGGACCTCTTCATTTTTAGTGATTGGCATGTTATGTCACTTAGTTGTTATACACTTGGGTGGAAAAAAGTGTGAAGAGCGTTGTTTAAAACAGATTGCCCTATAATGAAGAACCAGGTCAGGTTTGATACTTGTTGCGAGTATGTGGGTTTTGATGCCTCACAGTATTCATATGCTGTTGTGGGGTTTTTTTGTTGGTTTTCTTTTTCCAAAGCACTTTTTCATAGTGTGGCTGTAAAACATGAGCCTGTGTTGTCAAGCCGTTCTATTTAATGCCTTAATTTTTTTTCACCTGATGTGGAGATACATTTCTGATAGTGTCAGCTCCAGTTACCTAGTTAGAAACGCTGATACTGCACCATCTGAAGAGTACGACTGTCAAATGTTTTAAAGCATTAATCTGATTGTGATTCTTGTAATAACAACTGCTAAAACTGTGCTGAACTGTTCAATTCTAGAAGTAGTTCGAATGTATTTTTTTCAAGTGCCTGTCATGGAGGGTTGATCAAAAAGATACCTTTATAAACTATTTGTTGGAGCGTTCGCTGTTACGGTCTTACATTGTTGCTTTTCTGTATAAGCAATGGGAGTTAGATGCCTGTATATATGTACGTTCTCTCTCCGTACATGTAAAGAGTGAAAGAAAAGAAGAAAAGACATTCTGCCTTTCCTAGGATTATGGTGTACAATATGGGGAGATAATATTTAGAGTGTTTTTATAACTTTACCTATTTTAGCATATGTATTTAAATCTAACACACCACAAAAATTATGCATTCAAGGTAGGGATATGGGGAAGTTTGGGAGGGAAGATTACTCACTTTCCCTCTCCAGTAATTGGATGAGGCAGGAATGTTCTTGTTTTACATTTCCTTCCATGTGATTTCCTGTTCCCCCACTGAATTGGTCACTGTTACAAAAGAGGATGAGTTACAGGATAAAGAGGTGATCTTGGTGCATAGTATTTGAAAAGTGGAAATTCTCCTAATGTCAGAGTGCAGTTATTCAGTATGGACTGTTTGCTATACAAATTTCCATGTCAAATGTAGAGTAAGTACTGTCTGACACAGTAGCTAAAGATAGAGGATACACTGTTTAATAAGTTTGGAGAAAGTGATTGGATGTCATGGCTTGTTAGGCAAGCTTGGTTATTTTACACATCTAACGTGTCTAAAAAGGTTCTTAAAAAGTTTTCTGGGAGATAGCTAATATGTTTAAAAACTTATTTCAGATTTAATCTTTCTGAGAGTCTGTGTGAACGTAAAGCCTAGTACTTATTTAGAGAAAATATAATCAGAAAACTTAAGCTATGTGGAGATTTACTTCCAAAATGATCCATTATGTGTGTATTTGTTGGTGATCTTGGCAATTCAGCAAGAAAATAGGAAGTTATGGTTTTTTATGTTTCTTGCCACTTTCTCATTAGTTTTTCAGTCTTACTTTGTTTATAATACTGTTCAAGCTAATATACTTTTCGAGTTACATTGGGAATGCCTAATAAAAGATAAGCTGCAATATCCTGTTTATTAAAAACAAACTCAAGTATACTTCTCTACCATTTTGCAGTTATTTTTATGAATGTACTGTAATTGGATTTTGCATTTATTATTAAAATGATTGCAGTGTGACTTTTCAGTGTGTAGTTCATTAAAAATAGAGACTTAAATACAAAATTTAGCTTCTTAAGAGATTTCTTTAGTTAAATTAAGAATTCCTGTAGAAAATTAAGCCATAGATCTACTTGTGAATTAAATTTTATGTAAAAATTGAAAAAATAATCCCTAAATAATACTAATTTGTGAATAATTAGCATATGGTAGTTTCAGATACTTAGGCTTTAGCATCCCAGATTTGAAGTTCATCCAGAGTGAATGTGAGTGTGATTTAATACAGAAAAAGGGATTAGCAGCTAGGTCTGCAGTTCTGTTCCCAGCTCCTTCATAATTCATCACACAGCTTTTCACACCTGTGAAAAAGGGGAGGTTGCATTTTCCATTTTTGTAGGTTTGTGTGGTCTAAGGAACATTCATATAGACTATCTTAAGAATTTGAAACATAAAAGAAAGTTGCGTTCAAATTACAATGTGAGATACTTAATCTTACAGAATGCAGATAGGGCAACAATATAAACTTTACCCAAGAGTTCTCTGAAATTTTCACTTTTGATTTGCTTTGGTGTAAATGATAATACAAAATAGATGATAGTGAAAATTTAGGCCCCTTATTAAGTAGCCAGACTCTTCATTAGTTCAACTTTGGGTGATCTTCAGAGTTGTGAAAACAATCAGTGTGGCTGTGACAAATACCAGGAAAATTTTGACAAGGATGGCGTTGCTTTTTGGACACCAGGAAGCTGAGGCTGCAGACTGCAGCTGTGAAAGTAGACGTTTGATCTTCCTCAGGCTCAATGGCAAGGCCTAACTGCAGTTGATTTTATTTGGTTTTAAAAAAGCAGAGTTAATTTTTCTGTAAATGCTTTGTATTAGCTCAGTGCAGATAGCTAAACTTTATTAATTACATGCAAAGTTCTGCACTGTATCTGAATTTCAAAACATTCCAAGGAACTTAAATACTGATGATCAGATCGTACCCTCAGATGCGAATATTTGACACCTACTGCCTCACTATTTAGACACGAGTTCTCAGAGATGGAATATATCATTCCGTTCAAACCAGTGCATTGTATACTAGTGTGGAGGGAAGAGAATTAGGTTTTTTTGATAGGCAGCTTTCCAAAACTCTTTTTCCTGAGTGCCCAGTCATCCATGCGCAGCTTATTTTTTCAATGGTTTGAATTTCGTGCTGCTTGCCTTACCAGATCTAAAATATTGAACAGACCTTTGAGAAATGTGTAGTAGTGATTTTTTTAGATTGCAGTTATCTAGACTCTATTTTGAGATGGGTTTTTATTATCACACAATTCTTAAAATTTATGATAAGGGTTTTTTTCAGAGCTAATTAGGGAGTTTGAAGGTCTAGTTCTATTAATGTTGATAGCAATTGGCATGAAAGCCTTTGAAGCAACTTAGGGTATCTCAGCCTAAAAATTCCTCTTGATTCTAGAAATGTTGGAAAATATTAAATACACACTGTGATGTTTGAGCAATCATATCTGTTTTTTTCTGTAGGGCACTGTGGACCATTGTGTAATAGGAGTAATGATTCTCTCAGAACTGACTCAGGAAATGAATCTAGTAAGCATGTTTGGTTTTTCTTTCCTTCTGCAAGGGATGTATGTATTGCTGATAAAGCAGTGTTGAATGTTTTTGCCCTTTGTAAAAATGTTTGGAGAAACATTCCTTGGACATGAAGGGATTAACACACCTTCCTCTCCCTACCAAAGTATAGATAGAGACAAGAAATTCTTAGTGCAGGGACTCTGCCTGTACCAGGTATGTACCATATCTGCTATGGGTAAGTTTTCTCTCATCGCGATCACTAGAACTAGTAAAGCAAAGTAAATGAGCAACTTCTTCAATTGTATTTCTGCTAATGGTTTACTTTTGCCTACATCTTAACTGGAGGAAGTGCCGCAGACCTTTCCATCCAGAGAGACAACCTTGAAGGAAAAAAAGGAGGTGCTCCGTGAAGCTGTGAAGATCTATATTTAGCACTGGACCATAATTTTCATTTCTAGTGTCAAATAATTAATCTGCCAGATATGCTTATCATCTGGTTTTAGCAAAGAAGGGAGCATTGTTTATTCTGTCATAACTTTTCTTAGGTTGATTATTCAAGACCTTCAGCAAAACATCGTAAAATAGCTACCTCATTCCGTGACACCTTTCTAAAGGACATACTGATGCTTGCGTGCTCTCTTTTGAAGGAGGTGAGGCTCTTTAATTGAACCTAAATTGTTAACATCATAATTGTCCCAGTTTGAGTCATTAATATTTTCTGAGTTGGTGAATTCTGTACTTAAATGGATCACATGACACCCAGTTACGCTCTAGTGACCAAAAAATGTTCAAAGGCAAAAATTCCAATCTTCCTCCCTCCATGTCTCTCCTGCTGTCTCTCTCAATCTTTCTCTCTGTGCCATCTCTCTCTCCTTATACCTTGCCATAAGAGATGAACTGTCTAAATTCTGAGCTGGTCATCTTTTTTGGTGGTTTTCTTAATTTAATTGTATCTCACTTTTGCTGGGCCTACCATCTCAGTATTTGCTAAAAGAATTATTTATTAAACTAGCAGCCACCAAGAAGAAGGACAAATTCTGTATCTTGTGGTATGGCAGGGCAGTCAAATCCGGCCAAGGTGTTTTTCTCCTCCGCTAGTTTCCTTATCCTCTCTGTAACATTTTGGGGCGATTCAGGCTGCAGCCTCTCAAGAGCCTTGTCAGGAGGTGGTGAAGAACAGCATGCTGTAAGCTAGGTCTCTCAGGACCAGGTAGGTTGGGCTGAGATCAAGGCTGGAATTTGCACTTCCCATTTTGTGCTGACCATGGCCTTCCATAGCAGTGGAAGGGGCACTATGAGGTACCATTCTGCTTCTTGTGAGCTCAAGCAACTGTTTGCTTTTGAGAGCAGCGTATTTTTTTAAATGTTGCCTAATTTCTATTCTTTGACTTATTTGGCAGTGCTGGTTTATTCGATTCTTCTGAAAACCAAATTAATTAGGTGTTGAAATTTTAGACGCAGGTGTTTAAGCTAAGGATTTAAACACAGATGCCATCACAGTGGGTCAGTAGGTAATGGTAGCGATTACTTTTTGGCTAAAGGTATAATTCTCAGGGTTCAAGTATGTGATTGAGATACTGCTGTAAAATATGAGATAAACTGTGTTTGCTTAGATTTCTTTCACAGTATGTTTTTACTTGTTAGAGTTTTATCTCACATTGGCAATAAGTTTAAAGGACATGGTCAGTTACCCGTGCTCAGGTGACAAGCAGTGTATTTTTTTTTTTAATAAATAGAGCAATAAAATAACGTGTAAGCCCTCACCTCTGAAGAGGGAATGGCCTGCTAATGTACACAGGATATTTTAAAACAGTGTTGGAATTGCATATTAATGGAGAAATCATACATAATTTCAAAGAAGAATTGGATATTTTTGGAAGAATCTTCTTAGATATAGTAAACCCTATTACACATCGAAACAATAAATATATTTGTGAGAACCTGTATCTTGTGGCATCCACTTCCTAGCTTCCTTCAAGTTCAGCTGGTCTACAGGTACTTTTTTTAGTCTCTTTAGTTGAGAGGTTTGTCTGAGTGACATCACGCGGATTTCCAGACAGAAATACAAGAAAATTATAATTGGTATCTTTATAATGCCAACTTTAGTATAGGAAGCTGGTTTTAGAAATATTTCAGTGTCTATAATATACCGAAAAAATACACTTAACTAGCAAATGGGGAATCACTAAAATAATTCCAAGAGTTTAAAAGTTAGAGAGGATTGGTGGCAAAACAGGTTATGTTTATACAAGACGTACAGAAATTCAATGTTGATTTCGAAGCCGTATTCATAATTCAGTGTCAATTCTAATGTGGTACAACAGTTATTGCCAAATTAATGAGGCATCTGATGACACACAGTTGATTTTAATTCCTATCATCTGAATTTAAAAACTTTTTGTTAATAAATTTGACATGCAACTTTGAATCTAAAAAAGGAGCAGATGAACTAGATAAAGTCACTGCATTTGCATTTGTTTTATTGTTTTTCTAGACAAAATTATGTCAGTTTTTAATGTTCACGAACTGCATCAGTGACTAAGGAATTTGAGGTTTGTTTTCAGTGCCTTTATACTGTGTGTGTAATCTTGAGGTAGTAATTTCTTTAAGACAAATTGTTATTTAAATTATAATAATTACAGAAGGGGATTGATAAAAATGTGTTCTTACTCAAGTATGTTGAGTATAGACTTCCAGATTCCAACAGCTTTTTTGCTTACAAATACCTTTTTATTCTGACACTAGAGGGGTTATGAAGCAGTAGAGGCACCGACAGCTGTATTTGTACAGGTGTTGTAAATAGCTATCTTCAGATTACAGCCTGTTCGTGTCATTGTTTTTTAATGCCAGGTTTTTCTAGACATACCAAAGGAACAGTCTTTGAGTATGCATATTGTGAAACTCTTACTGTTTAGCAGCATGGACATCAAACTGAAAAATATCCGATTGTTGAGATAATTTTTAACCGTATGATGTATATGACATATATTCCACGCTGGTCTGGAGCAACCGAAAGAGAAAAACATGAAACCTTAAAGTTTAATTTTTGCAGTGAACGTTAACCCTGTTTTAACAGACAGTATCAGTGACGTGCTGAGTTTTAGCTGTAAGTATTTTATGCAAAAGGATTATTTCACCAGGCTTTTAAAAATTATTTATAAGTCCAGGAGCTTTAGCTTGACATGGAAGATGTCTCCGAGGTGGTAGTAATGATTTTCCCCTTGCCTTTAACAAAAGATTATACCTTTTACTGTTGAAGGATTTATTTTTCTCTTAGTATGTATTCTCTTGCTCTGAACTTTGCATTTTTATGTTCAAACATTTTCCTTTTCAAAGTTGTTTTTAAAGCATGTTCTGTGCAGGTGACCTAACAGGACTTCTTTTCTCCTTAGCTCTTGGTAAAACCTTTAACCCTTCAGGACCAACAGCAACAAAGTCTAGCAATGCATCTTTTGAAGCTTGTACTAAACTGCCTTAATTTTGATTTCATTGGAAATTCAGCTGATGAATCTGCAGATGACCTATGCACTGTGCAGATTCCAACAAACTGGAGAACAAGTAAGAATGGATCATAACTGTTAGTAGTCTGAAGTCTATACCCAATGGATTGTCTAACTTCTTTTGTCACAGTACTTGCAAATATAAAATAATTTTTGATGTGGAGTAGAGTTTTTTGCTGGTGAGTTATTGGTAAGCCTCTTCTGCTACTTCTATGATACTTTCGCTGTTTTTATTTTTACGGACAGAAATAGTAAATGTAGTCTACAACAAAGATATTCACAGTAAATCAAATTATTTTGATTAGACGCTGAATGCTGTTTTCATCCCTGACATATGAACAACTTGAAGAGGTACAGCGTTTGTAGCATGTCTGTTTTCTCTCGTCTTCTTCCTGATGAGAAGACTGAATTTTTTTTTAGTGTGCTTGTTTGCTCTAGTATATGAGCTTGTTAAAGAAGACAGCAGAAGGGGGCTGCATCTTGGTTCTTAGACTCTAGAGGTTTGATTTCCTGGGCTTATACAGTGCAGATGGCAGTCTAGTATAAATATGTCCAAGCTAGCTTTAATGAAGTTACCTTAGGTAATGGATGCAGTTTAGCACTCGCGGCGTGGAGCTCCTTGTAGGCTAATTTATCCTGCTTCTTGGTAAAATAATGAACCTGATTGGAAGTCTGTTATGTCTAGCTAAAGCAACTACTACACAGTTTCCTTTACTCAAGATGGAAGGCTTAAATCTGGCTTACTTGCACAGCGTGACACCCTGGAGTGTTTGATATTCCTGCTTATTTCAATGATACTATTCTTCATCAGTTTCCATGCGTAACTCCGTTCCTTCTCCATTATTATACAGTAACCTCTAATTGCATTGTGAGGGATGAAAAGCAGTAATATATGACAAGTGGGGGAATACTGACAAAAGGCTGAATTTGGGCAAGCGACAGTAATTTCCCAAGATGCCCTAGGAAGCAGAAGGGGATAGGTTTCCCCAGGATTTTAGTTTAGATTGTTCAAATTGTCCATGGAGGGATCTCCCTTTAGTCGTTAAACACAAAGAGTGCCTAAGGAATTTAACCTTTGTTATGTGATGCTTTATTTTACACAAGTCTTCATACAAAATAATGCTTATAAATGGAACAACTTTGAAATGTTACTTGATTTGTGGGATTACTTAATTATTAATTATTGGTGAACTTTTTATACCCTGTTGTTACCCCTTCATAAAATAGAGTAATGTTATAGTTCATTTGATGTGATTCCACAGTGAATAGGTAACTCAGTGTTTATTATTTTCTGTTTATCAGTCTGTAGACTTCAGGATAGTCTGTGGAACTTTTGTTAAAAACTTGCCTTTGTTTAAATACAAACCAAACTAATCCTTTGTATGTGGAACCTGTCTTGTATTAGTGTACTACTGTAGTAACCTGAAGAAAGCGGTTTACCTGTGTCTATTATAGAAGTGTTCCATAAGCAACTGACAAAATACTGCATCATCTGCAGTTTAAGGGAAGTATTCTTTATGAGCTATAGGATAGATTAAATGTGAGAAAAAGAGAATAATGCTGTAATATTGTACAATGAACTAATTAATGCATCTCTTCATAGTTTATTCTCAACTACAGTGATATCTCATTTTTTTGTTAAAAAGAAGGTTATTCTATTAAAATAAAGATACTTAGTTACTGCTTGTAGAGAGTGATAAAACCAACTTCTCTTTTAGTGATAAAACCAACTTATCTTTTTCCATAGTCTTCCTGGAGCCAGAGACCTTGGACCTGTTTTTTGATTTGTATCACTCCCTTCCACCAATGCTGTCTCAGTTAGTAAGTGACGTGTAGTGATTTACACTCAAGTAATTACAGAAAGTAGTCTTTTTACATCTATACTTTGTCCAAAAGACCCTGGTTTATTCTCTGCATTAGCACGTTCTGAGTCCCCTGGCTCAGTGCCCAGTCATGGTGTCTTTTCTTTGAACTTCAGCACTCGTTTACGTTTCTGAATCTGAAAGCATTCAGATCCTTCTTCCCCCAGTTCAACACTGCTCAGCCACATAGAAAACATCCACCCATTTATTTTGATAAAGTCAGAAGCTTTTCTAAAAGGGAATTTTAAAACTGAGCGGTATTTGCGTTCAATGATCGTATAGACATTGGTGCAAAAATAATCATCAGCCACAGAATGTACTACAGACAGCAGTAGGTTGGATTGCTGCAAACATTAAGAGATGAGAAAGTTTAAATTTTTTTAATCTTAGAGGATTTTTTGGTTTTTTATTCTTCAGGCACTTTCTTGTTTAATTCAGTTTGCTTCTACAAGGAGATCTTTATTCAGCAATCTGGAACGTGCCAAATATCTTGGTAATCTCATCAAAGGAGTGAAACAAATACTTGAAAATCCACAGGTATCTTTTTATTTCTTTTTTTATTAATTTGAAGTGCTAAAACAGCTGTGGATTTGTTTTTCCAGTTACAGTCTTCATTAATTTACTGAATCTATCAAAGCCACTTCCAGCCAGACATCTGTTTGCTTTGATTTTCTATTCAAAACAAAGCAAAACCCCTATGCAAATAAAGTTGTTACCCAATTAGCAATAGTGCGTATAAAATTTCTATTAGATTAAGCTGTTAACTTTTAAAAATTTGCTTCTTCAAATGTAGGGTTTATCTGATCCGGATAATTACCACGAATTCTGTCGGTTTCTGGCTCGGCTAAAGACAAACTATCAACTAGGAGAGCTAGTAGTGGTGAAAGATTACCCAGAAGTCATCCAACTTATAGCGAATTTTACTATTACTAGCCTACAGGTAAGAATGTATACAGAAGTATTCTCTTTTCTTCAACTCGTAAAGGACAAAGAGGACTGGTCCTGGTTCTCTGTCCTGGTGTTTTTTGAGAAGTTGGTGAGGCTTGTCTGTACGTAAAAATATATTTTGTCAGTGATGTAACTCAGATTTCTAAATTCTTTAAAACTGTTTCCCACTCTTCCTGTGAAGATTTGTAATGGGAGCAGATTTAAAGAAGAAAATGACAACTGAACTAGGCGATAGATGGATGTTAATCCTGCAGCCTTGGTCCTTGCCCTCAAAAAAAAAAATTCCAACAAACTAAACCCTCTATCCAACCCTAAAATACTTACACCTGTGCTGCCATGTAAACTTCCAAGTGCCTACACTGACGAGGTTCTTGAGTTCTACTTTTGTGCGTATTTATGTATGTACACACACACAGTTGCTTATATGCTGAGCTGCTGAGGGCAAAGTTCCTATCTGAGCTGGATTCAGAAGCTACATGGAATAATGTCTAAATTTTTGAGGGACCCATATCTGTATGAGAAGGACACGTATCACAGGATCAAGATTCTCACAGTGTTAAAAATTTTACTGATTTATTTTTGAAACACAGCAAGGTAAAGGTGTACACACTGTTTGAGTGATACTACAATTGTTATTTTAGCATTTCCTCTGGAATCTTTCTCTGGTCTTCAGAGTAACAGCTGAAGATAGCGACATTTTGGAGAAGATTTTGACCTTTGCATTGCTGAGTTGCCGATGGCAGCTCCATTGGCTTCGAAGAGAAGAAAGTTGAGATGCATTTCTGTTCTTTACATTTCCTCTTGGGTGGCTCTAGGCAGTTTCCCACTCAACATTGAGGATTTTTGAATGGCCCTTTTATAGCACTTAAATCTCAGCATGCACTGTGTAAGAATCTAGGCCCAGCTCTGAGTTTTGAAGTGTGGATTTCACTTGAAGGAGGCGAGAGTGCCTACAAGTAATTCTGGATCTACTCTATAACATGTTCCATAGTGTATCTCAGTTCTGACTGGGTCCTTCAGTAGTTAATGTGAATGAATAAGACTACTTAAGAGAAAAGCATCGTGTTTCGCAAGTAAAATTTCACACTGGGATGCTTTAACAGAAGTATGTTTTGTTTTCTTATAGCACTGGGAGTTTGCTCCAAATAGCGTTCATTATTTGCTAACTCTGTGGCAAAGAATGGTAGCATCTGTACCTTTTGTGAAAACGGCAGAACCCCACCTCTTAGATACATATGCACCTGAGATAACAAAAGCTTATATTACTTCTAGACTGGAATGTGTTCCTGTAGTTATAAGGTAAACTTGTAATTGCAACTTTAAAACTGTAATACGGAATGTTTAATTTTCTGATTTGTTGGCATACTATATTTTGGTTATGTTTAAAATCTAAGTACACTGGTTCTGATTATCGTGGTGATTTCTTTAGATTATCTTAATTGGCTGATACCATTTTACTCCTTTTGCTTATTAAATCCAGGGCAAAATCAAATGTAAATTCTAATTGTTTTTCCTCTCATGGGCCTTTGTGTTTTGAAAAAAGCCTGTTTCCCCCCCCCCCTTTTTTTTTTAAGACTGTCTAAATTAACTATATTGTTCAGCTGTGACATGTTTTCTTGATGAGTCACTTTCTAGGGCCATGGAGGGTGGAGTACCGGGGGAAAGCAGAATGAGCCCCACGCACAATAAAGGGTGAGACAGAATAGAACAAGCCTGAGAGTGGCAAGATTGAAATTGGCCCATTTAAAATTTCTTAGTTCAGATCTTCTTTGTAGTAGTTTAAGTAAATGGCCTTATAGTCCACACTATAATATAGCAAATAAGAACAAAGTGTTTAGATTGCTGAATGGATTTAACTTTCTCCAAGGGCTTTTTTGAATTCGTGCTGATAGGATCTCCTGTCAGACTATGGGACTGCAGAACAAGCCACATCTGCTTTTCCTGTTCAATTTTACTTTGCTGAGGTGATGTCATTTGTTCAGTTTGTTTGAGGAAGCACATTCAGCTTCAACATTGTTGTCTTTTCGTCTCAGTTTAGCCAAAATCTCATGTCTGCAAATTATGTAATCTGTCATTTTACTGTTTAGTGACTGAGCTATAGTTGGTGTTATTTGCCTTATGTTGTCATCGTAGGTAGGTTGGAGGTTGACTTCCTAATGGTTCAAAATCATGAGCTTCTCTATCATTGCCTCAGGAACAAGAATTAAGAGTACCTAGGGGAGCTTCCAGTGCTAGGACAAGGAAGGACAAGCAGCTGATTGCAGGTGCAGTTAGTCTTCCTGGGCCTTCTCTCAACCAGCCTACGTTTACTTTGGCATTTTTACGTTTTCTTCTCTGTTCAGCTTTTCTGTAATTGAATCGCAGGGTTGAACCTTCATGTCTCAGCTTTCTTCTCTACGGAGTGGTACGTTTCCATATCAGCTTCCAGACTTGAAGCACTCAGCAGGGCTAAGCTTATGGGTCAAACCATATGGCGTGACCCACTCCATTGAAATGTGCTGTTGTCTTCATCAGCATCACCATTAGCACTGAAAATTCAGTTTCTTTGTTTGGCACTGATGAGAGATTCTTCTGGATGTCTTTGTTATGTTGTGGAGGAGTAAGCCTTCTAGTCTGTGAAAAAAGCCAACAGGGAGTTGATGAGGAAAGTACTGATCTCTTCTACCAGTATGTATCATACCTAAGACAGTCTTGGTAACGCTGTTGACATGTATCTGTTCCTAGCTCTAAGTGATTTCTATACCGCTGTGGCATTGTCTTCTCTTGTGTGATAAAGGTCATCAGTTGTGGTGTTTCTGTAGGCAGCAATATCAAAAGTGGACTATAATATCAAATGTCTGGACCATTCTTGAGAAACATGGGATGTCTGGGAGCTGATTTCATAAGACTTCTGTTTTATCCAAGGAGATTAATTGATACCTTTGCAAACAAATCCTGTTTTCTGGAGTGACCATTTTTCTTACAGACCAGTGTAGTCTATAACATCACCCTCTGTTGCGGAGCCATCCAACTGGTCCTTCAGACAGAAAGAAGTAGCTTGGAACAATGGAAGGAAAGTCACTTTTGCCCTTTTGGGGGGTTTGAATAGCTATTCTCCTTTTTGAGTAAGGGTAAGTGAGGAACTACTGATTCTTCTACAAAGGGTCTACAAGAGGATGCTTTTCTACAAATTAGAAGGGGAACTTTTATTTCAAATATTTGTAAATACCTGAGAAGGGGTCTGTTTCAGCCCATCTTGAATATTAGGATTTTCAGCCACTGTATATCTTTCAAAGTTTGGATGTTAGCACTATTAGCTTTGTTAGCTTTTTTGATGTCATCTAAGTCTGTAGATTATTTGGTGCCTGTGCAACAGAAGGGTGACCTTCTGATGAATAAACCTTTCCTATTGTGATTTGTGTAATGAGCATATTTACACTTTATGGCAAGAGCTGTTGGTCTCTGTTACAGGCGCTCCATAGGGTCACAGCTTCTTTACAGCAGAATAAAATAAAGATTTATAAAGCAGTTGCACAGAATTTTACTGAAGCTTGCTTGTTGGCTTTAGTATTGTGGTCTTGTGCTTAATTTGATGAATATGCAAAATCCATTTCTACTAAGTATTCCATTCTTTCCTCCCATCATCTTCTGAGACAGATTCTACTTGTTAATAGTCTATTCAGGCACAGTGGACCTTAGTCCTTCAGGATTTACCTTTCTGAGTTTGTACTGTCAACATCATCTCCTCTCTTCTTTCCTTTTTAAAATATGTATTGAGAGGAGGGCAGAAATAGAATACTGCTCTGTGGATGTGTATGGGTACGTATGTAAATGAAATGAGATCCTATGTCCGTCTGTCTGTATTCAGCAGCTGCTAAGGCTTTTATAGTTCGGCAGTTCAGTGACAGTGGTTCAAGATCTGGATGGGAAAGCAGCATTTGCTTTTAAGCAATAGTGGCTAAGTGGTTACTTTTTATCTCTATTCCAGGGATGGCTTAGAAGATCCACTGGATGATACAGCTACAGTTTTCCAACAGCTGGAGCAACTGTGCACAGTTAGCAGGTGTGAATATGAAAAGACCTGTACACTTCTTGTGCAGTTGTTTGACCAAAATGCACAAAACTACCAGAAACTATTGCATGCTTCTAGTAGGAATCCACTAGAAATCACAGTTCAGGAAGGTTAGTATTTAATTTTTAATTTTCAGACTCTGTTTTATTTGCCAAGAACCATATACTTGCATATGAAAAAGAGTGGTGATCTTATGGAAGATATACCTAGACTTTCAAACCAGGAATTAAGGATCCAAGTCACCTTGCACCACGTTTTGACTAGTTGTCTTTGTATTAAATAGGATACATTGGCAGTTGATGTGTTTGTTTTAATATCTTGTTACCTCTTTAGAATATAGGCATGAGAGCTGTAAAAACTTTTAATTTCTAAAAATCAACATTTTAGTGCCTCAAGTGCCCTTATGGGAACCAGCTGCAACTTGATGAGCAGTTTTTGAAAATGATGATGTTAACTTTCATTCTTTTTGGAGTTATCTGTCTTTTAAAGTTAGTGACACGAAAAACCTTCATTTATTTGATACAGCTATGTTAAGAAGAATTACCTAATTTTCAAGAAGCTAAAGTTATTTATTGTAGTGTAAGCTGTAAAAATAATAAGTACTTTTTATCGTGGGTTTTTTTTTTTTCATATACCTATTTTGGTCCTCTCTGTGTCTCATTTAAATTGTCTTTATAACTACTGGCTCTTTCCCGATATAGTTATCATATGGCTGTTGCATCTTTACATGGATAAATGGTGTTGTTTTGAAAAGGTGAGACAGGTTACTGCATAATACAGCTGTTTCTTTGCATGCTATTAGGTGTTTGTGATTTATTTTGCGGTTCCTTTGTTGACAGTTTGAATATACTGATTTTCTTCTCTATAGGAGCCATTTTTTTCACTAATTCATGTAAGACCTCCTGCTTATCTTTTTTATTAATTCCACTTTCTTCCATGCACCTATCAACTTTTATTTGGGTGAACTTTCATTAATGACCTGATTTCATTGACCAGCTGCAGTCTGAATTGATGCTACATTCCCCAGTCATGGGGCGCCAAAGGGAAACAATCAGCTGGAGTCTTTTCAGTATCAGTGCTCTGGGCATTGCTGTTATGCATTAGAAAACATTTGATGCAGTTTAAATATTGTGTTTCTTTTCTGCAAACTAAATACTTGGGCTCATATTGAACAATAACTGTTGTATCCCCTAGATATACATAGTTAAATTTAGATGTTTAATGGTTATTAATGTTACAAAATAAGTTAATGTAATATTAAGATCTCATTTTATTATACTGTCTTGCTCTCTGTATCAATAGTGATGCGGTCATGGTTTACTAAAACAATAATCCCCAAGAAATGGGTCATTAACAGTAGTTAATGATTACTTGTGATCTATGGTAATGACTGATTTCTTTGGGATTATTGCTGTTATAAACCATAATTACAGATTATTACAGCAATAATTATTTTCTAAAAGAAAAGATGTTGTCTGCCTCAGTAATTGCAAAAGCAAATGCACTGAAAATTTTAAACAGTGAAGGTATAAACGAGGGAAAGAAGTCATACCTATTAATTGCTATTGTGCTAAGAGAAGACGGTTATCATCAGAAAAACAAATATGCACTTAAAAATGAGCTGCTGCAATTTGTAAAAAAGACAGGTTTTTATTTTTAAAAAGATTATTGGCCAAGTCTTGACTCTGCTCTTTGAACCAGCCAGCACCACTTCACAGTTGTTTTTTGATACCATCTTCAAATGGCCATTCTTTAGTAGCTAAATTCATTTGAGCAATGTCTGTTCTCTTAAACACTTCAGCTCCTTGGTGTTTTGCTAATGATGGTGCAAGCTCATAGTGTCCTGAATTAACGGCTATTGCTGCTGCAATGTGTAGTGTGTCTGATGGGCTTTGCCTTGGAAGTGTCCCGTTTGTGAAGAAGCACAGGTCTTGAAACAGGGAAATATGTTGGTTGTAGGTCAACTGATACTCTCCTTCCAGATTATTAGGAGTGGAACAGGAACAATATGAGAAGATATTTGGAAGTCTTCCACACATATCTTGTCTCAGAAGTCAACTCTTGTTCCCTGTCACAAAGTGTTTTCAGTTACAGATCTCTGACTGTATGACACAGTCGTATGGTATTTTTTTAAAAATAAGACTGAGATTTAAGATAAACCGGAATGCTTTTCTGTACCTGTGTTGAAATCATTTGCATGTAATTCCATACTCTTTTCACGTATATTTGATCTCAGCATCTTTTTGATGTATAGAACACGCTGTACTATATACTTCTGGCTGAAACAGAAGTACTTATGATGTATAGTCACCAGATTCAGGCCATAAGGATACTGAAACACCTCAGAACTGTTAATCATTCCTGGTTGAAGGAGCTTAGGAAGTAGAGCATTCAGTGCTCAGTTCTGGGTTTTTCAAAATACAACAATGCAAAACATGAGGGAAATTAAGTGAAGTTTAATGTTGTGTAAATGAAGACTAGTTTATCAGAGATTCGAAACAAATATGAAATAAAACCTCAAGACTTTTGGTAGATGCTGTGCATGTCCTGATACGTATGTAGAAATATCCAAAATAAAATACTGGTTTATAGTCATCTGTAGTTTATCCTTTATGTTGAACTTCAAAATGTGTTCGGAAGACACTTTATTGATCAGGATATTGTCTTCAGTCTTGTAGGTTACGCTGTTGTCACTTGGTAAAATCCTAGCAATGAGGGCAAGACATCTTCTAGTTTGTGTAAATATCTCTCTCATTGAGAAACCTTGTTGGTAACTTGATTTAACTTACCTGGAAACTATTCCACGTTGTCTTCGCTGTGTTGTTATTTTCAAGCAAATAATTTTAATTTATTACAAAGTATATTTTGCCAAATGAAGACAGAGTCTAAAAGTCCTGTTCTGTAGTCTCAGTGCATTTCAGTTGAGGAAGAAACCTTTAGCAATATCCTGAAGTTTTAACAGGTCTATATGTTACTTTGTGATTCAGGTCCTAGTTTTGATCTTACTTTAGGGAAAAATACTGCGTCTTTCATGAGATATGATACCATTAGTTACTGGTTGCACAGCTTAAAAAGCTGAAGTAGGAATTTACGTGGCTTGAGCAGGTATCAGTAGGTCAGACTTAAAAATATTCCACCTTAATGTGCCAGAGAGATGAAAATAATCCAGGTTTTGCAACATGGCAATGATTTTCCAGCAGAGAGAGGCCAAAAGAATTTCCCCGAGTTCAGTGTCTGTAAACTTAAGAGTTCCATATTTATAAAGGGAGATTTCAGTATTTGAAGGTCTGTACAAAATACACTGCATACACAAACTCAAGGAGTTATTTGTGGAACCTCTGCTTTACAGAAATTACCGTCCTTACATTGTACTTTACTTGATAAGGACTTTGCCAGTGGATCCTATAAATGTTTTAGTGGAAACTGACAGCTGAGGTCAGAAGGCATGACAGCATGGCTTGAAATGGATGAGCTCTGTCTGTCAAACCCTTTTTAGAAAACAGCCCACAGAGCTTTTCAAAACTATGTGGTAGTTCACAAGCTTTTCTTGAAGAACATGTCTGATTTATGACATAAATGTTTTCTTATGTGGAAATTACTTTAAATAGTTTAATATTACAAAGAATTCTTTATTTGAAATAGGACTAAGAAACAAGTAGACTGTAGTAAGTCTCAGTTACTTCCTAATGCTATGATAAGAAGATGTAACAGCCCCACTGTAGATAAAAATTATTCCATGCCTTGAAGTAACTTGTGGTAAGCAAGTGAGGATACTAGATTAATTGTATATCTAATCTTACCAGGCTAAGCTTGCTTAATTTGTATTTTAGGTTAATTCTTCTGTGTTTTATTTATAAGCATGTCCAGGTTAATAGGCTGTTCTAGTTCATCTGTCAGTTCTGCTCAGAATTTTTTGTTAGTTGATTTGTCTGGGTAGGTTTTGAATCTGGTAAAGGGAGAAACCTAACCATTCTCTTGACAGTGTTCCATGATCTGATACCTTATAGAACTGCTGATACCTTATGGAAGTGTATTCTACTAGCATAATGGTTTACAGTCATTAACTGTCCTTCTCTGTTTTTAATGTTAGGACGTCTGGCATGGCTTGTCTATTTTGTGGGTACTTTTGTGGGAGGAAGATTAACATACACTAGTACTGATCAACATGATGCCATGGATGGAGAATTGTCCTGTCGGTAAGTACTGCTTGGTTTAGATTCCTTTTCTTTTTTTTTTTTTTAAAATTATGTTTAGTATCAGCAGATATTTTGAATTTAAATGTCTCGGTATTTGTCCAGTTCCTGCATGGTGGGTGCTCAAAGACTGTACTTAGTTTCTGTGGATTGAGACCATTTCACTGGCCTTGATCATTCCTGATTCATCATCCTGACTAGTGAAGGAGTCATTAAGGCTATCATTTCAAAACTGTCTTTCAGAGGAAGGGAAGAGCATTAAAGGCAAATATGTTTCTTACTATAAGCAGTGTTTAGATATGCCCGTGTAGCTACCTGTTTTCACTTGTGTGTTATACTTGCATTGAGTGTTAATTTTATTAGTTGTGAGTTATGGCTATTCTTTTCTGCACTACTTCCTTTATGTAAATTATTGTGGGTGAAGAAGTGCAGAAGAACTGCTGGTCAACCATTGAAAATTTAGACTTATTTTTACACTAGAGCTTGGAATGAAAAAGAAGGCTCTAGATTAGAAACTGTGTGTGTCTTCTTACTGCAAGTTTTAGGGCAAGGGGTGAGCTAGGGATTATTGTGAATGACATGTATTCCTTGTGGGAAACACAGAGTATGTGGCAAACACTTCCTTATACTTGTGGGTGAAAACAAGGATTGTTAAAAAAGGTGTGCACGTTTGATCCTGTTATTTACATCTACTAGCTAACACATGAAAAACGGCATACAACTTAGAATTGGATAAAAAGCTTTGCATTTTCTCCTTTTTTTTCCTGCCTTCCTAATCTACCCTGGTGGTCTGTGGTGTTAGCAGTCTTCCACTATGTTTTTATTAAAAGTGAGAGGTTTTAATATACAGGCTTACAGATGAAGAGCTACTGACTTCTAGTCCAGTGACTATATATTTCAGAATTGGCAAAAGGTGATGATAATTTTTTTAATTGCTAGGGAATTAGGATTTCAAGGAATAGATAGCAGAAGAACATGGGAAATTAAATAAAGGAAATATTCCTTTAAAAAAATAATTACATTCTCTTAGCTGGTATAGGGTGAAATTGATTCTTTGAAATCAGTCCTGGTATTATGGAGATATATATCAAGTAAGGATTTAGGTCAGAAAATACATGTTCAGATGTTTTTGGAGAGACAGAAGTGGGAAGAAGCGAGGCAGATGGTGCGTTATATACTGCATATGTAAACTTATTTCTAAATACAATAGTTTTGCTTTCCAGGGAACTTGAACAGCTCTTATCTCGCACTTGTGGTTTGCGACCCATGCTTCTCAAATTCCTTTGTTTCTTTCATCATGGAATTGATGCTCTAAGAAAGAAAAAAAATGTTTTTTAAACTCACCACAGTGTAACTTATGTATCTAAGAAATTTCAAGTCACAAAGTAATTAGAAAAGCATTATGTTTATGGGTTTTAGTGGTCAATTAGCATAATTAGCATCATAACAAAACAAAATCCTAGAAGAAACTTAGGAAAACGAAAAATGGCTGATGGGTTCCTAAAGAAATTAGCTGTGACAATAGCATTTAATTTGAGGATTCTTCCTGAAAATGTTTTTTCTGTCATTAAGAGTTTTTCAGCTGATATCTTTGATGGATGCCCAGTTACCACAGTCTAGTAATGAAAAGGTAGAATTGGCAATTCTGTGGTTCTTGGATCAGTTCCGTAAAACATATGTGGGAGACCAGCTTCAGCACACCTCAAAGGTAAATATTTGCTGTAAACCTCAACATTTGCAATAAAAAGCCTGTGCAGAAATTGACCTGACAATGTATCTTACACATAAAAGCTCTTGAGCTTAGCTGGTGGTTGGTTGGCTAGATGGAGAGATGAATGGATGGATAGATAACTTATTAATGTGGTGTTCATCTGAGCAGGCCGCCTACCATGTATGCTTTTGAGTTTTGGCATGCAAGGAGTTAATATTTTAACAGCTATGTTCATTTAACAATTTTAGGTTACTTTGCATTCCAATTTTTTATTTCAAACATTTAGCTGGGTTCTGCTATATTGTGTTATATTTCACAGCTGGGTACACAAGATTTATTCTTTTAATAGTTCTGTTCTTTTGACAGTTACTCATTTATGTGGTTTCCACTGTATTTCACACATTACTTGGCTTTTCTGCATTTTAAATAGGGAAGAGGGAAAAATAAGATGCATTTTTGAAGAAGCAGCAGTTAATTCACCTTAACTGTAGGGGACAGTCATAATATAGATGTTATAAAGAGAATGTCAGTAAGATGAGATCAATTGATCTTGAGAAAGACTGAAAGAATTCTGTTAGAGCCCCAAGCAAATCTTTAGCAAGAATTGTGACAGTGACTGAGATTTGGTTTTACTTGTGTAGTACTCTATCCTTGCTTCCTGGTGAATGGCCCCAATCTCAAGAATTCTTTTATCCCTTCAGGTTTGAACTGTACTTCAACTTTATCGAATGGTTCCTCACTTAATATTAAAAATAAAATTTTACGCTATACTGAATTACTTTTTCATGAAAGCAACATGTTCCTTTCAATTGTCAAAGCTGATTTGTTATTTTTAAATATGGTGCACTGCTCTAATGCTAAGGAATAGAAGGTACACAGTAAAATGTGCTCATGCTCCTGGTATTTTTCATTAACAAAACTCCTGCTGATGGCAATGCAAAGGCAACATGGCTGTACAGCAGTTGTAATTCTCAGATTGTTTTCTTTCTATCTGATTTTTTTAGGGTTTTGATTTCAACTTGTGTTCTGAGTGAGATATAACTGTGTGAAGAAGCCCTATGGATGTATAGTATGCTATAATAGATTGTTACAGGAGATTGTACAGCCAAGCTTTTTATGTCCATCCTTACAGAAAGCTGGAAGAAGCGTTTGTGTGTGGGTGAAGCAGTGTATGAAAAACTGAAGTGCCTCATTTATACTTAATCAGCTGGAGCTCCATTGTCAGTAGAAAAAAATGTGAAACTTGAGCATTTGCCAGCTACACCAGAATTCAATATATATGAATTTATCCAGCTCAGCAGTGTGTTTTGAATAACCATAAGACAGCCTCTGTGATTGCATTGTGTGTGTAAGGTTAAATGGTTAATTATTGAGAAAAATGCCAGCTAATGTTTACATTTGATTTATTGAAGAGCACTTCGAACAGAAAAGAATTAGCTTTTACTGGAAGGACATGGGGGAAAACTGTAGGATGAATTTAAGAAAATGGGTTTGTGTTGTTTTGTTTTGTTGTTTTGGTTTTTTTCCCCCTGCCTGGATTAAGTGGATGTGAATCAAGCTGGTAATACATCGTTTTCCATATACTGCCTTTGCTTATGACATGTGTCTTATATGTAATCAGGCTGGGAAAGTGGGAATTTTGCAAGGCTTTCATGGTGCATAACAGTTCAAGGGGGGTCTCTAAATTCTAGCCCCAGTGTAGCAACTCCATAGTTCGTTGCATATGTATTTTCAAAGTGTGCTTTTTTTATGGTTTGACTACATTATCTACCAGTATAATTTAGTTTGCAGTCAAATCCCACTCTTTTTTGTTTTGTTCTAGTAGGTCTGATACAACAGCCTCTCATTTGCATTGACAGAATCCCGTGGTCCATATCCCATTATTTTACCAGATCTTACAACAAAAGCTGTGTGTAAAGGCATCTGAGCTCCCAGTTTTGGTGGGGTTTTTTATAAACTTTTAATAAAATGAAATGAGATGTTTGCATACATTTTACAGTTAAGAGAAAGGCAGAAGGCGGCACTTGTATGATTCTTCTGTTTTATCCTGCTGTAGCTGCAAGTATAGCAGCAGATGGCATTCTACCCTCACAGTTGTAAATCCTCTGATATTGTGTCTTGCTGGCAGCTATCTACAAATATGCAATAAAAAGGCTCACACTTGGAAGCAGAAAAAACAGACATATATCAAATGACTAAGTTAATACACATTTATATAAATATTCAGGATTGCTTGGATTGTTTTATTTACAGACTGGATAATAGAAATTCAGCATGCTTCAGCTATGTTGAAATAATTTTTTGAGAATATTTCTCTATTTGATCATATGCTTGCACACAGAAAAACAGTGGTTAGAGAAGGCTGAACAAGTCTATATAAATATACAAATTTTGTTCATTAATTAACTTGTATTCTTAAATATGTGCAGATAATAAAAGCAAACTCATTGTAGAAGAAGAAAATTGGCTAGGTAAATTAATGCATTCTTATTAAACAGTCCACTGAGGCTTGCTGTCTAAGGAAGACTAGCAAAACCTTGGAGATCTCTTCCCTGACACTGTAATATAGTTTTAGTACCATTACATTTTCAATACAAAAATAATACATCAAGATACTGTCTTTTGCATCAGATAGACCTTTGAATGAATGTGTGTATTATATTTCTGTTGAATACTGGACTGGATTCTCTGGTACTCTACAGCACTATTAATATCTATTTGTCTATCAATACTTATTTTGTTTTAATGCTGATATGATTTAGCATTCACAGAACCATCTTTTTGTTGCACATTGCTGATTTGGATGCTGGCAGGGTAGTAGAAAACAAATTTACTGGAAAAGCACTGCAGTGTGCTTTACTGAAATTGTAGTTTCAGCTTCTGTCTGTGGTAGCTTGAGCATTACTGTAGTGTGCCACTGTTAGCTACTACTGTCAGCTGTGTAATATTGCATTGAAATCTGATTCCTGACATCAAACACATGTTGTTCATTAGAGGAAACATTGCTGTTTTGAGTGAGACTTTTCCTTTGCAATATTCTTGACATGTCAACAACTGTACAGTTATTTATTTATATTTGCAAGGGACACCAGACTGGGAAGAAATGTGATTGCAAAGGACAGGATTTGAATTCAGAAAGATCTTCATAAGCTGGAGAAATAACCTGAAAGTTTAAAATACTGGTGAACTACCATGTGTAAGAATGAAAATTCCTACTTACATCTCCCAATGGGAAATACCTGACCAGGCAGCTTTCCTTCAGAAAATGCTGTGGAGATGAGTGTGTTGCAAGCAGGGGTAACTCAACAGTATGCATTGGTTTTGCACACAAGAAAAATACATTGTCTTTGTGAACGTAGTATTAGGAGTATTGTGTCAGGTGCTGGGATTTCGAACTCAGTTCTCAATACTTGGTTCTGACTGGGCTTCAGCTGGAATAATGTGTCCAGTTTTGGGCACCACACTTTTAAGAAAACTGTAGACAAACGAGAGAGTGTGACAACACAAAGAAGACGCAGAGGTACTGCTTTGGTTTACTTTAGGAAATAGAACATCGGGGTGGGATGAAAATCAAGAATGCCAAGAGTTGTTTTAGAAAAGCTGCTGATTAGATGTTTTCAGTGGCCTTTGAGGGAAAGACAGGCTGTAATTGGCTTAATTTGTAGCAAGGAAGACTTAGAAAGCTCTTTAACTATACCAGTAATGGACTACTGGTGCATACTGCTCGAGATGCTACAGGGGCTTTTGATTTATGTCCAGGTGTATTTAATTCATTCTTCCATAAAGTACAGAATAAACCAGAAGTCCTGCTGGTCTAATCTCATGCTTGCTGATAAGACTATTATAAATGGTCATGGTTGTTTGCTATGGCTTAGCCAGTGAAAGGCATGCTTAGAGGGGCAATGAGCCCTCCTATTCGTATTGTGTGTTATGTCCATCAACCACCAATAAGGAATTTTTCTTTTATTTCAGGATTTTATTTTAGCCTGGCATGTTTCAAGTAACTCGTTACAGCCATTTTAAAAGGAAGAAGAATATAAGTACCAAGAGTGACAGGAATTACACTATATTTAAACATGGGGAGTTGCCAGAAGAGACTGACTCCTTTTCCAGCTCGAAACTTGAGTTCACTCCTTATTTATCCATGCTAAAGAAGATCTTGTCTTAGTTATCCAGCTACAGGTGGGACTTGCGTGGGGTAGCCTGCTGTTCAGAGAGACTATCTGGTGACATCCCTAAATTGCTTAACTTCCCATGCAAGTGCAAAAAATAAGTTGGGGGTGCTAAGAATGTATTTTAGCTGCCTTTTTTATGGCGGGTTAGAGCAGTGTTGTCACTTAATGAGCAGGTGCTTCATGAGTTACCTTCATAGAATCATAGAATAGTTTAGGTTGGAAGGGATCTTAGACATCATCTAGTTACAACCCCCTGCCATGGGCATGAACACCTCCCACTAGACGAGGTTGCTCAAAGCCTCATCCAACCTGTCCCTGAACAAGTTCTTACCTTGGTGAGGCAGGTAGACCAGGTCTGGAGTTCTGCTCCTTGCACTTGAATGCTGCCTGTGTTATTGCAGAGCGTATTTGTTAACACAGATACTTCAGATTTCAACATTTTTGCTCTTGGGACACTAATTTAGGCTAAACAAGGATACAAAGGCAAGGCTTGTTAGCCAGAACCTTTTTCTGCTTCCAGATGGATCAGAGGTTTGTCCTTGGAGGGGAAACAAAGCAACAGGCAAGGTTCGTAGCCTTCCCCAGTGTGGTTCAAGCTGCATCTATTGCTAAGCGGTCCCAGGAGAGGTTGGATCGGCAGTTGATGCCATGAGCGGGCATCTTTGGCTCTCTGGCTGTCTCTAATTGTTAGTGAGAGATTGCCAAGAGTAAATCAAACTGTGACTTGTTGGATAAGTTCTGCCCATTAATATATCATAGGAAATTCAACTTAGCTAAGTTAATTACTAAAATTTCTTAAGTTAACTTAGAATTGTATCTTTAACTTGAGACAAGTTTAACACTAAGGCATCTTCGTAATCTGGAGTCCTGACACTGTGAACAGTGTTCAGTTCAGTTTTTCATGTCTGTAAAACTTACAATGATTTTATAAAAAAAATGGGTTTGGTTGAAGGCTTTTCTCTTGAGGTACAATTAAGAGTTATCCTAATAGTGTGCTCTTGAAAAACGTAGGCATACAGAAATAAAGTTCTTTTTATTTTTAGTTCCTTTGCATCTTCAGTTTTTTTGGGGAATGCTATTGGTTAAATATATGGTTAAATATTATGTGATTGAAAATAGGTGTATTTAGTGGCCAATTACAGTGGTTTTATATGTGAGAAAGAAATTACATTTAAAATATTAATGTAATTAATAAGTGTTAAGTAGTGTTTAGCATTAGGGTATAGAACTATCTGTCGTGTCACTTACTTACACTCCGTGTTTTTTGTGGCATTCTGAGTTAAGGATTTTATCTGAATTTTGCACTTGTCATGTTTACTTTCTACAGCATGTGGCGCTATTTAACTAGAGTTATTCCTTTAGTTTACTGTTGCCATTTCTGAAACATAGAGGTCAAAACTGGAACCTGTTCACATGTTAGCTAAGGGTAGTGTGGTGAAAACAACATTAGAATTTGCAAGTGTTTGAGACTGGGCTGTGCGCTTTAGCAGAGCCTGATTGCAGATTAAGTCTGGAGTTTAGTTTTCAGCTTGTATAAGCAGACCAATTTTTAAGAAATCCCACCTATCTTAACCAGAATAGTTACGCTTGCAAGGTTGGTGTTTGTTTTGTATATGAAAAAGGATTTATTGGTAGAATTTATTGGTTAAAATACATTTAGGTAAACTCTTTTGCTCCTCTGTGAAGTACTTAATGGTTCCCTGTTCTGCTCTTTCTAATCAAACAGTAACCCTGAGTGTGTTTACAGAAGCCTGGAGGTAATTTTAACCTGTACCAGGTGGCAGTAGTTTGAGGGATACCTCCAGAAGTGGAGCTCACTGGCAACAGGGTGTTCCAGCAAGCCGTACTTTTGTACTTCTGCCCCAGCCTGAAGTAAAAGTGATAGGGACCCCAGGTAGGAAGGTGGGAGTTAGAATGGTGACTTGTGTGTTTCTGGGGAGCAGCCCCATGTACAAATGAAGAGATACAGTTGTCGCCTTCTGTACATGCATCACTTCAGGAATCTGGGGAAATCGGGTCTGGTTTGCAGTCTCAGGCAGGTGAGAGTGAAGAAGGATGTAGGAGTATAGGTTAATGTTTCATAAAGAGCCTTTACAAATACAGGTTGAAGCATGATTATGAAGTAGGGTGAGGGGATGCAAATGGGATTTCTTACTATATCCTGTACATATTTTATGTGGTCAATATAAAGAAGTTACTGTATTAACATTTAACATTGCATCTATGGGTGTTTTTAAAGCTTTTAAATTATAGACTTGACATATAAGGTAGATCTGCATTACGATAAAAAAATATCTGGAGGGTTTAGAATTTAGACAACAGTGTGTTTAGAGGGGAGGAAGAAATATCATTTCCTTGCTATATGTTGTTTGCAGTAGCTGAAAGCTAAAAACGCATCTAACCAGGTATCTTCTAATCGCTGAACATAGTTTTGTCTTCTAATGTGTAGTGTGTATTCTGTTGACTTTAGTTATTTTGATATTTCTTCAGTATATGTATATTTCTTTGATTACATTGCCTGCAGACACAGAAAGATGACCTAGCAAAAAAAAAAAAAAAGAAAAAAAACAAACCGTAGCTGTGCAGAATGTGACTGCTTTTCACCCTGCAGAATTTAAGAGCCAGATATCTGCAGTCCCACTGACTTTAGTGGGGATCTTTGCAAGTAAAGGTGTTGATCTGTGTGCGTCTCAAAAGATTCTAGGTCCTAGCATCTTCATGATTAATGATATCTTAACACTTATGAATGATTATCCTTTTCTGAGCTGTAAAATATATATACTGTTTTATTTCATTACAATGAGGTGAAGATCACAACACTGACAGGTGCTGGAAATTAGCAGGCAGTTTTGAAATTGTTCTGTGCACTAGAAATTAGATCTCATTTTAATTCAGCTTTTCCAAACTAGTAAATGAGGTTAATGCCATACATATTCAGCTGATATGGATGAAGAAATTGATATAAAGTAGATCAACATAGCTACAGGGCTACTTTAATTTATAGGTAAAGAGGCAGTGATAAATGAAAGTAATGTAGTAGTGGTCACTAAACTCCTCAGCCATCAGGGATTCAATAGTGTTAGCTGCTCATTAAAGGCATTGCTGGGGTACATCAAATAGAAATTTGAAAAGAAATAGCCAACTAACCCTTAATTATCAAAACATAGAAAATACTAATTATGCCTTAATTAGCTTTTCTTTTAATGTACTGAAATTGTTACTTTTTGTGTAGCACAAATGGATAGTTATATCAACAATAAATAGGTTGTTTTAATAACTTTCTTTCACCTCTGGGAAAACCACACTCCAATTTTTAATATGCAATAATGCTTCTCTCTAGCCTGTAGGAGATGAAAATTATTAAGTAGCTTTATTTTTTGAAGATTTTACAGCAGCTTTGGGAAGAATTATTTCACCATGCATCAATTATTTTTAATTGAACTGAATATTTTTCAGATTGCATGAAATGCCTCTCATTTAAGTTTAACATTTAGAGTTTGTTAAGGAAGCATCACAGTGAGAATTGGGCACAACTTACTTCTATGGCATATTCTAGGAAGAATAAAGAACAGTTGTTTCAGAAGAAAAATATTTTCACTGGTATTTTTCACTTCACTGGGCCAGACCTCATTTTTCCTGTTTCATAGCTACCACACTGTGCTCATCCAATCTCCCTGCAGTTTCATATAGGAAAAGAAAGTAGTGATTGACTTCAGTGGGGCTTGGATCCATCTGCTACTGATGAAAAGCTTCAACAGCTGTTGCAAAATTCTTTTCCTTTTGAGGCAGTGTGTAGCCTTCCCTCTTTGGTTATATGTGCAGGAAAGGAATGTCACAAGCAGAACTGGGTTTGTTTTATCAAACACAACAGGTATGGGGTTTTTTCCAGATAAATGATGGGAGGGAAACACTGCATACTGCTGATCCTAAAAGCCACCAAATTCATGTAATGGTCCATGTTGAATTAAACAGAATATAATTGCTAGTACAGAAATCAAAATAAGTAGATATTATCATGGTGGGTGATCAAAGTGTTTGTAGGATTTTTCCAAATCTGTAGAACTGATGCAAACTTTCTAAGAAATCTTATTAATGACTTTTTTGGAAATGTTTTCTTCTAAACATTTTTAACTTTTAAACAGAGCAAGTAAGATACTATGCTTACCTACAGAACTGAAGAGGTTACAAAGTACCAACTTAAATTTCAAAGAAATTTCAAGCATTTTACATACACTCAGCATTCAGTATGGTCAAAATGCTGGGAAAGATAAGACTGAAAGGGACAAATACAGTTGTATTATTTGACACCTTTAAAGAAAAATCTTGTTTCCAAAGCTTTAAAGAGCAAAAATGAGATGAGAACATTTAATGTTTCTGGAACAAAATATCTGTGTTCCAGCATGGATACAGCCCCAAAACTAGTCAAATCTGTAGCTCAGACTTTTAACTGTAGGATGTTTTTGTGGGATTGGAGTTGCCAGTTTGGCTTGCAGCAGCTCATTGTTCAGAATTCATCAGGGGTTTTGGACAAAAGAATTGGCAGTGTAGGGGGTTTTTTGTAACAGTCCTCAGAAAAAATGTTGCTTCGTATGTATGTGTATTACATTGGTTCTCTTCTCTTTGAGACTCTGACTTCTTGACTGACTTAGCAATTTCTAGCTAGTTGAGGAGCTAGAGAAGGTTTATTCAAATAAATGCTACTGGGGCAGACCTCCTTTCATGGTTTCTATCCTAGTTCCTATCCTGCCATGAGCAGAAAGAACTTACAGCAAATATTCCTGAACTAATATTTGAACTTATTTGATTGCCTAAAGACTGTGCAAGTTAATTATGCCATTGCTTATAAAAATGTATAGTTATTTTTAATTCTGGATTGTGGCTTGCACTGACAACCATCTTGCTTCAAGTGAAAAATAATAAGATTTCCTCTGACGAAATCTAATACTTCGAAGGATTCTTTAAGTACTTAATGTGGATTTTTTTTGTTTTCCTGTTTTTAAATTAAAAAACAACAAACAAAAAACAAGTGAGCTAGAATCTGTGACATTTTAGTTCATGGGACTTGTCAGCAATTATTTCTTACAATGCCCTGGCAAACTTTGAATCACAATACACCATACTTGTTCTTTAACTTCTTTTAGACATTTCTTTATTGACTTTCTCCATTAGTTGGAAATTCTGTACAGCAAGAACCTATTAGGACATAAAGACAAACACAAGAACTTTGCAGAATCATAAATGTTGGTTTCCTCATCAAGTTGAAATGTAAAGTATTCTTCATTTTACATGTCCTTATTTCTATCATTTTTTACTGGGTTGTTTTATGCAGGAATAGGTATATTTTTCTTCTTGGATTATACAGCACTTTCTCTTCTGCGTTTGCTTGGGGAATTTTTGTTTTGCTTCCTCTTTTCCCAAATTTTACATTGCAATGCTGTTAAAAAAATCTTTAAACCCTTAAAATTTGTTTGTTTGTTTTTGTTTTCTTTAAGTGCAGTGTATTTGCTGTTCAGTTACCTACACCTTTATCTTACTAACTTGTTATCTTTTGGCTCACTGCTCATGACAACTAAAAACCTGCATGAAACTTTATATAGATACTATTTAATCACATGTTTGCAATTAAAACACTGGTTTAAGTGCTGTGCTATTTTATTTTAGTATTTTATAACACAAATCAGGCAATCTTAAAAATAAATAAATACTGTAGTTCAGTTCTGCACTTGGCTGTAACTGAGCTTTATTTTGTAGCTGCTAATAAAGGCACATTATCATGTTCAGGCATTGCAATTATCATTGAAATGTGTATGTCCATTAACTGCAACATTAGGCTGAGGATATAATTACTGTCTAGAGCCAATATCTTTGTGAAGTTACATCTATGATGCTATTAAGCTATAAGCAATGTTTGTAAAATAGTATTTAAACGTTTCAGAATTGATACCATCACTTGCAGACTTTAAAACTAATCCTACTTCCACTCCAAATTTTTGACTTCTTAAGTGTTTGGGAAATATATTATTGCATTATTTGGATGTGAGTATAATTTGTGGTTTGAGAGAGACTACTATTTTTCTAATAGCAAGTACCCAGAACAAATTGAACTGGCAGCGGGAGATGAGAGGAGCTGTGGTAACAGCAAAATGCTGATGATAAAGTGGTACAGTATGTCACAAAATGCTGCAAACATGATTTTTTTTTTTTGGTGGTAGAGTTACATTTCAGACAATTTAGTATAGCAATTTAACTACAAAAAAACCTGTTGCATGCTAAGAAGATAATAAGGAAAAGACTTTCTGAATAATGTTAGAAGTATGTTTTAAAGAGGAATGAGATTGAGTCTGTTCATTGATTTGCTTTCTGAAAAATTCTAGTATTTGTGCTGACAGAAGAGCCTGAAATTTCCTATGAAGTTAGGTAGATAGTTCATTTGCAAAACTAGGCTAGGTCACCTGTAAGTAATTCCACACGTGCGGAGACACTTGGATCTGTAATAAAATGCCCTTTTTTTCACATTTTGCTTTTATATGCAAAGTAGGCATGGTAGTAGTTGAGTTTTAAGTATTTGAATCAATTAATTTTCTGTTCTGTTCCCTTGGTATGTGACTGCTGGCCATTAGTTTAATTTGCTTACCTGCCTCAGAAATTGACATTTAGGGAATGCTGATGAGGGGGTTACATGTTAAAGAGAATCAGTCTTTCAGCATTTTTCATCTTACTTCGAATGCAAGTGTATTTAAAATTTTTATAGCATAGAGGAACTATTACATTGCTTAATGATTTTTATCTGATATAGCCTAATATAATTCCTTTTTCTATTTTACAAAAGTAGTTTCAAATTTTGCTTTCACATATCTGCTTACCTGCCTCTACTTTGTCTTTGATGACTGCACTTGGTTGTAATGACACTACTTATTTTTTTTTGTCCACCTCACTAAGTGCTACTTTGTATTTATTATCTTGTTTGTATTTATTATATTATGTTCTTTGTTTGATAATTCAGTTATTGTTTCACCTCAGGCAAATTATCTGGGTAACTTCTAACTGCTGGAGCTTTCCACTTGTGCTGTATATCCCATACCAACTTAGCAAGAAGGAATAAACAGCAGATAGGGCATCTTGGGGGAAAAAAACCCCAGGCTATCTTGTGACTTGCTCATCTAAAGTATATTTGTTTTGTTGCTGTATGTTGGCCTCATATCCTCATTATTTAAGTAGCTTAATCAATTAATTTCCCAGACCTTGCAATAAGTAAATTAACCACCAGAGTTCAGAGCAGAGTGAATAATTCCTTAATATTAGACTACGGCAATTTTTGACTCAAGTTAATTATGAAATTGCTTATTGCATATTTGTGTTATTCAGAGACAAAAAATATGCAAAATAACACATAAGTACATGTGTCAAAAAAGAACAAAACAGTAAAATCCTAGGAGGCTAGATTACTCTTGTTGATACTGGTTGAATTATACATCCTTCGGTTTAGTACTGTGTTCATAGTCTGCACTGGGCAGCAACGTTAAAAGGCTTTTTGTTTGGTTTTAGCTGATCAACTTGAAAATTACTTAAGAACTTAATTTACTTACCAACAGCTAGTACGTTACTAAAACAATCCTCTAGATGATCCTCTAGATTTTCCTTTAGAATAGTGTTTGTCATTTTAGATTTATATGGGGAATAGATATTTGTATAGCAGTGTTCTTAAATAGGAATTGTTCTAGAGCACTAACTTAAGTTCATTTTAAAGATTTTTTTATTTTTTATTTTTTCCTCCTGAGACAATATTTAACCTGAGTAATAATCTTTCCAGGTAGCTTTATGCACTCACATTTTCTATTCTTACATGTGAAACAAACATGATAATTGAGCAGATAAAGTACAAAATCTTGACCTCGAGGTCAGTTGGTTTTGACCTTACAAAAAAGTGCAGTTTCTGACCTGTGTTAAATGTTGCACGTAAACTGTCAGTCTCTTGGAGTATTTTCTGCTTATTTTGTTATAGGCACAAGTTCTGGTATAATCAAGGATTGCAAAGAACATTCTGTTTCTCCTTCTACCTTTTTCTCTCATGTCATTATGCCTGTTTGGTTTTTTTTTAATTAAACATGATTGGACAGTTTGCATTCCTATTATGGTGTTTTTTTCATGTTTTTCCCACAGTTTTTAGACTCATTTAGACTTATTTATCTCTAGAAGAGATAAAGTCAATGGAGCCGAATTGCTAAGGACTATTTCCTGCAGAGCAGCAGCAGTCATATCCAGGATACAGCATAAGAAACCTTTTGGGGTTTGAGATATAAATGAGGCTTCAGCTACTTCCTCTGTTTTGCAGTTCCTTTGATCTGGACACTTTCCAGGTTGATGAAGTCATCAGATTTCTGAATCAAGTGTGTGTTTTTATTTGGACTGCCCTTGGCTTCACACGCCTTACGTGGCCTGATAATGCTGTCTGAGATTAGTATAGTAACAAAAACATCCACATCACTGTAAAATGCTTCATGATGAATTAAGTGAAAGGTTTCCTCTGAGGCAGATGAGATGTCATACCTATGTCCTTCCTTTTGCATCTCTACGAAAATAACTTTACCAAGAAAGGTTTGCACAGAAATCTCTGCAGAAACTGCATTTTGCTCAGTCAAAGAAAAGGTTTCCAGCATGTGCTCCTGTTCCTATTTGTGTGTCAGTTCATGGCTCATCCAAACATTTTGATAATGCCTACACTCTCTTTTCCCAGTTGTCCTGGTTTCAGCTGAGATAGAGTGGTTGCTGTGGTTTCAGATTTGGTGTGAAAGGAATGTCAATAATGCATATTGTTTTAGTTGTTGCTAGGTGATGTTTATACTAGTCAAGGACTTTTTTTCGGCTTCCCATAGAAGCTGAGAAGGAGCATAGACAGAACAATGGAATGTTCCGTACCACAGATGTCATGCTCAGAATCTAGATGGGGGTTGGCCAGGGTGTGTGTGTGTGTGGGGGGGGTGCTCGGGTCAGGCTGGGCAACCAGTTCACTGGGCAGCGAGAGTGACTTGTATCTTGTATATTCTTTTACCATCATTATTATTGTTGTTGTTTTCCTCTTCTGTTATTGTCTATTAAACTGTCTTTATCTCAACCCACAAGTTTTTTTTCCTTTCCCCTCCTTTTCTCCCTCTTCTCCCTACCCTTCTTGCGGGGGAGGGAGGGGTGAGTGAGAGGTTGCAGGGTCCTAGTTGCTGGCTGGGGTTAATCCATGATACCAGTGCTTTCAGCAAATTAAAGATATACTCTAGTGAATTAAGATGTTCAAGGCAAAGTTGGATTTAACAAAGTTGTTTGCAAATAAAGAAAAAAGAATTGAACCATGAGATATTTCTTGATGTCTCTGCAGTTGATCTTAGGGGGTTTTAGCTTGCTCCTGCCATATTCCATTACTGTAAATATGGACAGTCCAATTTTTTTTCTTTATCATTTATTATCTACCTACCTTTTGTATACTGTTACTAACGTTTAAAAAATCAAACTTCAGACATGATGAGGTTCAGAATTTACGTCTGTGTTTCCAGCATTGCTTCCTGATGACCAGCAGGTCAGCCGTGGTCTTTCAGTCTTGAGGACTTACTAGTCATCAGCTGTAAGGTGGATATTTGCTAGACCTTTAATGTTACTCATTGAAGTCTTTCAGGTCTTTAAAATTTCCTAGAATATTGAAAATGTTTTTGTACTGGTCTGTATAACTACAATAGACAGTCTTATGCTTCAAGTTGATTGAAGAGATCTAAGGACACTGAAGAAACAATAGTTGTTAATTCCTAATAGGAATAGGAGACAATAAATAAAGTTGTTTGATAGTTGGTGAAGAGATGATCAGTAATTCTGTGCAGGGGAATTTCCCTTTCTCAGTTGGGATTTAAAGCTTCATGCTGTAATTGGAGAATCTCTGTGACAGGAAGGTTTAACTTAATTTTAATTTTTCTGTCTACTGCACTTAGTCCCTCTTTTGATTATATGGTGGACACATGAAATCCCTAAAACATACTTTTCAGAGAGAATGGACTTCCTGGGCTAAGAACACATGAAACCAGCAGTTCAAAATGTCTATCCAAACATCAGTTAAGTGTAGGCTCCTTCAGTACACTAGTGGGATCTTTCATTTAAATTGGTAGCTTTGGTGAGTTTCCTAGTCACTATTTAAAGCTTTACTTTTTCTAAAGTAAGCCCAGGGAGATCAGAAACTGAATTCCTTTTGTTCCTCTCATTAAAATTAATCAATGAAATGATGGGGCAAAGAAAAGCAGAGATCACTGTGGATAAATTGTGAGTGTCTTTCATGGACATCTGAATTTTAATTGAGTATTTTACACCTATTTTTCTCATCCATTTTGGAGTTGTTCTTGCTTCAGTGCTCAATGGAAATACTGAGATTTAACAGCAGAGTCATTCACCAAAACAGTAGGATGGGGACGGGGTGGGTTTTTTTTTCACAGCCTTAACTGTCTTACAAAAGTGGGGGTGAAAGGAAGATGTTGAATCATTCTTAAATAATTTTTTTTTCTTTGTGATGAGATGATTTGGAGTGTAGAAAATGTGTAGAGTGATTATTCATTAGAACAGAGCTATTTCTTTTTTATAAGATAATTAAGTATGTACTCAGAAATTCTCTTTCAGCAAATATATTTCCTTACAAATAGGTAGGAAGAATTTTAGCAGTTTTGAGAAATTGGGTCAACTTTCTGTGAGTTACTATTTAAGGCCTTATTTTCTATCCAGTCCACCTAGTGAGTTCAGAAACTACGGCAACCAGCATTGTCTGAAGTTTCTGTATTAGGCTCTTGGTATGAAAGTTTGAGAGAGATATACTGCATGTCCTTGAAAATTTGGAGCAAAATTCAAAGACAAAAGTTTACCTAACTTAGAGACTGAAAGACCAAGACAGTTAATAGAGTTTTTTAGCCCAGCAGCATTCTGAAACTATTCAGAAATGGGGTGGTGAAGGTGGGCAGGCTGAGTGGTAAAGTCTGATCTTCCCCCACCCCCGCCGTTTTCACTAAGTATCTGGATCATTTGCACTTTTCTTCCCATTTTATTGTACCATTAGGAATCGCGGTAAAGTTTTCTCAGGTAAACTAAATCTTTTTTGTGTCTTAAAGTTTAAAAAATTCCAAGTTTAACTGGGAAAATACTTAAATAGTAGATACGGAGACTTTTTTCTTTGTGATTGGCTTTTGTGGTCACAATCAAAAGAGCATACAAGGCATGGTGTTAGAGGCTACCCATATGTGGTTTTCCTTTCCAGGAAAAGGAAAATGAACCCATTGCTACTGTATTATTTCCTTTTTTGTGTTGTACAGAAGATTGGCATCTTTCTGGGCGGTCTTGTGGCAAACCAACATAAGTTGGGTCATTCTTCTCCTTAGGGAAGACTTTGCTTGTCACCTTCAGATCCAGGACCACTTATAAAGGTCCAGGTGACAGGTCAGTGTCTTTAAAGATAAGCCACTGAGGATTATTTTAAGCAATGAGAGATAAGCAACTTCAGTTAGGTATCCGTAGTAGAGTTAGTATAGATATTTTGAAGCCTGTTTCTTCAAAAGTTTTTCAAGGCAGTGGCATGAGCTTATATTTGCCAGGCCAAACTTCTTAGGTTGGAAACCCTTCACATCTTTTGTCAACCATTTTGAATACGTTTACAGTATGAACATGTTGAAGTTTAGGAATTCCCATGATCTTCCTTAAATATACAGTCTTTTGCTCTTCCTTCAATCAGAATATTGGCTTCTGTAACTTTGACTAATGACACTCTTTTGAAGGTGTTCATAGCGTGCTATGAAATCAATGATTTTAACTGAGATTGGAATGGAAAATGATACGTCTACTTTTTCTGGTTGTGCTGTGCATGATCTTGGCTATACAAGGCACTGGCTAATTTTCTAAGTAGAATCTATGACGATTTGTAATTTTCTTGCAGAAACTGAGTTCACTGGTCGGTTTCAATGAAGTAGAGATTCCAGCACTTGTAGTAGTTGCTGTGCACATACTACCCATGTTCAGTGACACATCCAAATGAGGCTCTTCAAAGACTTCTTGATAGTCATTCCAAATCTACTGTTCTTTTGCATGAGAATAAGATGTACCGCTTCCTATTGCTGTTATGAAAATGCCATCTTTTATTATAGAGACATAAGTCCTAGGTGTGGGTTTTCTAATGGTCTAATACAGACCCAAGGAGCCTGTATATTTCTATCCCACCATTTTAGACTTCCACATTTTCTTGAAGTTGGTATAAAAAATTTCAAACTAATTATATGTTTAAACACACACACACATATCCTGTGAATTATAAAAGAACACTGATTTAATGAATATTTATAATCACACGCCAACTTACTGAAGTCAGTTAGTTATTCCTAGGTCAAGGAAGGGATTTTAGAATTTTTACTAATCAACAGCCACAGAGGAAATAATTCACTAGCAATTGTGTTTCCTGTTGCCTATCTATCTTATAGATATCTCTTATTTTTCCTTGCAGATGCCTTTATTAGTATATTACTGTATGTACCTTTTTGAATCAGGGAGATTTATCAATTTACCATCCTTCAAGTTATTGTAAATTATGATCATTGGAAATTCAAATGCAGTGAAGTGAGAATGGCCAGTTGTTTCTCTCCTAATACTAATGATTTCTTTCTTATGCTCATCAGGAATTTCTGAATATGGTGAAGTCATTTGCTCTGTGTTGATCACTTTTGAGATTAATTGAGAGATGATAAATGCCGCTTGTTTTCTCAACATCATCATCATCTTTTAGAGAAGTTGCTTGCTGAAAGTATGGAGATAGTCTTTGTTATGTGAGAGGATTGTTCTAACTACATAGGCTTTGCAGCTGATTTCGGTTTGTATAGCCCTTCTGTATGAGTGATTTCTGAGCATCGTGGCACTGTGGCTAAGTTTAGTATAGTACCAGGACTGCTTTGTAAAGCTGCCAGTACCCTTTGAAGCTAAGGAAAAAAGGTGTTCTCCTGATCAACTGAGATTTAAATGAAGTTCATGTTTTGCAAAGTAAATATCTAGAATCAGAGACGCTTCATGATTCATATTTATTAGTACTTGCAATCCTTTTAAAAGTGGAGAGTTTTAATTGTATGTGTTGTGAAACCCACCATTTTTTTTTTCCAAATAAATAAATACCATCTATTGGGAAAGGCAGTATGTCTTAGAATGAGAAAGTCAGCAGAAGGAGCACAAGTTAACAAGAGAATTGTATCCGGTGTGGTGGATCGGTGGTGGTAATGGTTCTAGTGAACAAGCACTGAATAATCAAATACTTGTTTGTTTTGTATTCTGTAAAGATTTAATCACAGTAACACTTTCACGCTACCAGCTGGAATACACTTAGATGGTAAACCATATAACATTCTTTCTAGAGGTATATAGACCTGTCAAGTAGAACTGAGCTGTGATGTGTAGGGGTGTTTCTGTCGTGAAACTTGGATTACTCTTAGCAGTTGACTACAAGGCAGTTCGACTTTGCCTTTTGCTTTCTTCATTTGATAGTAAGCAAGTACCTTGTGCAAATATATCCCTTGTGTTCATCTCCGGGGGGCCAGGGGAAGGGAAGCGGGTAGATGGAGGCTGCCTGCTCTTCAATGCCTTCACCTACAGGTTGGTGGCATTAAGCTTCCTGCTTGCCTTGACACTACTTTGGCCTAAAACAAGTGAGAAAATACTTTTGAGAAAACATGCTTCATTTTTAAGCATGCTTAACCTTAATAGTTACGACAAGTTTTTAAAAATCTGTGCATTTTAGACAGCATTAATAATTCATGTATGTTTCATTAAAAAAGAACAAACTGTAGGATCATTAAATTCTTAGTTGGCTAAGATCATCAAAGTTTGGATGACCTAAAATGGTACATTGTTGGGGTCGTAATATGCTGCTTGAAAAAAAATATCCTGTGATTTAGTTTTGATTCTGACAATACTCAAAAGGATTTGTTATGTCTTACAGACCTTTCTGCAAACTACTAATGGGATGAACACAATATATCACTTTTATAATAGTGAGCTATTAAAGGCAAACATAAAGCAGTCTGAAGCCCATAAGTGCTGCCAACAGCTCCTGCTTTAATGAATTCCCTTTTAGATGTCCATTAAATGCTCATGGCAAATGTACTCATAATGGAAATGGCAAATCTAAATGGGTAGATATGAATAATCCATGGAGTTTAAATTCTGTTTATGATCATCTTCACATTTAGTTTTCAAGACAACGCAGTTTAGTTTTCATTACAGTTTGGAATAAAGAGGACAGGGAGTAATTGATTGCTTCAAGCAGATTAAAATCAATGGGTTGCTTTTCAACAAACCCGTTCAATGCAGTAATTTCAACTTTAAACATTGATTTAGGAAACTTAAAACAAAATGTTTTGTGCCGTGTGAACTTTTATGTAGAAAGACTAATACTAATTTTATTTCTATATATCTGTATATAGAAATATATAGAGGTTGTTATCAGTATGTGCATGAGTAAATAGTGATCTATATTAAGTCATTTTGCTATTATTGCACTCATATAATGAATCAATGAGGTTCCCGTCATCATTGCGATACTGTTTGTAAACCATTAGCACGCAGAAATTACAGCCCATCATACATCATTACTGTGATTGAGGCTTTATTGCCATATTCTCAAATTGCTTGCTTGCTATAAAACTAAATAGACACCAGACAACTATAGGTAGATGATAGACTGTGCATTATTGTACTGGAATAATGAAGGATTATTGTAGCATAATGGGGCACAACTTAAGAGGAAAATAAACTTGGCAGCAAAGGAGAACTTGAGTGGTTTTAATGTTTGTTGTTACTACTTTAAAGGTCAAATATATTTGTTATGATCAAGTTACTGTTTCCTCATTTCATGAATCATATCCTTTTCATGTTTCAAATAAGCCTTCTTTTATATTTAAGCATTTAAAATCTGGGAACTGCACTACAACATTCAACCCCAGAGAGAGATTCACAGCTTTTGAAGGACTGGTGTGGTTGTGGAGGTGGTAGGGTGGGCGCTAGGGCAGCCATAGCAGTGCACACTTGTGCTGAAAAGAAACAGAAGAAAAACTACATCAACAGACATCAGCTGTTAAGAAGTGATTAAGTTCTCCAAACAGACAGATGTAAAGCATAAATTAGGAATTTTAGGAGCTGTAGTGATATCTTGATCTTAAAAGAGGAGAAAACACTGAATTTGGACTTTGGGAATTTAACAATTTCTCGTGACAGAACTGGGGGCTTTACTGTACAACACCAGGATTCACAGGGTACAGTCACGGTGTTACTTTCTCTAGCTACAAAAAAATCAGTTTTACTTTAATTTTCTAAACTTCAGAGTGAATTTAAGCCCATAGGTCAGGTCACCCAATGTTAATCCCAAAGAGTCAGTGGAGACAGAACTGCAGCTCCAAAAGGTTTTGTGGTGTTCTCTGGAGATGCCCACTCCCGTACTCACTCTCTCCCACTTCCCACGTTCTTGCTCAGGCCTTTCTCTCCCCACTTGCTCGCGCTCACTTTTTCTCTCCTACTTCTTTCACAAGGATTTCCATCTTTGACACTTCTCTTCAGTGAATTTGAAGTGACATTTGAGATAACTCATTCATAATCCTAGAGCGTTTTTTTTGGTGTAGAATTCAAGATATTCCATTGCAGGATTTATGCTGGCTAGGCCGGGTAGGCACTGTTTGGCTGAGGAATAATGGAAACAGTCAGAGTTTCTGAACTGGTTCCAGGTTATTACAATGATCAATTCCTCGTGTTTCAGTAGGACCGACAAGCTTTGGTTGTGTTCAGGTACCAAACTATTAGCGTACATTTGGAGAAGGTATGTAGAAACATCCTTTACTTTAAGAATGGATGTTATCAGCCATAGTGAAAATGTAATTATTGTTTCGGAGAGCTTGTAGGCAAGTGTACAGTGAGAGACAGCAGATCCTTACAACAAATAGAAAGTAAAATAAGAATGTGACTGGGTATAGTCTGGGAGTGGAATTCAATGTCTCAGAGTGTTATGTTGTTACAAGACTTGAATGATTGGCTGCTGAGTGATGATAATTCTTCAAGTTTACCCTAGTGTAGCTTGGCTGGCATCTCGGTTGAGTGCTTCTGACTCTCGTTTTTATTCTCAAGTAGCAGTAGGTGCATTGATTCTAGTAACTGTTATTAAAAACAGACACCTAATGTACTTCTTTTGGAAGTGTCATCTAAATACAGGCATCAAATTCACTTTACTGGACAGTACTAATACGTGCTATCATACAAGAGCTTCTGTCCCATGAGCTACACGGAACCGAATGAGTTGGCAGACAAAGAGAATCAAGCAAAGGTAACTTTTAGAAACTGTACTGCTGGTATAATATAAATGTATAAAGTGTGTGCGAGAATAAATATGTGTAATTTTTTTCAATTTTCTTGTGTTGGATGTTGTATTTGAAAAATAAAATAGTCTTAACTTTTGGGTCAGAAGGCTTAGTTATAAATAAGTGTTGACATTTTTTTCATACAGTTTCTTTATATAAAAACTACAGGACAGAATGAGTGAGAGTATTTAAATGTTAATGCAATTGTTCATGTTGCTATTTAACTATTTTAACTATTTTAAATTATATTCTAATTAGCTTTGCCAACACCATAATTGAGCAGAAAGCCAAAGTCAGTTTAGTAAGTATATAAGATACTAGAGTCAAGTATATCTTTACTCAGAGCTTTCTTACCACACACAGCTGCTTGATTTCTCATTTTTGTCAAACATATTTTTGATTTTAGCATTGTCAATCCAACAGTTTTTCTAACAGTCAAGCTCAGATAGGTACATTTTGGAGATAAATGAGATTTCTTAAGGCTTTCAGCTAAGTTTCTTTAAATAAAATAACACTTAACCTGCCAATCACTCCATCGTGACTCATGACCCATTTTTATTAAAAGTTAGATTTAGCAAGTGTGAATAAGGCTTTGACTGTATAAGTAAGTCTTTTACAGAAGTAAATGTTTTCTTTGTTTTGTTTTGGTTTTTTTTTTCCTAATAATGGGAAGTTCCTGTGTAGTTCTTATGAATGTATTTATGTGTAAGTGACTAATAGATGTTACAACATGTTCATTATGTTTTGTTTTTAAAGAGGGAAAATATAAATAGCCTTTTAACTTGCATTTCTGCATGTGTTGCTATCCTGTAAACAAGTAGTATATTCTCACCAGAACAGTTTATGACAGTACCGCTGCTGTTGCAGTTGTACAGATAGAACATCGATGCATGTGTTCTCACACCCTGTGCTCTGTCATCCCCACTGCATAAGAGTGGGTGTAAAGGCAAAATACTCTTAGCTCTATTTAAATTCTTTCTTGGTAACAAAGGTTTTCTTCATGTATTCTTTCAATTCTTCCTCTGGCCTTCCATATCATTAAAGTGTTCCAGCTTGGTCACTTCTCCTGAACTGACAACCCAAGTGAAGGCAGTTTTATCTGCCCATTCTATGGGAAGCATATCCCTTGATATGTAAGTGCATTTTCTTTACCACTTTTAAGATCTGCATGTCCATTAAGCCATATTCTTGCTGTGAGCAGGAAGAGAATCTTTGGGATTTTCTTCTCAGGAGAGCGTTGATATAGTTTACTGTAGATAAGTGAAAAACTGACATTAGCGCTTTACTTTCTGCTTACCGAATAATGACTGTTGATCTCGTACAGAAAGACCTCGTTATTTTCTAGGAGAATCTTTCCCCATCATCACTACAATGAAGGAATGATATTCAGGACTGTCCAAACCGCAACATGGATGTGATTCCCCACTCTTGAAATCTCTGTCCATGCGTGTGCTCATTTATAACACTTCAGGCATAGACATAGAGGTGTTGAATGTGTACTCCTTTGGTTGCTCTCTAAGATGGCAGGTTACAGCAACAAATTCTCTCCCCTATCTCTCATTAGAAAAATTTTGCCATTTGAGACCTGAAGTTTGAAGTATCCCAGTGCTTCTACTGAAAACTCATGCCAGGGATAGTTCGTAGCTAAGCCCTGACAAAAGCAGTTTGGGCAGTATTGATTGTAATACGTGTTTTAGGATGGAGATGGATGTGTTTTCACCTCTCTGGCTTGGCATGACAAGGTCAAAAAGCAAAATTAATTTGAGTCCTCCTTATTTACTGGTGACTGGTACTTAGGCCTTCCAGCCATAAGACGTTCAGACAGGGAAGCTTCTCTTTGTACTCCTGTTTGTTACCATGAGATTTCAAAGGTAGGTTCTGAAAGAGAAGAAGGCCTAATGGTCTGTTATGGTGACAAGAAGGTGGCAACATCCTTCAGCGATGTTGTAACATCCTTTTTACTAGCCTCCTCAGAAGGATCCAGATCTTCACACCCTTCTAAATTTGTGCTATAGTCTGTGCCATCTTTTATCAATATTCGATTCTTCCCTTCTAGACTTTTCAGCATATTACAGCAGAATGTGGTAACTGTTTCTCATTTTAGGAAGGTAGAATCATGTTGCTTCTGGAAGTTATGAGTAGCTGAATTTTTGCATGAGGAATGGTTGTAAGCATTTGGATGGTGAGGAGCTGGGAGAGTGGACTCCTTAGGACTTGGTTATCTCCATGCAGAGATTGCTGAAAAAGGTAACAGACCATGTTAAAACTTCACAGAGGCTATCAAAATGAAGCCTTACCTATTTTATCCCAATGCTTTCCTCCAGACGTAAATCTACATTTGTGCCCACACAGAAAAGTTTCTTTGTTGTTCTCATCTGCTGAGCGCCTACCTGGAGCTTTCTGTAACGTAAACATGAATCTCTGTTGCTACTTGCTTTTTCTCACTGTATGAGTATCCATCTGAATTATTACTCAAAAAAAAAAAATACTTACCAGTAAAAGGAATCTTTGAGATGCGTAGTCCGAATAGACATTTCACAGAATCACGGAATCATGGAATTTTCAGAGTTGGAAGGCACCTCTAGAGATCATCTAGTCCAACTCCCCTGCTGACGCAGGAATGCCTAGAGCACATTACTCAGGACTGCATCCAGGCAGGTCTTGAAAATCTCCAGAGAAGGGGACTCTACAACCTCCCTGGGCAACCTGTTCCAGTGCTCTGTCACCCTAACTGTAAAGAAGTTTTCTCTTGTGTTTGAATGGAACTTCCTATGTTCCAGCTTGTGCCCGTTGCCCCTCGTCCTGTCACTGGGAACCACTGAAAAGAGTCTGGCTCCATCCTCCTTCAACTCACCCTTTAGATACTTATAAGCTAGAGTAAGGTCTCGCCCTCAGCCTTCTCTTCTCCAGGCTAAAGAGTCCCAGCTCTCTCAGCCTTTCCTCATAAGGGAGGTGCTCCAGTCCCTCAATCATCTTTGTTGCCCTTTGTTTCCTTCCTGTGTAGCTTGCCTTTCTAAGCTCACCTGTCTCTAGCACTCAGTGAAAAGATGCTTGACATACTTTGCATTAAATAGTCTTGTCATGCATGCAGCCGTCAGGGTTTCAGTTTAATCTTGTAAATACGATATGTTTACCAAAGGGAAACCCCCCCTATTCTTAAGTAATAGGCTATATTTACAACAGCAGTAAGACATGTAAGTGGACCTTACACTGTGGGGAGTTCTGGGTACTGGTGAGTGGTCTCATTTGACTAAAAAGCTGATTTTGTGCTTGAAATGCACGTATGGTAGAAATAGGATCTGTTGGAAGGGGAATCGATGTAGATGTCACAGCTCCAGAAATCACACTTAATGAAGTTTGACAATACAGTTTCACGGTCCATTTAAGTTGATATAAAACCACTCTACTGCTGAAAAGGTTATTCTGCCCTTTTCTGTCTTGCTTGCATTGCCAATGCTGTTTGTATGGCTGTGTAGCAACTAGTTTCTCCTTTTTAGGATTGGCTTTTGGTCCTGACTGCGTAATCGCTAGTGTCCATGCATGAAAGCAAGTGGGAGCTGCTGTAGATGTGACTGTCTTGCTAGCAAGCAGTCTTGTGAAAAAACATGTTGATTAATCATTCTTCTTTACTATTTATTTGTATTGTACTACTGTTCTCAGGCACACGTGCAACTATCAGAAAAGAATTCCTAAAATACATTCACTCATTTTATATCTTTCTTTGTAATTTTAATTACAGGTTTGCAATTAAAGCAACAGATTCTAATTTGGGAGTTATATTGAAAGAACTTACGCAGTTCTTCCTGTTGAATGCATCACAGCTGAGCAGCTGTTGCCACAAAAAAATTCTTGAGATGCCCATTTTCTGTAAATGTGCTCTAACAGTGATGCATCAGGACTTCTGTGTTTATATGGAAGTAAAAGCCTTGAAAGTACAGAGTCCTATTGAGTTCTGTAAAACGTATTTACTGTAAGTTAATGTACTGCTATGTACCTGACAATTCAATTTTCAGAACATAAAATAATAGTAATATTCCATATTTCTGCAGGATAGCTTCTGGACTTCTTAATAGGTATCAGTGTAGAGTATGCAATTACTCAGAGGCAGTGAGTGACCTGATGTGGAATCACTTCTAGCGTTTTCAGAAATATGTACTTTTTAATGAAGTACATCTGACCCTTCTTTTGCTTCCATTTGGCATAAATTCACAATGTCATTTCAGCTCTTAAAGATGTAGAGGCAATGTCTGTAAACCACAATACATTATTATATACCAGTCCAAATTGAAGGAGGTAAGGATAGGGTAGGAACTCATCGTTTTGTTGTATTTTATAGGTGTTTGACCATAAACATGTATTTAAGATATTTTTAACTAGGATATATACAATAAGAGCATTCCACATTAAGAAATGGTCACAAGATACTGCTGATACGGAATCTATGTACAAAAACACGTTTGCTTCTTGTGAATAGGATGTGTTAGACCTGGAAAATCTGAAGAAGAGCTTTTGTCTGAGGTTCTTGTGAACACCTCTGTCTTTTATTCACTGTTAAGCAGTTTTTACTGTTCGGATGCTGACAGACAATAAATGTGTGCTCTGTTTTCATTATGTGGGTACTTAGCGCTCTGATGTTCAGCTGCAGTACTTTTCCTTTGCAGCTGTAAACCTACTTAGAGTCCCCCTCATTATAGAAGCAACTTCCTTGTCTGAAGGAAAAATACTTTGAAGTAATAATGATGTTCTAATATATTGATAGAAGTTTGCATAATTCCATTATCTCTTTAATGGACGTTAGTTTAGATAGAGCTTTTCTTTTGTCCTCTGCTCCTTTCATCATGAATTGGTTAGCTCAGTTGTAAATGAGCCAGTATCTTATTTCTTCAAAGAGAGATGTCTGTCAAGAGGTTTGAATATTCTGGGAGTAATCTTTGTTAGGCAATATTCTTTTCCTGAGTTTAAGACAGCTGTAATTATAAACATCTCACAAATTGTTTTTTTAATAGACATGATTCCTAACAGCAAATATCTCTGTATTAGGTTTGGTGAATCTATTTCTATTCATGTTTAGGCAATTCTCTTGTGTAGTTGCAGAAGGAGTGTCTAACTTTATATTGTGGGAATACCATTTTTACATAATAATGCCTTTTGTCTTATAGAATGCTACATGAAGCCATATTTATATTAAATCTCTTCATACATATTTGGTAATATTCTTATATATGTGTTTTCATTTAGTCAGCTAGTGGAAATTCAATAAATTTTTTGCTTGTTTCTTAGAAATGGTGAGGTACATTTGATTTTTTTTTTTAATTTAAATTATTTTGGTTTAAAATATTTTTTAAAACATTTCATTTGGAAGTATCACTCAGGTTTTGACTATTAGATTTAACACATGATTGCATTTGGTTTGCTCATCAAAAGTGGAGAACATTTAATATTTATTCATAACAAAAGTATTAGAGAAGCTGTCAATAAATTTTCTGTCATAATTGAATCATAGGATATCTAAATTGTTGATAATATGATCTGCTCGTTAAACAAAAGTGTCTGGAGAAAATGATGGATTAATTGACTGATGGCTAAGGTTTCTCTCAAATATAATGGTTTACCCAGTTTGATTTGATTTGTGTAAAATAACTTTCTCTAATAAACAATTTGCTCAGAGGCAATAGAAGAAATGAATGGTTATCAAACCAAACTTAATTAGTCTATCCTAGATTGATATTACTTGGGGAGTCTTCGTTTTAATTGTGGAGAGCTGGATACAAAGAGTTTGGTTCATTATATTTTTTCCTGTATAAACACTATTGTGTAACTACCTATGGAATATAACATGTGAATTCATTTTAATAAATGCTTGTAAAGTGGATTAGCTAATTATGCCAGACTAAAAATGATTCCTTTAATTATTTTAGATATTTAACTAGTACTTCAATTTTATTATTGTTAGTCTGTAAATGTAATTTGTATTAGCTCTGCCAAACTAATTCGAATATATAACTTCAACAGTTTCAACGGTTTTGTAATGCTCGTAATGGACTCTTCTCTAAAAATCACATTTCTATTTTCAAAATACTCAAATGATGAAGAAATTCTTGGCATAGAAAGACTTTTGAAATGTGAGATGGAATAGCTTTTTTCTGAAAAATAAAATTTCAAAAAAGTTGATAGGGTTCAAGACTCTTAAATGTTTGTCCAGTGAAGGAAAAATCACTTTCTTTTCCTCAGAGATGGGGTCAAACTAAATATAAATCATTGAGTAACATAATTTCCCAAGGCTCCAGATCAGCAGATTATCCACGTATAATATAAAACACAAATACAGTTAAATTCCACTGTTTTCAAAGGTTAAGCACATGGTTAATTGCATTAGGTGAAAATGTGCACATTCAAACTAAGATGAGTTGGTCTAAAAGGCTTCCAGTTAATTTAGTCTAAATGATTTCCTCTTTCCTTTAAAAAAAAAAAATTTTTTTCAAAACATCTGTAGAAGGTTTACAAGATTTTAATATAAAATGTACATGAGAGGCCTGTTGTTTGAAGCTGAGTAAGTGTGGAAAGCGAAACATTATTAGTGAAGAGTAATTTAGGTGTTCTTAATGATATTCCTTTGTGATTAATCTCCGGCTTATAAAAGCAGAAATTAATCTGTTTTATTGTTTCTTCTCGCACATGAAGTTTTCATTTTGACAGTCTGTTACCTTAGTTTTCTTTAGATAGTGTAGGAAACTTGGTTTTACAGGTAACTGAAAACCCAGGAAGGAAATAAGGACCATCTTTTTTGTTTTGTCTGTGTATAGTCATTGAATGTAGGTTTGTGTTCTGACTTTGAAAAGTAAAGATTTATGTGCATAAATTTCTGCTATGAAGATGACTGTCCTGTCTCATCTATTTGAGTGACAGAAAACCGCTACAAAATGGCAAGTTAGGCATATCATTGGAGTGGAAACAGTATCAAACAAAAACTTTGGTATTATCAATTAACATACTCTCATGAATTCTTTCTGTCTGTGGCTACTTTACTTTTCTTTATCTCCTGATTATCTAGCCATCTAAAGAATAGTTCTTTAGCAGGTATGTGGATACCCCTCGCTAGTATGACTTGCTGTGAGTCTCAATAAGAATTTTGAGAGCAAGATATTGAGAATATATAGTAGTCTCTAGAGTATTGTAGATTGATGAAAATAAACTTAAAAAGTAAAGTCTAGCAAGTCCCTGGATACTACTTACATATCAAACTTTTATCAGTTAAATCTCATTAAAGTCAGTGAGAGTCTCACAACTACCTTGAGATTAAGCCAGCGTTTTCACTTCAAGATTTTGGGAGCTCCTGTTATACAGCACGTCTCCTTCTAAATGGTGTCAGGAGAACTTCTGACGCCCCAGGAACTACAGGAATTCTGTGCTAGTTTTGGAGGTCCAGAACTAAACTTTGCTCTACTGCTCAAATCAACAGAATTTCTTCCTCTGGCTTTGGAAAAAAGTTCACCATTAAATTTTTTTAAATTTTGATTTGGTTTGATTATAATACCAACATCAAATATCTAATTAAGAAGCTCTGAACTTTGTTCCTTGTACCCATTGGTGGATCTCCTGCTGTGACTCAACAGCGCAGTAGAGAGACTGTGTGGCCACTGAATCAAAGCCACAAGGCACGTTCTTGAATATGTGAACATCTTTCCGCTGAAAATACAGCGTTATGTTGCCCTGTCATGCTGGGCCATTAAATCTCTTGTTAGAAAACTTGACCCAAGCGCTTGAGTATCTCCAAAAAGATGAGAAGTCTTCTCAGCCTACAGTAGCATAAGACCTGCAAACTTCAAGGATGCTGAGAGCCAGTAAAACAAAGGAAATAGGGTGTCTCACGGCGCAGTGGTTTATTTTCATAATGTGCAGCTAGTGTAAAAATTAAGGTTGCAATTCAGATTCCTTGATCCATCCTTAGTCAATATTTCTTTTGCACTGACATCTTCGTAATACGAATTTCTTCCACAACCTCGCAGCATGTTGTGTACCTCCCATTTGTATATAACAGGTAAGCAGCCAGAATACTTCCCCCAGGAAGTGGAAGGCTGCTATTTAGTTTGTGTTAGGTCTGCATCTTCTACCTAGGAAGTGGGTGCCATAACTGCTAGACTGCGAGCTGCGCTGTGTTGGAGTGTCCTCTGCTCTTTGTGTTTGGTCAATGCCATTATGCAAACAAGAATGATGGATTGGAAGGAGAGCAAGAAGGCACCTCTGCACATAGAGGTTGTCTTGTTCAGAGTGGAGGGAGGTCATCTTTGTACTGCAGATTGTTTATGCATCTGTATTTAACACTCATTGATTTACAAATAAAATCAAATGATCGTGAGATAGGGATCATAACCAATATACCAACCGGTCATGGAAGGTAAGGACATCAAGGAGAAGAGTGTAGCAAGATTTTATAGCAGTTCCAACTAATATTTGTAATTTTAAAGAATCTTAGCAATAATTTCTTTTGCTTAGTAAAGTACAGCATTTTCCTATACAAAACATTGTTTCATTAGGCAATTCTACTCATTCTAGAAGAAACCAAAAAAACCCCTTGTATACAAATTTGTGCCTTACAGACAAGAAATAAAGATTCTTTGACTTTTTGAAAGCCTTTAAGATTCAGGATAGTGATTTTTAATAAATAAAGAGAACAAGTATAAATCACAGAAAAAAATTTAGTTGGATCAGAAATACAAGGTTTTTCCTAAACCATTTAGGTGTTGATATCTGAAATGAGTATTAAAGAAATATTAAACAATATACATGTTAATATAGGAAGAGAAATGCAAGTTTAATATAATTTTAGCACAAATATTTTTCATGCTTGATCTTGAAATATCAAGCGTGAAAATGATTTGTGTTAAAATGATATTAAACTTGTATTTTCTAATGTTTAATCTTTAAGCAAGGGTAAATACAATTTGCAGTTCAAGTTTTAAAGTTGTGATAATGAAGAGATATGTGTAATATGCTTAACTCAGTTTATATGTTGTTCATTACCATATTCAGTATTCTGGATAAGAATGTTTCACTTCATTGACCAACGAATTCTTAAGAGGTGATATAGGCTAAATATTTGTAATCTATATGTTTATCCAACTATACTATGTATAGTTGCATAAACGTATAAAATTTCATGTTCTGTTGGTGTTGCAGTTGTCACACCATCCATAAAGTATAGCAAAAGTAATGGTGGTTGTTTTGAGAGTTTTTTGTTTTTTTATTCTGATACTTCCAGCTACGGAGTTTCAATACCCACTTAGGTAGAGTTGTGGTGCTCATTGTGCTTCCCAAGAAGTATTTTATGGGAACATACATAATTCCTCATTAAACATATCTCAGAACTAATGCAGATCTTAAGGGTTCTCTACATTCTCTGTTTTCTCTGTTGTATCGCTGCCAGGCCATAAGCACATCTAGTAATCTGTCCTTGTTTTCTGATCTGTTAAACAAAGCGTACGAAATGAATATCTTGTGTTAACATTGTATTTTACAGTCAAGGATTGTGACCCTTCACGGACATCTCTTTTCACATCAGAGTCTTCTGAGTGCAAGGTAGAACTCAAAAAAAACTTGGCATATAACAAATCATGATTCCCTATGTAGTTACTTTGATTTTAAAAGCTGACCAGTTGGTTATTAATTAGAAGAGTAACAACTTTGGGTTTACTATGCTGTGTGATTTTTTTAATGATCTGTGGTGAAAACGGTTTGCATTTTATTAATATTATTAGCTTGATATTAAAGCCAATGACAGAATCATCCTCCTTTTTCTCCAATATGACATCCTGGCATACCTCCTATCATCTCTCAGTACAGGAAAATTGCAGGCAGCGTTAGGTGGCTTGTCAGTATACATAGCACAGCTCTGAGAAGAGCAGGTCTTGAATCAGTTGTTCTTGCTGATAAGTGAGCTAACTCTTCGAAGAGTGAAGCAAATCCATATTGCTTGTACAAATCCATGTGCAATACTCTTATTTTCTTCATCAATTCCCAGACAGGTGCATAAAATACATGCATAGTTACATAGTAAGAAGTGTGCATAAATAAATTGAGCTACTTCCACTACAAACTGGGAATACCGTATAAGTGCTTGGTAGATCAACTCAAAGACAATAAGACTGAACAGTCCCTTACTGCTGACAGACAACATTATGAAAGCAAAAATGGCTTAAGTTTTGTCATTTAGAACTCGCTGAGTATAGAGATTCTTTCCTCGTGCTAACGCCTGTGAATATCTCATTTATCTTGTTAATGTATTCTAAACTAGAGCAATCTTTTGTAGTTAGATTGACAAGCTGGACCAAAACTTTAAAGTTATCTGCTTAAATAAACTCGGAGTTAGTTATACAAAACTAGTGTTTTCACACTTGGCTGTCTTTGTACCTTACTTAAGATTTACCTTCACAGTTTATTATATAGTTACTTGCAGGCTTCCCTGGAAGTTTGGCTCTCCACATGTTGGTTTCATGCTTTTCCTCAGGATATGAGTAACTGTTTAAAAGGTTGAAGAAAGTAATTAGTTTTAGGATTGATCTTGATAAGTTTATGAATGAAGTAATATGGTCTGGTTGCCTGAAGCAGCAGCAGTCGGGATAAAAAGCCACGGGAAGCCTCTTTCAGGGCTGTGTTCTGTATTCCTCTGTTCATGTATGTATATATTCAAGCATACAGTGGTTTCTAGTTTAAAATACTGTATAGATAATTAGCAATTAATTGGGTTTAGTTTTAGGGGACCCTTTGGATGTCTCTTGGTTACCTGTATACTGGCTTTGTATTCAGCAGCAGCTGTAAAAATAATATGTGCTTCCTGGATGAAGTTCAGAATAAAATAAAAACAATCCCTGTAATACTTCAGTCATATAGTAAATGGCATTTGGGAGTGAATAGGGGAGACGATTGCAAGCTTTAATGGAAAAAGGATTTTTAAAAGGATTGTGTCAAACATAGTACAATAACTCTAAAATAAGAAAGGGAGTTAAAGATGCAAAAGTGAAAGAATGTGCTCTTACCTGTTGCCAAATGTTTTTTCATGTATGCATTATCGCTTTTTTTTGTAATGGTCAGTATTAGCCTTATTGTGTACTGTTTACATGTCTGACTTCTTATTTGGATTTTACTTGGTGATTTGGTATTAATTTTTAATGTGAAAGCACTTAGCATTAGGAGTTTGACATTTTGTCTGACCTTAATCACCAAGAGGATCATGAGAGGTTTATTCAGTGGGAAGAGAACTGTTACAGCTCTGACAGAAATGATGGGAAATAAGTAAACAGCCTTTTAAATCTTCACCAGAAATCAATAGAGTTTAAAGATGATGGACGTTGGTGTTTTTTGCTGCTTAAGGACTTCAACCTTTTACGGGAAAATATCTTCTCAAAGTGTCAGCATTTTTTCCCCTAGCACAATGAATCACCACTGCAAATAGAACACTCTGCAAAGAACACTTCATCATTATTATAAAGACAATGTTATATATGTCTCTCTGTGATAATGCAGATGTTTTGTATTTTTACAGTTAGAAGTGTGGTGCTGCTTCATAATGTCGCTAATTAATGGATGGTGTAGGTCAGCAAAATAATTTTATGTGTATTTGGTAATATTTAAACTGATGAACTCATGTCTTTATTCTGGCATTATAATGACTGCTGTTTATAACTTTTTCCGTTTTAGCTGTTTTCCCCATGTCAATAGAAATAGCTTTCTTAAGTGAGAGTTCTCAACTTCTTTTAATAACTGTGAATAAAAGCTACTCTAAAGCCATTGCATCAGCAGTCATTTAGAAACGATGCAGGTTTTGAGTGGTTGCACAACAAATTGTATAGTTTTGCTTTTCATGAATGATTTATTAGATGCTGGGATGGTACAGTATTTAGCAATATATCCACAAACAGCACTATTCAGACCCAAGCGTTCATACATTTGCATCATCATCAATCATTTGTTATACTGTTTGGGTTTTTATTATACAGTATCGGATTCCATTTTAAAACAGCTAAGTATACGGTAAATTATATTCAAATATAGTAAAGTTGCTGTTAAATGGTAATTGAGAACTTGACTTTCAAGCTTTCAGTTAATTTGTTTGCATCCTTATGCAGCCATTTACTCTGAATAAAGTGAAGGGGATTTAATTTTGATTTGTAGACAACCTTTTATATTGAAAATAACTGTAGTGACTGTAGTTTTATGCTAATATCTAAGCATGCCACATACACTCTTCGACAAAATCGTCCCTTAAGACTTCCTGATATGAAGTGATCTTTGATTTAAGGTTGCAGTACTTTGGCTACAACTGTGTTCAATGATTATTAAACTGGAGTTATTACATGCAAGCTGATGGAATATTTTCAGTAGTTTATCTCAATTGATTAGCCATATTGAGTACAGAGTGGTGAAAAACATTTAAAGCAGTTCCTCCTTGTTTCTCGTCAAGCAGCCAGTCCCTGCCTGTGCCGTGTTTAGCTTTGTGCTTCTCCTTGTACTGCGTAGCGGTGGAGCTGTGATGCAGCCACGTCAGATTAACGCATTGTTTCTGCAGGGTGCAGAAACCTGACCTCTGTCAGCAAATTGCTTAAGCATGTGCTTAATTTTTAAGCACAGCTGCAGTCCTCCTGAAATCTGCAGGTTTATTTCCCTGTGTGTGGGTGTGCAATGAGTGTTTATGTTGTCTCGTTAGCCAGCGAACGCGTTGCAGAGTGCCCACATTTAAGAACAGTGCATGGAAAAATCTCCTGTATAGGACAGCTCTGTAAACACTTTCCTACGTGTGTTCCAGTGTGTGGATTTTGATGGCAGTAGGCAGTCTTGCTTTCCTTTAACATAAGACTGATTTCTAAACTAACAGAAATGGCAGTGATATTTCAGGACTGGAACCTTCCCTTCAGATGACTTTCGTGTCTTTAAATATAAATACTCATTTTTAATAACTGATAATACACAGCAAAGAAGCATAGAAAAGGGAAATATGCATATAATATGCCAGCTCTTTAGCTCATGCTAAGTAGTTGAGCTGATCATGTCCTAGGTTTGCCATTGTTAAGTAGATAATTTTGCTTACTTCGTAGTAGATTTTTATACGTTCAGGGATTCTTGCTCCGTGATGACAGACTGGTTTTGCCTTTAGTTCTTTTTCATTATTTTATGAAGAAAGGCATGGATACTTGACTCTTTCAGGGCCAGAAGTTTGGGCTCCTTTGGAGGTTTTTCCTGAACAGCAAGCACTTCTCTTAATGTTTTGCAGCCTTTCAGCATCATATACTTTTTAGCGTTTTAATATCTGCAATATATTAATGTTGAATATGGATTTCCGTTACTAGCCTTTTTGTGATGATTTCATGGAGTTTTACTAAAGATGAATAAGCTTTCTGTGGGTTGATTAACCATTGAATGCCTTGGTAGCACATTGCAAACTTTATATTTCTCAGTTTTTATTACACACACACACACCCCTTTCTACATGCGTTTATGAAGATTGTGTTGTCTTAAAATTCACCTTCTTTGTCCTGGAGGTTCAGAATTTTTGGTTGGCTTATCTTTATAATAGTGGCATGGTGAGATAAGGACAGAAGATTGTGTTAGAGTGGCTTAATTGCTCAGCACCTGGGATATAGCAATCTAGTACCTGAGACTTTCTGTCCTGTTGCAAACGTGAAGTAAAAAATATGTGTGAACGTTAACCACCTTTGTATGGACTCTCAGAGATTCTCTCGTAACTGCAGTTACATCTGCTTGAGAGAGAGATTAATTCAAAATAGAACAGATGTGCAGAAGGGCCGTAAACATGAAGTGGAGACCTTGTCGTGCTGCGTTGGTGAGCCCTGGGAGTGAGGGCTGGGACAGGAGGGGATTGATGGCCATCGATACCTACGGGCAAGGGACGGGACGGGGCTAGAAATGCTGGGGAGGTAAAAGGGCTTTTTAAACTAAGGATGCTGTTGGCACGGGAACAAATGGATATGGCTATCAATAACATTTGGCTAGAAATTCAAAAATGGTTTCTACTCATCTGAAGATGGAGGTCCCAGAACAGCCTCCCAGAGGGGGAGTTATGGAGGGAAAATTATTAACAGATTTTAAAATGAGGTTTGAGTGATTTATAAAAGGATTAAGTGACCTGGTTGCCTGTATTGGTAAGAAACTGTACTCGGCATCCACAAGGTCCCTTCTATACGTTTTAGGTCTCTTTTATATACTTTAACTATGCTTTCACAATTTAATCATGTAGAAGTTAATTTTAGATTTCCCTCTTTAAAACCTTGTGTTAATACTTGGGAGTCTATGAATATAGAGTATCAATAGTAAGATTTTTGTCTCCTTTTTTGGTCTGAGAATGAGACTTGAAAATAATCTCTAGCTCAAAGATTGTCAGGTCGGAGACAAAAAGAAGGTAGGACTTCTTCAGAAGGTAGTTGCGTTTCTGCAGATGGAACATCCTCACTGACTTAGCTGGAAAAATGCAACTGGCTGGCATTATTTTTTCACTGTCCATTTTACTTTCTGAGCTACTGTCAATGATTGCCTTATGCATGAAGAGCACAATACAGTAGGTCAAAAGAGGATTTTATTAATCTGTGCTCTGTAATACAAGTCAAGTTACTTGAAATACTATTGAAAACCCTACTACTGTTCTCCAGCACACCCCAGCAGGTAATTGTGGTGCTGAGGATCTCCACGAGATCACTGTATCGCCTCCTCTTCAGCTTGCGAGGAAAGAAAGACTAAAAAAAAGCACACTATGCATCTGCAGTAAATTTCTGCTTGCCGCTTATTTTTTGAGTAATGGAACTGGCTGCGTGGCTAGGAGTGTGAGATTTGGTACAGTTAGTATGGCGCGGTGGGGTGTTTGGTCCGGTGGTTTTTCTGCTCTATGGTCTTAACATGCTGTTGAATTGTAAGCCCCTTTCTTCTGCACTAGAAACCGTGGTTTATGTGAGGAATATGTAAGAGGGTCTTATTTTTGCTGCTCTTCTGGATGAGATCATTTAACTATTCTTTTCTAATGTAATGCTTGTTATATCATTGCTTGCCTTATAAGTAGTTTGTTGCAGTAATTTTCAGATGTCTTTAAAATGTATATATTGTGTATGTGTGTCATTAAGAGACACAGAGACTACCTTTGATGCATGGTTAAATTCTGTGTTACAAAGGAAGGCGACTGAAAAAGTAGTAAAGTGTTGATCCTTCCTCATTTTAATTTTGTTGGATATGAATAGGTAACACATTTTGGATCGACATGCTCTTATCGATCCCTGGATTTAATCGAATAAAAAAGCGAAGCGGAAAATACCTGAAAGGACAAAGAGAGCAATCTGTTTTCTGAATGGAAGAGTGACAGGGTTGTAAACTCTGACGTTGACAGCTAACCTGACAGTGAATGTTAATGCTCGTCGCAGCGGTGTTAGGGATCCGGCTCGTTTGGTGGTGAGCAGCTGTAATACATGCAGTACATCTTCATTAACCAGGCGTGCAGCAAGCAGCTTCGTGTTTCCGGATGAGCTGTGGCTGGGCCATAATTAACCTTTTGAACCTGGATTTGTAACAGAATGTAAAATCAGCTTAGGTTATCAATTACAGTCACACTCAATTGATAGTTGCCCAAAGAGGGTTTCTTATGAAGAGAAAGACATTATAATTTGCTCATTTCCTCAGAAAGTAACAAAAGTACTTATGAGTCATTAATAACTATAAGTGATATCTAATTCATAGCTTTAATATCACCTTATTTTGGTGCATTAGACACAGAAGGTTGAGGGCAGTACTGTGTCTGTCGTTAACAGGGCTCACATAATTTGTTAGAAACCTGAATTAGGAAATGTTTTATAAAAAAAATCCACATTTTTAAAATGAAAGAATTTTATCAGTGTTTTGAGATTTTAATATGAACATTCTGATCCGTGTTGCAAATGCTTAACCCTGCAGTCAGGGGAAAACTAGTTCTATATACTTTAGGGACTTCAAAGTCCATATATTTGTTGTAGCTTTTAAACAAAATCATGAATTAAAAACAATATTTGAGATTATTATCCTTCGAGTCTATTAGTTGTCCTCAGATAAACTGAATGTATATATTTATTTCTATTGGTACTCAATGATAATGCTTTATAGCTACTTACTTTGTTACATACAAAGCAAATTCTATTCCAGTTAGATTTAATTTTTTATTGTTACACAGCACTGTATGAATATGCGAAGTATTTTTAAACACACTTTCTACATTTATTTTCCCTGTAATATACTTGATTAATCATAAAAATGAATGAGCCTATCAGTCAAGGACTGACTGCTTTTTCTTAGGTTGATTGCTGCTGTCACCAGTGTTTTACAGATCTGGAAGGATTTCTCTTTAAGAGTAATTTTTTATTATTATTCTATTAATATAGACAGTAATTTATCTGTCCACCCCTGCAATATCTTATGATACAGAAAAAAATCCTATTACATGTCCATAATATATAGAAGATTTTTAGCATGTGGTTCAATAATTCTTATTCGCTCTTTTCTCTTGTTAGTACTGAAAATTTGATTTTAAAACCTACTTAAACAAACACAGAATTACTAAAATATTGTCATATTTGATAGGCAATAGATGTTATTTTTTTGAGAAGAGTCGTAACATACTTTCTTCCACATATTATTGTCTTTACCTACTACTAATACCCATATTCCATGCATGAGCAATCTTTTTTTAAACTTCTCTTAATCTTTTTCCTTACTTAATTTTCTGTAAATATGGATCTGTTAACTGGTTTAAAAATATTTGGGTCATATTTTTAATAAAGGCAAGCAAGCAAGTAAAGGGCCTGTGGGAGACCATTTGTCCTCACAAGAAAGGAGCCTTATAAAGTTGGGGTTTTTTTACGAGCCCACAATTTAAACACAGTCTTATTTAAAAAAATTAGTATGAACCTTGTGTAAGACTAGTCCATCCATGGTACATGAATTCAAAATGTTACATTTATTTCTGTGTCCTTACTTGTTAGATTTGGAAAAAAAAAAATTGTATTTAATTCTCTTTAAAGAAATTACTGATTCCCATGTAGAACATAGGAAAAGCACCTACAGTATAAAATTCAAGTGATGTTTTTACTTTAAAAAAAAAAAAATATGTAATTTTGTTTTCAGTAATTTTGCTTTCAGTCAGGATTTAATGACATAAATTTTCATACTTTATGATCTCCGCAAAAGTTCACTGCCCACTCTGAGTGTTATTTTTCCAACTTCAGGTCTGTCCTCTTTGTCATTTAGAAGAAGAGTATTACAGTTTGCATAAGGTACTGCAGGATTTCTTGGGCAAACGAAGGGATGTGTTGGGAATGAGATGACAGTGGTAAATTTAGGGGGGGTTGTTTTGTTTTATTTTATTTTCTAAAGCAAACACTTTAAGCCCGTGACCACATGATACATCTTGTGCAACTGGTGTTTCTGAAGTCTGTGGAGGGAAATCAGTATTTGTTAGTTTAGATTTTATATGTCCGGCAAGAATTCTTAAGGGCTGTATGCACGCACTCACAGAGGATTGCCATTACCAATTACCAGTGCACAAAATGTCACCCAAATGCAATTCTGAATCTTTGAAACCAATTCAAAAATATTTTATTACCTATTGAATTTCTTTCTCTGTCATTCCTTTCTCCATCTTCTCCTTCTGTCTTTCTGGTGGATGAATGACTTCATAATATATTTACTGAAAGATACTGTGAAGAGTTGCTTGAATAATAGTATAAAACACAGTGTTAAAATAATTATGCCTCTCAAACGCATTTGCACATAGGTGGTATCTGCATTATACAAACAAACTTTCCAGTTTCTTTTTTAGCTTGTGCAGACACAAGCTCAGAATCTCGGATAAACAGGATTCCTTAGTGCTGCACTTACTTACTCTTTTTTTTCCACATCTTAATTAGGAAAGGGGAAGAGTTTTCCCCACAAGTATAAATACATTAAATACAAATGAGGCATCCGTATCTGAACAATATTTTCTTTATCACACTTCTCTAACAGTATTTAAGCTACATGAATGGAAAAGCCCATTGGCCTAATTTTTGGAAGCAATGAGCATTGTTAATGCCATGGAAATCAGCAGAAATTTAACACACCTGAAAACCAGATTGCTTAATAATAGGATCTCCTCTCTTGCATTTGGGAACCTAAAAATTCTTTAATTCTCAGATTTATTTCAGGCTCTCAAAGTTCATTTCTTCCCTCAATCTGAGAGTGATTTATGGTTACTCTGTTACAGATCAAAATAGTTTCATCTTTCAAACTTGCTGCACTTTCTCTAGCATTTCTATCACTTATGACTGACTCTCAAAATAAGGCAAGATAAGATGAATGTGTGTGTATATAAGAACTCTCAATTGGACCCACCCACAGGTATCTGAAACTTTACAGTTCTCAAAGTTTAATGAATGCTTATTGTGCTCAGCATGGCAAATCTGAAAGGTCAATTGAAAAACAAAAGTATTGTTCCCCTCCTTTTTCACTGATTTTTCATCACTGCCACTACTGGTGAAAAATAGAGGGGTGAAGAAAAGGAAACAAAGAGAAATCCTGTGTCCAGAAACTTGTGACTGATACTGTCATTTTGTGTTGTGTAAAACAATCTGAAGCAAGCTTTTGGCAAAAGTGGCATTATTTGATTAAAAGGAAAGAACGCACCCCCCAGTCTTAAACTCAACCATCTATAGCATGAATGAGAATTTACTCAGCAGCTGTAATTCTGTATGGCCCAGAGGCTTTACGCAACTTTATTCAAGTGGGAGTTCTGTGCCAGGATCGAGACGAGCCCCTGTGGAATGGTGGTCGCTCCCGCCCGGCTGCTGGTGCTCCACAAAGCATGAGTGGGGAGTGTTGGGGGCGGATGTGCCTGCAGTCGCTTAGAAGAACTCTGTGCTATGTTTTTTTCTTTATTTGCTCCTTCACAATGGACTTTCCAATCCTAAATCGACATTTTGAAGATATTTGAAGTATGCTTACTAGTGTGGTTAAAACAATTGTGTTCTGTTGTTGAAGACAGCTGTAGAAAAATCACAAGAGACAGTTCTGTGTAAGTTCTCCCCTTCTGGTAACACAGCTGACTTCAGTGTGCACGTAGCGGAATGCAAACTTAGTATAACCTTAACAAAACTTAGTAGAATCGTAAGTAATATTTGAGGGTTCGGTTAGTTCCAGAGATCAGATAAAAACCCATCATGGAGAAGATTTTCACTGAATATGCAAGTTCCCCTGTTCACAGGCTCTACTTTCTAGTGGTTTTTATGTTACATGCATGTCTTCAAAAGCAGTATAGAAGGACTTAAAAAGTGTTTCACTCTAATTCTGCCGCTCTCAAAGGTACGAGATACTGGCAGCAAGATGACCATGTGTTCTGTTATTCTTGGCTTCTGTTTGCATATCCCGTGACTAGTGCCTGAGGTTCAAGGTGGGATTTGGTGCCATGCCCGACATGCTTCCCACACCAAGCCGTCCCTCCCAGCTAGTACAGTCATCTCTTATCATCGGCAGTTTGAGCTATGGATGTTACATCTGATCTGCCCATCTTTTTGAGTAAAAAAAAAAAAAAAAAAGCTCCTAAAGCATATTGTAACCTGCACATGGTCAGGTATCAATAGCCCAAAGTACTGCCTATCTTCTTTTGTTTTTTTTTCTAGTGGATGTTGGTGCACTTTAAGATGTTCTTTAGCTGTCTCCTAGCCTGGGTGATGGCTTCAGTGGACGTGGGTATTACCCAGCATTAACTGTGGGAGACACAAACACATACCTGATTTCATTCTTTCGTTATATTTCCTGTGATGTAGTGGAGGAAAAAATATCTTTTGTAAGAAAATGAGCGTGCTGTTTCCTATATTCACGTCGTTGGCACACATGGAGAATGCGTGCAGGCAGAACTGACACACCTGCACGCCTGGGTGTGTGATTCTGCAGGGTTGTTTCCTAATTTGTGTATTCCTTTAAAGATTCCAAGATATAAATACATGCAAATAATGATTTTAACATAAAAGAAGTGGCTGTGTAGAAGAAAATATCCTTTCCTTTACTGTGGTTTGATGGTTTTAGTTTGTTCTAAGCAAAAGGTAAGAATCTGCAGTAAGATGTTTTAGTCGATTATAGTGAAGCTGAGTCTAAAGGCATAGGTAGATACTGGAAGTGTTGGACTTGAAGCGTTCTCCGTCTATTCTGAAGGATGCTGAGAGCAGCCATACATTAGTGTTATATGAGGGTGACTGTTTCTTTCCTGTCTGTGCTGAATTGTGCTGAGGAACACGTATAAGGAAGCTGTGATAATGAGCAGTACAGTAGAGAGGGGTGATTTATGAGCCCTGTTTCTGACAGCTATAGTGCCGAGATTCCCAGGGTATCTGATCACTGCATTAGCATGCTGACAGCTCAGCATTTAGGACATTATGGTAATTTATCCTGCATATGCTGTCACCTGCACTGTCAGAGTTTCTTTTTAATGATGGTATAACTATTTTGTTTGTTTGTACTGCATTCTTTTCATTTGGCTAATGTCTTCTCATTAGATTGCACCTAGTAAATGAGAGTAATTAAGTGTTTCCTATAGCTCAGATACAATGATTAAGTTGCAGAGTTGGTGCTGATTATGTTTTGTCATTTATCTCTATTAATCTGAGAATAATCCAGATGATAAACACATGTAATTTTTTAGCTAATGTTCAATAGATGAAATTTATAGCTTCTCAATGGAGCCAAACAGTAAGTGTATATTTATATATGAATAGTAAGTTATTGTACTTGTATTTCTGTTAAATAAGCATAGAATTATCTGTGCAGCTAAGGAAAAAAGCAGAACATCTACTCAATATGGAGGTTTTTACCTTTTTAAAATGCATTTTTATATGGGAAGCTACTATTCATAATTCACAGTTAAGTGACTGCTTCTTTTTATTCTGCTGAGTTACCTACATAGAGAATCCCGTGGTGATATTTTTGAGGATTTTTCCTACAGTTGGTGTCTGTATTTGTTACTATTAATTCTGGAATACAAAACTCATCTCTAGCAGCAAAATGTCGGTTTTGTATAAACACTTCCAAATTAAAGTACTCAGTTTAAAAAATATAAAATTACAGTAACGCATCAAATTAAGCACTCCACAACAATTTGTAACAATTTGTTAACTCTGAATCTGCAGATAGAGAAAAAAAATGCTCCAGAGTTTTTTCTTCAACGTACAAAGTTGCAATAATAAAATGTCGATACAAATAATAATGGCAGCACTAAATTTCAGGAGCACTGTTTGATCATGTTCCTTTGTTTTCCTGGTTCTGTAAACTTCCTAGCACATTACACTATTTTTTCTAAATATGTTACTTAAGAAAGGTAGACAGCATAGCCCTGTAATGGCTTGGGTTTTATACATCAAAATTCTGATTGGTTTCGAAAGTGGCAAGTTTTGTGTGTCAGCACTTAATAAACTTCTTTAAAATGTAGAACTTGCAGTTATAATAGATGCTGAAGGAAAGACCCTAGGCAGTTTGTGTGTTAAATATGGTGTTATATAAATAAATAAGCTGGACGATTTTTTAACATATACGTACTGTATTACTGTCTCATATAGGCATGTTGTCTTTATTATATCTGTGTCCACATAGAATCACAGAATCACCTAGGTTGGAAGGGACCTTTAAGATCATTGAGTCCAACCATCAACCAAACACTGCCAAAACTGTCTATCCATCCTTTAAATACCTCCAGGGATGGCGATTCCACCACTTCCCTGGGCAGCCTGTTCCAATGTTTGATAACCTGTTTGGTGAAGAAATTTTTCCTACTATCCAATCTAAAGCTGCCCTAGTGCGACTTGAGGCCATTTCCTCTCGTCCTATATGGTTTCTGGAACTCTGTTACATCATTTTGAGAAGTGTCATTGAATCATCTGGAGGTGCAACCAGTAAGTAGCCCTTTGTTGCACACTTCATTCAGGTTTGTACTTCAAAGCAGTATTACAAAACATGGAATTACATTTTGATTTGGAACAGTTCCTCTGATTTGGACAACTGTTTCTTCCTTGTTGTTTTTCACTGAAATAATAACTGACCTTTTCTGGGGAAATACCTCCCCAGAGAAGTGTTGTACTGTGTTTCATTTTGGTTACTTAAGCCCAGGACCTAACCTGCCCCAAATTGCAATCAGGTTGTGTCGCTCTCCTGGCCCCACTCCAGGGCACTGCCCAGCCCATGCAGGCATGTCTCAGACCTAACTGCTTTTGCTGCTGTGCGGCTAAATCTCAGAGAACTGTTTTCTATCCAGGATGACTCTTCTCAATACTGTGAAGACCGCTCAATAAAATCACTCAGATTGGTCATTTGTCCCTCTTTTGAGGTGCTGCCACCCTCCCCGGTTGAAGAGAGGGAGATGGTGGGTTGGGAGCTGTAGGGAGGAGGTGGGCACAGAGAGAGCTGGGCACAGAAAATTATGATGAGATTGGGCAGGGTTGCAAAAACAGCGGAAAAAGGTAGTTCTGCTGCTGGGGCTGGAGAGCCAACAGATTTCATGTGGACAGTCCAGCATTAGTCCATAAATTTAAGGGTTGGAGTTTTTTTCAGTCTATGCACATTTGTTAGACTTGCTCAGATTTTTCCAGTAAGTGTTCTAGATAAGGAGTCAATTGAAGGAGTCAATTTTCATTTTTTTAACACGTAAAATTGTGTTATTCGTACAACTCAGGGGACTGTTAGCTTGAAATATATGTTAATCGGATCAAATTATTGTTCATTAACAATTATTTTCTTCCTATGAACATAAATTTTAGGGCATCAGCATTCTTTCTGGAAAAGCAAATACTCCATTCTGTTTATGTGCGTCAGTTCTAGAGTAGCTGGTTAAAATCCCATGTACTGAATTCTGGTGTCTTTTCTCGTGGGTGGATCAGGAAAACAGTTGAAGCAGCCAGTGATGGCTGCTGGGCTTTCATTTCTTTGTGACTGGTAAATGAAACACATGCAGCCTCACCAAACTACATGACTAATGACAACCTCCAGTGGCTCCCGCAATCAAAGATTAATTTGCTTTATCAAGTTTAAAGAATAGTAGGTGATAAATCATGTCAAAAAGAAATAATCAGTGGCAGGCTGATGTTCTTTTGCACAGTGGAGGACAGGTGCAATAGAGGATTCATCTGCCATAGACCGTTAATTTTGTTCTTGTGCTGTTGTGTTAATCTTAATTTTTATTTAGTCAATTTTTTTAAGTCAAACGGGATGCGTTGACAACTAATATTTTTGTCTGAAATATATGGTATTGGTGTTTAGCGCTAAAATTAAATACTTGTTTAGAGTCTATCACTTGGTATCAAAATATTTTCAACTTAATTCCTTTAATAATTAATAGATACATTTCATTCCCAGTTTTGCTGTCTTGGAGCATGGTTTAATGTGGACAGGAATAAGAATGTGTTGTATGTATGTGGTGCATACATAATATATTTTTTTTCCTTCCTGTTGATTCCTGTTTAGCTACATCTCCCCTCTTACTCTTGTGGGAGAAGTGTAACATTAGTCCTAGCAGTTTCTCTACTCCTGCCGCTGTTTTGGGTGTTGGCCTCTTAAGTGGAAAACTGATGTTCCTGGGCAATTAAGGCCTGACCCGCCATGGGACTTTGTACCCTCTCCTCTTATCACAGTTAACAGCACAGGAAGCAATCGTCATGTTGCAGGATGGGGTTCTATATGGTTCTCGCTAAATTAAGTGATTTGGAGACAGCATCTCTATGCCATTTGTAATTACCAAATATAATTGTTCCAATTAAACCTGCATTTTAAAAAAAATACCAAGATTGAGTCACCATTAAGTGTATAAGGCTATCTATAGTATGCCATTATAGTATTGTATTACACAGTATGATACTGACTCTGACCTGCATTTGATGGCGAATTGTGTAGCACAGAAAGCAGGGATTGTAACTGCTTATTTTCCATGGAAAATACCAATATACTGTGCTGACTTAAACACTCTAGCTACGCAATTGACTGTTGACCATTTTCAGTCTATTCAGTTAAACCGTGGCCCAATAACATGATTGGCAACAATGGTGTTCTTTTTCTGTGTTTAAAAGAATTTTACTAATGGAATAATGCAGTTTCTGTAAACTTCCAGCATGCATAGAACTGATGTGGTACCTTTATAATAATACGTGAGCCCTCTAGTGGCGTTCTGTGTGTTCAAAGTTGAGATAGCTAATTGTGTACGAGAGTGTGCAGTGGTGCAGGTGTTCAGGTGGGAGATCCAACAGCAGAACAGAATTACTCCCTGTGCAAGGAGTCGAAGGAGGAGACCAGCCTGCTGGCCTCTGTATGGGCACGGCAGGAAACCAGGATTCCCCTGCAGCTCTTGGGCCAACGGAGATATTTGCAAGGAATCTTTTCATACTGATGGAGTTGCATTTTTGCAAGGGGAAAAACTGCAAAACATCTAAACAGCTGAAGTAGTTGTCTCACGTATACTGTATATGGGCTTATTAGGACCCGTCTGTCCCAATTTGATCCTATTGAAAGATGCAACACTTAACGGTGCAGATATTAAAAGTTACAGTGCATCGAGATTAAAAGATTTAAAAAAAAAACCCAAAAAACAAAAAAACAACCCCTTCTTAACATGAGGAGGAACTTCTTTACTTTGAGGGTGGCAGAGCACTGGCAGAGGCTGCCCAGAGAGGTGGTGGAGTCTCCAACTCTGGAGACATTCCAAACCCACCTGGACACCATCCTGTGCAACCTGCTGTAGGTGACCCTGCTCTGGCAGGGGGGTTGGACTAGATGATCTCCAGAGGCCCCTTCCAACCCCTGTGATTCTGTCATTCTTGTGAATAAAAGAAAAAATTTTGCACAGAGGCTGAGCTTGACAAAAGTAGATTTTAAGTAAGCCTTTAGCAATTTAATGTAGCTTCTTGGTGTACAGAGGCTGCAGGCAGTGCTGTTAAATGTGGCTTCATTAAGAGTGTCCGAGTTAACTACTCACCTTCCTTCCTCACGCTGGCTTTGTATGCCATTAGTCTGTTGGTTGTAGAGACTGACTAGTAAGAGAGAGAGTAGTGTGATGGGTTATGTGTCAAGTTGTAGTAAGAGGTCTTCTTTTCACAGTACCATTTGAAGATTAGTACCTGGTTCCAGCTTGGGCACTGGCACCCAGAAGGCTGGCTGATGCCAATTCCTTAGTCCTGCTAACACTGCTGGAAGAATTAAAGCAGGGACATATAGGGGAATCCTGAAAATACAGCTATGTTTAAAAAAAAAAAAAAAAAAAAAAAAGGCCTTCCTCACCTCTTGTTTTATTTCATTTTATTCTTAGTAACTCAGACTTGTGAAGTGATACAGCAATACTACTTCAGTTCCTTTGTGCCATTCTGGTGATGCTAGAAAGGTGAAAATGCACGTTAATCCTCCAGTAAAATCCTGCTACTTGGGAATCTGAATTTAAAAGTGGGGGGAGGGAAAGGCTTTTTACTTTTTTGTATGTATCTTTAATTACTATAAAATCTATATTGACATTTTTTTCTGGCTCTCTTAATTTTTATTGTGAAGGTTTAACATGTGAATTAGCGATTACAATAAAACTAAAATAGAATTAGATTTGAGTTAACATTAGTGATTCAAATTTAAAATTCATAATGGTTAAAACAGAACTACCTTAAAAGTAAGTGTTATAAGAGAACACAAGCGTATCACCAGTTCAGGATGTGCCTCATCAGTGCTGAGCAGAGGGGAAGGATCTTCCCCCCTTGACTTGCTGGGGATGCTTTACCTAATGCAGCCCAGCACGCTGTTTGTGTTTCTGCCATGAGGGCACAGCGCTGGCTCACATGTAGTGTGGCTCATTTAAAAGACATTCAGATGTTGAGGTAAGAAATGCCTATAAAGCCATTTTAAATTACATTGTGATGCTGATGGGAAAGAGAAAAGACTACTTGGAGATGTTTCTGAAAAAGCAGAGTCTTCTCTTAGCAGCAGTCACTGTAATAGTTTGGAGTATGGCATGGTGCTGCTGTTCATTTCCACCGCTTCCTATTCCATAACTTGGTGTCTTTTCTTACTCTGGGGTTTAGAGTGCATTGGAGTTCATAAGGCTGGAGTTGAGATAATTATAGTTACACCTGTTTCACTGTGATGGTACTCGTACGTAAGTCAAGTCTTGGCTCCTTTTTAACATAAGGGTGGCTCTGGGGATAGATTGGTGGAGTGAGATGAGAAGAGTCTTTGTTTATTTTGGGCCAGAAAAGAAAAATATCCCCTTCTCAGTTTTAATCTGTAGCTCTGTTAACCAAAATGGCAGAATTAAGGTACTTCATGAATTTCTTTCAGCAGTCCTTAGGAATATAACCCATCACAGCAGCACTTTCGCCCTGAAAAAATCTCTAGCTGTCTTCAAGTTGATAACAGATGAGTGAAGATAGGTAATAAATAATAGTATGGAAACTCTTCTTGTTTGAACATATTTTGCCAAAAGCACTGAATATGAAGTTGGGTGAGAGAAAGGAGAAACGTTTTCTGAGTATTACTGACATACTTTATGATGACTTAGTGGAACACCTTACAGCCAACTGTCTCCTTTATTCACAGATATTCTAAAGCTGTCAGGGCTCCATTTCTTTCATACAACAAAGTCAAGAGCTAATTCGTTGTTAATTGTTGAATGTTCCTTTTTATAGTATCTAAAGTCACCACAGGAGCCACCTGGCTTCCTTAACTTGTGTATCATGTGTTCAAAAAATGGGAGACTGACAACGTTAATATTTAAAAGCAGTATGACTGGGTTTTGTATGTGGAGTGCTTGAACTAGGAAGGGTTGGATTCCCCCTCCCCCCCTTATGAAAATGTATATTTCGGTTAAAATAAAAATGCAAATAAACATTTTTTCCAGAGTGTCTAGTTCAGGTTTGTGTTAGATGTGGTCAGTATGTTGTGTAACAGCGTGTGATTTTCATACCTAATTGGATTAGTAGAAGGCAGAACCAACTAGTTCATCTTCATGCATCTGACCAGTGGAAGAGCAATGATACGGCTGTCTCACCCAGACAGGGCAAGGGCTGGGTCAGTGGTCACTCCTGGCTTGTGTATAAGCATTTTCCAGATCCTGAAATCGAATTTGCAGAGCATACAGCATTTGGGCTATAATTGTATTTCATTAGATACGCAGATCCTCCCAAAATTATTTTTATCAAACTGTTCAGACACTTCTGTCATTTGCTTTTGTGTGCTTATGGAGTAATCCAAAATTGCTAGTAATGTCCTGGTACATATCTGTTTCACGTACAGGAATATATTTTTAAAGTACTCTTCTCAGACTTAAATGCACTTCTGTTAAACATCATAGGAAGAGACAGTTGTCTGTCTTCTGCTGCTTGCCATTTTTCTGAAGCAAGGAGGGAAAAACCCCAGTATTTCAGTGATCTGTTCCACATAGGTTTCACCTGTTTCTCCTTTGTTGGAAGGGTTGGTAGTTGGCATCAATTTGGATCAAAAGAACTGCAGTTAGGAAGGCCACGAGGAAGGTTCCATATTATTTCTCCAGAGCATTCTCACTACTGACGAGTTGTTTCTTGAGGCATGTAGCTCTATTGAGAAAGAAGTCTTCTGGGAGCAAAAGTTTTATTTCTGAAGCAAGGTTTTTTTATATCAATTTAAGTATTAAATGATTTGTATAGATACCATCTACACAATAATGAGGCTTATCGCAAAGTATGTAGAAACCTTTGTATGTAAGTTGATTTAAAATCATATTATTATTTCAGATTTTGTAAGAATATGCACAGGAATGGATGATTTAAGTAGCATTAATGTAATAGGCCATCTTTGAATGAGCTCTTAACAGCACAAGTGCAGTCTGGTGTATGCATTTTCTTTAATAACCAATTTCATTCTAATCTGCTGAATAGCAATAACATTTAGAATATTATTTAGATTTTTATGTAATCATCTAAATGTATGGGCTGTTGGAGCTAAAAAATTAGTTTTGCAATATCTCTTAAGCTAAGCGTGAGTCAGCACCTGGTAGTTTGCCTTACCGGGTCATTTTGCTGCTGAAGTCTTTCAGATCCTTTGACTGTAGAGAGGAGCCATCTCTGACAGCATTCTGTTATCTATCATGTTTGCATAGATTTGATTATCTTGTTTGCTTAAGAGGTCAGCAAAATGAACCAAAATATTGCTCTGTATATTATTAAAGACCATTACTATCAGTCATGCTGTAAAAAGATGACATTAGATGGAGTGCGTGCAGAATGTAGACAGTACGGCCACGCTTCCAAGCGTGACATCTGGCTGTTTGGGGCTGCCCGTTGGGGCAGCTGCTCTTGCCTCGTCAGTAATGTGAACCACCATGTTCTTTGCTTATTTGCTCTGGTGTGACTAATTCCAATGTTGGATGGGTTTTCCCTCTTGGCCTGAACGCTAGTCTGCATTTCTCCAGCCGGAGCCAAGACACTTCAGGCTCTATGTTTTTCTGGGCACAACTTCACCCTTTTTTTCAGAAGACTTTAACATCAGAGGCTGAAGCCTGAGACTTTCCACGTGTTACTGAGAATAATTATTGATCAAGATTCTTGACCAATTTTGATTGATTGGTTTCATTAGTTTTTATTAGTTTTATAAGCTTTTCAGTAAACACTGATGTAACTATAATTCTGTTCCCTGCTGATGATCCAGAGCTGGATCTATTTCTGTTACCTGTATAGTATATTTGTGTTTGGAATTCCTTAACTTAGAATATGCTCTGTCAAGTTTTGGCTACATTTATAGTTGCTTAATTTCAACAAAAGCTTAATAGTGACAACTTTCTCTTCAAAACACACCTCTCAAATACTTTGTGTTCATAGGTCAGACCATGTTGCTCCTTTCTCCGAAGCTCTTCCTTGATTTCAGCATCCTGTGTTTTAGCTTAAATTCTTGGATGAAAATAGGAGTTGTTGACTTTCCAGTGTCCGAGTATTGCTGTTTCTTTTTGTGTTTAAATATATATGTAACTCCTCTTGAAGCAAACTGGTGTTTGTAGGAGTCCTGTTCAGTTCTCTCTCCGCTCTTAGCAGTGCTTTCTCGGTGTCCTGGTCGGCACAGGACGTTCTGCTGGTGTAGACACACCAGGCTCCCGTCACTCTCTGCCATCTTAAAATTGCAGCTATATTTCATTCCCGCAAGGAGACAGACTAACCTGAATTAGGAAACCATGGGCTTGGCTTTGCTTGTTGTCCTGGCTGCTTGGTGTGTTAAACCTCCTTTTTGTCCGCTTGAGATCATGAATGTCTTTGTCTTGATATTTTAAGCACTGGTGACACATGTAAAATACAAGAAAACACGTATTACCAAAGTAAACCTTTGGTTACCATAGGGAAAGGTGGCCCTAGGATTAAGGGAGCAGAAAAGTGTCTGAGAACTATTTTCCATCTCATTTTACATCGAGCAATGCTCAGTCAGCCTGAAGGATCTGCCCCACAGCGTCTCCACTGGAAATGACGGATAGTCATGGTGGTGTGCTGGGTGAGGAATTCAGAACCGTGCAGCATCTTTACTAATGTGTCACAGGTTGTTATCTGAAAATTGAATAGCAGTATTTTAAATGTTTTTATGTATTTGTGTGGAGTTAGGATATGTTTTCATGCTCACTTAAAGAACTGCCATTTTGGAACTTGAGCAATGAGAAAAAGTTGTGTGAACAAAGCAAAACCAAAGCCACGGATGCTATAAAAATAACAGTGGAGGAAATGAATATTGGAACTACCCATCTCAAATTTAGATGTGTGATGATATAGAAACAATTAAAAATAATGTAATGTTAGCTCAATGATTTATGAGACGATCAAATTGTAAAGAACAAAGGTATGAAAATAGTTTAGCACATCAGCCTAAAAATAATGCAGTACAAACGTAAAAGACAGTGCACCTCAGTATCCTGTGCAGATTAGCTACGATTGCCAGGCCAGCCATGCGGAGGAAATATTTTAAGGGCAGTTCATTGAGTTTAATAGATATGCATAGATTTAAGGCATTTGTTGAGGAGAGATACGTGATGAAATAAGACTGCAGGGGTTTTTTGCTTTATATCTGTTTTAACCAAAAAATGCTTTCCCAAAGCTCTGATATTTAGTTTAATTAAAAATACAAAACCTGGTTTTCACAGTATATGATGGAGAATTCTTTTTTTATATTATAGCAATATGTTGCAGTTATTATTGAAAAACTTATGTAATTTTTAGATTCATGAGTAAATCATTGTTATCACGCAATAATTTAAAAATTGGTGATCACTCTTTTTCCTGAAGGTAGCTTGAAGGGCATAGTTAAAAATGGGGTTTATTTTTAAAATACTTTGCACCTGAAGTGCTGAGGGCAATTTTTTGTCACATTTTATGTTAAATTATGCAAATCTGTAGAAAAGCCTTAAAAAGTTACCCTTTGTTTAATCTCACATGGAGCCCCTGTTTCATACTCAGCTGTTTAATAGAGGGTCAGATTTTATTTTACGTGGTTAAATAGAACACAAATATAGACATTTCACACGATGTACCATGTAAATGTAAGCTTTTGTACTTACAAGTTTTTGTAGCTGGAGAATTGTTTTAAAAGGCATGTAATTTATTAGCTATCAGTAGCTGCTTTATTGCCTTGCCGCGCTGCAGTAATAAATAAAAGAAAGTGAGCTGATTTTACAAATGGCACACAAGGTGCACATTTTGTGAAAAAAGTCTTTTTTTAAAGAATTGGCATTAAATCCTTTTTTTGTGATGACAAAGAGGCTAAGAGTGCAAACTGTATTTTCTGTTTATCGAAAACAGAGTCTCTTTTTCTCGGGGGCATTTTTTCCTATGATCATCAAGGGATTTCAAAAGCAATAAAGTGTGGAATCATTGTTCGACTTGAACAGTATTAAAACTTAGGTTTTAATTTCAGTGAAGTAATAAGATTTGAACCTGTCTCACATTACAGCACTGTAAGGCATTTAGCAATTGTATTTTAAAGGAGGTTTTTAAAATGCAGCTCACTTGTAAGCTAACTGTCTGTCTAGTAATTAATAGTTTCTCTTCAGCAGAGGCTGTTGTGAATCATACTAAGAAATCTCAGTTTTGTTAATAACAAATTACGATAATTGTAAGGATGTTAATTCCTAATTAGTTTAAACCTACAATCTTTTTTGACCTTTTCTGAGATTGATTTTCAAATGAAGAGAAAAAAAAAAAGTAGAGATTGAGGGCTTCAGCATGATTGTCACCTTAGTATTAAAAAGAAATTATATATGTTTATCTGTAAATTTCAAGAAACTTTATTCCGTGGTTAAGAGTATACGCCAGCTTCCTGCTAAGAACTGGCAAAGTACTTAATCCGTTAACATACTTTATATCATTAATGCAATTCCTTTTTCAAAATTGTACGCTGAGGATACTTCTGCAGAGCGTTCTCATTTCTGTACTGACTGGGTGAACTCCGGGATGCTGGAACTTGCACAGATATTCTCGAGGTGCAAAATGTACATATTTCGTCGGGCTGGTTGGTAAAACGTCAGCTGATGAGAGAACAGCAATCACTGTACCTTGTAGCTGGAAATGAGGATGTGTGATTTGGGAGGAGGGAAGGTTTCCACGCAGGTACGTGTCCGAAGCAGGCAGCAGCGTTGAGCATTGGAGAGGTGAGCTATGACCTTCCGTGGTGGTTCTGAATGGTAACGGCCTCCATTAGCCATAAGGTTTGTTTCTTTATTTTAGTAGATGGCCTAGACTGTAAATATTAGAGGATCTAAAATAAATCAACATATTATCCTAAGGATACAAAACGTAAGAGCTATTTGCGGTTAGGAACCTTTGACAGATAGTTTGGATGAGGCAGATGATTGCCCGCCTCTCGTATCTGGCTCCCATTGCTGTGCCTGCAGGCAGTTTAGTGTTATAGTTGTATATTGATGTCAGGGTTACTACTGAGTGGCTAGCAATGACAGATGTCTATAATTACAGGCAATGCTTCCAGTATTTCAGAAGAGCCAGCCTATGTTGAACAATTATCTTATTTCTGGCTTGCCAAAGAGGGTTGTTCAAATTGCTGGTATTAGCCGTGGTGGCTGTAACACCTTTCCTTATGCCGTGGGATAAATGTACAAAAGCTCTCTCGTGTACTGCTCTGGTGCAAAAACCTTTTTAAAATACATGATAGCGCTAAATTTTGTATGCTTAAGGCTTCATCCTGAGAGAGGCACGACACCTGCAGCTATGTTAGTACAATTAAATAGTTTTTGATACAGAAATTTTAGAACTATAATAAGTAGCTGTGATTTTTATTACTTGGTTTTAAGTGCCAAACAAATGTTGATGCTTTAGCATGGAGGTTTATTGCACATACACATGCTGAGTGGGCCACTCATTTAGATACAATTAAGTAACTGAATAAAATTAAGCTGGACACTTGTAATAGTTACAGGGGCAAGTAAGAGTGTTGATTACTGCTACTGAAGTACCTACAATACTTTTATCGTTTGGAATCTTCTGACTGGCACAAGTCTGCCCTTTTAATCTGTACAGTGTTGGTTCATTTCAATCATTAGAGGATTTTAAATTGGCATTTTGGCTTCTTGTTAAACAAATACCTGACTGCATATGTGGCTTGAATCTCTGCAGTGCGGCGCATAGCTCTGGTGGAGAGTGCAGCCCAGAACTGTGCTTCAAAAACTAAAAATCTGCCAGATGATGTTCAAAAAGTAATAGCTGTTAATACTATTTCTCAGTTTTCACTATAATATTTGTACTTTAAGTCCTGGAGGGGAACAAAAGAGACAGCTTTACAAAAATTAAAGTCTAAACAAGAATTGTAAAGCTAAGCACCTTTTTAACAATTGGCTAACTGAAGACCTAGCAGATAAACCAATTTCTTTCCTTTTTTTCTTTCAAAGAATGCTTCTCGTGCAGCATCAGTAATAACAGCAGTTAGTTCGTAGTAGGTCTCCCATAGTAAGTTCACCAGAATTGTAAATCTTTCTTTCAAGATTTTCAGAAAACAGGAATTAAGAAAGGAATAAATAAATAAATAAAAGCTGAAAGTCGTTGAAATAGAGATCAATTTCCATTTAAGAGAAGTTTTCTTGCTGGCATTGCATGGGCACTTTATGGCACAGGAGGTGGGGAGTTAATCACACCCACACCCCAGACTCCTGTGAATTCTCTTGCACTGTTGAGCTAGCGGGGAAGGGACCGGGGAAGAGGGCCTGGAAAAAAGCCTTTGTGGGAACCGTTAATACCACTTGCTATCTGAAATTGCCATGACAGAGTATTTCAACAGACTAGGGAGGAAAGAACGTCCGTAACAATGACTCTGAGCCACACGGCAGGTTTACCCTTTCCCCGACAACATAACACTTAGTTGTAATAACAATACCCTAATTTTTAGATGTTATTTTATAGCAGGTGTCTTTCAATTGAGGATAACTTCATGCAGTATTTTAATTAAGCTAGGTTTATAGGTAAGACAGTGGTGTAGTTCCTCTGGTTGCTTACAAACACTTATAGCAGTGAATGGGAGAGTACCCTACTTTGTAGGTGGCGCAAAGCCCAACTTAATCTTCAGAGCTCCCCTCTGAAACTAACTTTCAGGCACTTTCTTATGGCCCGTTTTGGATTTTTTTTTTTTTTTTTTTTTTTTTTTTGTGATTAGGGAGCTAACTATAAAACACCAGATTAGCCCATTCTCTTGGTTTAAACTCTGAGTTAAGGGTGTTTTGAGATCTTACAATTTGAGACAGCTGGTCAGGAATGGAGGTGACCAAGGTTTTCCTCTGTTACGTAGAGGATAGAAAAGCCAAGGCTTTTTAAGCCTTTCGTTTGGTCAGGAGGTACAGATGAATGATTTGACACCCTGCTACATGAACTAGGGGATTCAGTTCAGATTTTCAGAAGCTGTCTGTGGGATTTGGAGGCTGGATGTTTGCTGCCTTGTAGTGGAGCTTTTAAGTGCTAAAAGTTCAAAATACTTGATTTTGACTTAAAATGCAGTGGAAATTACTAAATGTGTTGTGGCACTCAACACCAAGAAAGAAACTCGTGATCAATATGGAGTTGCACAGGGGTGTTAGTCAGAGAGGTGGGGTGGCAGCTTCAGAAATGTGCCGTAGTCACCCTGTGTTGTGTGAATTCCCAGATGGACCGTGGGGACGGAGGTGCTCTCCTAGCCCTGCCATGGCCACTCCAGGCTGGGCTGTGGCTGCTCTCCCCACTCAGCTTCGCTCAGGGTAGGGTAAATATGGTTAAGGGCTGGTTTTGCCCTCAGTGTTCATGACAAAATACTTTAATGTCGCAGTGATAGTTCTCTGCAGCAAGGCCTGGAGAGCTTCAAGGAAGTTATAATATCTTACGCGTTTTTGCTGTGCCTACGGGTAATAACTTTACTGTAATTTTCTGAAGATTCATTATCCAAAATCTTAATTCATTATAATAGCCCTTATGAAACATATAGAAACCAGCATTTTCTTGTGTTTTCTTATTTGCACAGTGTGAGAGATTCATTGCTCTGTTTTAATTTGTTTCATGGGGTGCGTTTGAGTACATTCCATACAGTGCTGTTATTGAATTTCTGTGACTGTCATTATATAGCCATACAACCTTTAGGAACTCATATTCTGAGCTTCCCAGTTCTGTAATCTGCTTCACATTTAAGAATTGACATAATTAGCTTCTTCGGAGTTATAATGATAGTACCAAAAAGAGAAGACCTCAAAAGACAAAGCGAAGTTAGACGTATCTAGGGCCGAAGAGTAGAGAAGACAGGGAAATAAAGTTTTAGTGTGATTACTGAATTATTTCTCCATTTTCTTGAACTGTTTTTACATGCAAGTGCTTTGCCTTATTAAACAGTTCTCCCACAATTTTATTTTCTTATCCTTTTGAAGTGCAGCAGGTATAGTTCAAGCAGTTGGGAAGTGCGTGGTTATGTAATTTGAACCACTGATAAATCTGCTAAATCAGAAAAAATTCACTGGCACCAGAGCTTGTGTACCTGCTGTCTTCCTTCAATGTCCTGATTCCAGCCAGGTGGTTTTAATGGTACAAACAGGGGAAAAAAAGAGGGATCCCTGCATCCCTTGCCTTCACGCTTGCTTTAAAATGTTTGAAATTGTTATTGATTACTATTGATGGTGTTTTGCTGGTCTCTTCTTTCTCATCACTGCCATGGCCGTTGCTGCCACCTTTGAATCTAGCAGTGCCACAAGGGTGTTGGTGCAGTGGTGGTTTGGGGACCTCAAGGATGTACTTGTACCCAAGAAACTCATCCAACATTGTAGCCTGATGTTAGCACTTCTGCCGATTCTTTGCTTAAGTTCATAACTGCTGGAAGAATGAGATGGTGATGGTGGGGTACTTTATTGTTGAGAAGCTTACATTTTTGGCAATAATTGCACTGTGTCGATGCAGGATTTGTTTTGGAAGTCATCAATCCTGCAGTGGTAAGGATTTGGGAATGATCGTGGAAAGGTTTTCCAAAAGTCTTGAAGCGGTTGTTTCCTGCTGGAAGTTAATTATCCTGCTCCTCACTTGAAGTGTATGGAGGGAACTAAAACCCTAAGCTTGGTTCTCCCCGCTGGAAGCGGGCAGGGGAGGTCTGGCAGGGAGGAGGGGTCCTGCAGCCCCCGGCCCTCTGCTGCCTGGGAACCCAGCTGGCATGAGAGCACTTCCACACGCCCTCCCACAGCCTTTCAGGGACACTTGCAACAGCGTTTTTCTCCGCCTTTTGAATATGTAGCACGGGCTTTGTTGTTGAAATGTGTTTTACTATTATACATCCAAAATGCTTTATCATTAATTTTTTATAGCGTTTAAAAGTCTAAGGGCGTTTCATTGTTGTGGTTGGGGGTTGTTTGCTTTTCTATTTTTACATGCTAGGAGTGCGTGTTGGTTTTGAAAATTATTTTGAAGAAGGTGTTTAAAATATCACATTTATTTTAGCGTACAATTTGTCACGTTAAGGGAACGGGTAGTAGTTTTTTATTACAAGGCACTGTATTCATGCTGACTTGAAATGACCCTGTCACATGTGAAAACAAATCAGATTGTTGCTGTTAATGAGCTTTTCAATTTACTATTCAGTGGATCAGATAAGTGGATTTAAGAGGTAATGATCCTGCTTAGCACTCAAGCTTGGCTGTCAGATCCTAGTAGTTGTGGGAAATCCCCAGGGACAAAAGCGTTGACACAGTTCTTGATGGGATAATGGGAATCAAAGCTAATGGATGATAAAAGGAGTAGTAAGAGTTACAAGGATAATTGTGGATTAAAGCACTGCTCTTTGTCAACACTGACTGCTGGTTTAGTATTTTATTTGTTAAACTCTGATGTGGGGAGAGCCGAGTTTGACAACAGAGGCGAGCGAGCGCCGCTGCGCCCTGCGCTGCTCTCGTCTCCCAGGGCAGAGGGGGAAGCTCTGGACAGCAGTGGGTGTTTGCTGAGATGCTTGCATTCCTCACTATCTCTTTTTCTCTTCTCCTCAGCTCAAATATAGGAATGTTTAAACTCTGCTAAAATTGCAGCTGCTCCAGCATTTCAGCAGTGCACTAGTTAGAGAGGTGATTTTTTTAAAGTTAGGAGATGCTCTTATTATATTTGAATATATTATTGTTGCTATGTTTAATTAATATAAACGATAACTTAACATTTACAGAGTGAACATAGTATTTTGCAATGTTTGAAGGATTGTGTTGTATAGTACTTTTTTTTTTGTGCATATTTTGATTGGCCTTTCACTACTGATTTTGTCACAATAAACTACATTCATACAGTGTTAAAATGAGAAGTTAGCTTACAGGCTAAGTTATCCTTGATCTTGGTGCATTTCTGGTTAGAGCTGCAAGTTTATTTCCTCATGGCTTTGTTGTGCTTGGATTTAAAACTAAAGTCTTTGGGACATGAAAATACCATTTTTATTGTATTATTTATAGTAGTATTATTAGTGACTTCCTCAGGGGTAGAATACTGCTCGTTTGGTTTTTAAGCAAAGTCATGGGATTAGATCACTAGCAGAAAGGAAGTTGGTACGAGCAAGTTTAGGTGGAGTAACAGAAGTATTGAGTTATCCGAAGTTCATTGGTATTTGTGTGGAATATATAATGTCAGCGAAAAGGATTGACAGCTAGATGGCACCAGGCTTTCACTGCTGGGTAACGGCCTGTGCTGTGCCTGGTGCTCTCATGTCACACCTTAGTGATGCTTGGCTTGGTCACATCATGTGGAAGAATTAGGTATAACGCATAATAGTTGTTTTAGCGTCACTAAAGGTTAAAATGACTGAAATGAAGTGTTCAGACTGGTAGATCTGTGTTTAGCCCAGTCATAAGCAAATAGCAGAGTTGCTTGAGCTCAGGGTAAAGTGAGTTGGCAGAGGATTGTAAAGAAATTTTGCAGTACACGTCTCCCTTCTGATTCCGAAGTTGATTTAACCCAGCTAAATGTTTTTATCCAATCTAAATGTTAGGCTACTAAAACTACCAGAAAATTTTATGAAGATTACACAGTAAGCAAAAAATATACTGGATGTGTCTTGTGTGATTGTTGCTGCGTCATAACAGCAGTTTGATCTGACAGGTAGGGTGCTGGGAAAACTGGGCTGTTAATGTATGTCTTGGATTGCAAATAATATGTTACTTGGCTGCCAAAGCCTTTATTCTCCCTTTTAGAACACAAAACTGAATGTCTGAAGAGTACCTAATTTACCAGATTTTACAACTGGCAATGCAAGAACTTGCACATGCAAGCTCAAGGAGAGTGTTGAATCACATCCCACTGAGGACAGAGACCAACGGAAGAATGTTTTCTCCATCCCCTTGTGATTTTTTTTTTTTATAATAAAACAGATTTTTGAATAGGTACTGTGTTGTTCTGTGAAAAACAAAGTGAGTTTACTGTGGAAACTTTACATCTCCTTTGCAGGAAGAAATGTATGCAAGGGCAAATAAAATCCTATTGGGTCCCAAATTCACAAAACACCATCGGAGAGCATATAAACCATCTCTTACGAGTGTTTCAGCTAGGTTGGATGGGCAGGCATTTGTGCCCATGTTTTTCTCATGCAAAATCAAAATAGAAAAAGTTTTAAACTAAATTAAAATGTTGGTACTTGTAAATGTCTAAAATATGTTGAAATGTTTATTTCCAGGTGTATGCCCGAATGTCAGAAGTCTTAGGAATAACAGATGACAACCATGTTCTGGAAACATTTATGACAAAAATGTGAGTTTGTCCTTCGGTTCCAATCTGTATGTGTTTTGTCTCTAATGTTTACATAAAATCCAAGTTTTATTTTGTTGTTGTTTGCTCTTTGCTAGAAAAACGTCTCCCGTAAATTTTAAATATTTGAAGTAAGGGACAACCATTTCCAGAAACACCTGTGTCTCGTTTTCTGAAGGTACTGCAGGCCCCTAAATAAACACTTGCAGCTAGGTATGTCCTCCACAGTGCCTGCAGCACCTCTGGAAATGGCTTATGGGAGAATAGAGCTAGGATTTCATAGACTTTTGTTCAGTGGCAGCCTGGCGTAAGCGGTCCCCACCCTGCCCCACTTCACATTCCTGGCACCCTCAGGTGTCAGTGGAATTGCCTGTAAAGCTTCGTGGAAATTTACAGTGGGGAACCGACCAAGTTAAACTAATCTTTCTTTGGTTTGGGGAGGCTTGTTTGGATTGCTTTTTGGCAAGTTCTGGCAAAATTTGCTCTCTTAAAAATACAGATTCCCCAAGGAGGATTTTAAGGCCTCGTGCTGAAGGAGACAAGAGGCATTATTATCAGCTGTCTTCTCATCTCTGGCATTTGGCAGAATAAGATGGTGTGTTATTCTGGCAGATAAGCATTTAATACTTTCTCTTGGAATAATCCTAGAAAATTACTCTGGAGAAGCTACCTTTTTCTCATGCCTCTGTGGCAGCCGCTTTCCTTGGATGCCAGCAAAACTATCAGGATTTTGTCTTTTATTACTTATGTCCTTCACGAAATTTGATAGTTTCTCCTGACTCAAAAAGAGTTTCGTCTAAAATCAGTTTTACTCTTGAAGCAAAACAAAATGGTTCCTCTGAAAAATTGTGAATATCTGCTAAAAAAATTTGAGATTCCCCAGGAGACAATGAGTTCTGTGTGTGCCTGGAGAAAGAGAAACAAGTACCTTACCTCTTTATTCTGCGGTGAGGAAGATGCTGCATCCTGTCATTTACTTTGTGTCTTCTAAATCTGACTTACAAGACCTGTAAATACTTTCAGTAGACTTTGACTTACTAGAGAAACATCTCTACTGATGTTGCCAGGTTAGCCGTGACCTGTTTGGACAGTATTAAACGTGGCTTGTCTTTTGCTGCCATGACTACCAACCTTGAGAAATAGTAGCAATTAAACAAGGTCATTTTCTAATATGACTTAAGTTTTCTGTGGAAAACAAGGCATAAATGCTTTGCTTCCCCGAAACCAGAAGCTGAGTGTTATGTCTTGCCTTAGGATAACAGTGGTACCCATCAAACCTTGCTATTTATCTGGAAATGCTTTGAAGACAGGGAAATGAAGGGTGATGAATGGAAACATTTTGATGGATACTTATTGTGCCGTTTCTGGAAGCAGTCCATGTTACGGTACTAGATGGCTAGGCTGCGTTCTGTTCTTTCAAACTACACTGGAACTTGAACGACTGTGGAAAAGTGGGGGAAAGAGGACTGTTGTTTGTAGACCAGATGCATCAGTTTGCTTCTCTTTTTCTACGTGTTGTTGCCTTTGCCAATTCAGGAAATAACAGTGTATCACGTAACAAGTTGTATGATAAGTACTATATGAGTTTAGTTTGGATAGGGCTGTATTAGCACAAGTACTGTAAATTAAGAAAAAAACATAGGATTTTAACGTTACATGGAAGATTTTAAAAGAAAACTATGTACATATAAAGCAAAAATCAGTGCTGCTTTTTAGATTACATGTACTGTATTTTTATTTTCTCTTTCCTTATGGCTTACTGTGTTTTTCTAAAAGCATGCAGCATCTTTGTGAATTGTTCATTGATTAGATTGAAGATCAATTTCGTTTTACAGAATCGATGTTACAGCTTGAAATGGACAATTCAGTGAGTAGCTTTAAGAGTTAGCTGTGAAACAGCTGTAGAAACAGTCATGTTTGTGTCAATTAAAATAAACTAGCATCTCCCCAGTGATAGCATGCCAATTGGAAAATTGGGGTGTGTAACCATAACATACAGATATATAATCCAAAAACTAGGGTCGGATGGGACAGTCCAGTCTGGCAGCATTTCTGGTGCTCTGTTACTGAGGATAACCTGAGCATGTTCGTAACAGCAGCAGGCAAGATAGATCTGAGACCGTTCACCTTTTTCTCTTGTGGATGTAGTTGGTATTTTTAACCACACTTTTTTATTATAAGGCCACTAGCCTACTGTTCTGTCTTACCCTACAGATCCTTTTTTTTTTTTTCTTTAAGTAGATGAAATTTGTCATGTGTTAATTCCTTGACACTAGGTTAAAAGGAAATGCTAGGGAATTTTTAATCTGTGCTTTCTTGTTAAATTGATGGTATTCTCATACAGTAACTGCACTGCACAACAGTGTTTGGGGCTGTATAGTTTCTGTTCCGTTACTGCTGAGCATTATGTGAAATAGAGGAGTTATGCTTGAAAGAATATTGCTGCCTGGCTAATGGCAGCCAGTCTTTCAAATCAGAAAGTGTTGAGGAAGTACTTTATTGTAATCTGCCATTAGCGCTGTGGGATGGTCAAACAACAAGGTTGGGTTATTTCCTTCCACTTTGCCATTAAAGAATCCAGTGAGGGATACATGCAGGAAGCATTTTGTACTTGGTGTGAGGAGTAAACAGTAATTGAATTTATGGTAGTCAAACAAGTTGTAGTCTACCAGGACATACTAATTATTTTTTTGTTCTGCTGTTAGAGACTTAACCTCTTTTTGTGATAATTTACTGGTTGACAAATGGAGTTTCTAGTTTCCTAAAGTCCAATGTGAGCTCAATAATGTTTAGATGTATAAGTGGCGTTTTTCTTTGATTTCTCGAGATTTTGAATACATTTTCTATTGAGCTGTCCTTTCCCAGATCTCTCTGTTTTCAGTAGTTCACTTTGATGTATGTAGCTTTAATCTGTTCTTTTGAATTCATTAGTAGCAGCTTTGCAGTGAAGGATTGGTGATCGAACTCAGTGAGTTCTTTCAGTAACGGAAAACAATTTGAAATACTTGTCATAGCTACTAGTAGCTGCAGTAGCCACTGTTCAGTTTATGGATTAAAGGCTTTATGAAATACATAGTCTTCAAAGTACAGAAATATTTAGAGATTTGTCAATGTAATAGGTGTCCTTTAGACCTTCTGACTGTAGTTTAAAGTACTACTGTCACATCAGATCCTAGACCTTTTACTACCTCTTCATTGGAAGTTAATGAATGTGCCTTTTACTGAACTCCTGTTAAACCGTTTCTGAAGAGATAGTTTTATGTAGTCAGAATATCCATTAATGGCTATATTTTCGTCACAGTCTTACCAGAAATTTTATAGGATAGTTCTTTTAGCATCCACTGTCTTTGTTTGCTTTCACCATCACCTTATGGGGTGTAAGTGTGGAAGGGGAAAGGCCAACTGAAAAAAATACCTGATCTTAAAATAATTTTTCTAATATGCAAGGCATCTTAAGTCTTCTCAGCTGTGTTCAGCATCGTAGCAAAAGTAAAGTGGATTCAAGGAGGCATAAGCTGGGAGGAGTTACGTGATTGTGAAGGCAGGCAAGAGGGAGCAATGGGATTTTGAAGGAGCTACTAGGGTTGCAGTGCATGACAAGACTCTGGAGAAGGGACTATGACTTAAGGTCTCAGCCTGTCTCCTTAGCCTTTCTTCTTAACATGTTGCCCTGTGGCACTGGTTTTCAAAGGCACAGACTGTTCTTCCATCTCTATGGAGTTCTCTGTCGCTCCTGCTTCCTCCCAAAACAGCCAGGTCCCATGCTCTTACGCCTCGTGGTCTATTGGGACGTGGATCAAGGCCAGGACACTTAAGGAGTGAGGCACTGTACCCAAAACCAACGGTAGTCATCTTCTTCCAGAGGTCACCCCTTTGAGCAGTAGCTACCTACCTGCCTTGATCCTTCCCTATACAGGTAAGAGGCAAGATAATATTTAGACTGGAGCAGTTTAAGTTCCATCTGCTCCTTGAGCCTGTCCTGGGCATTTGGCTGAAAGTGTCTTGTGTTTGTTTGGGCTGCAAGCACCTTTCCTTTTCTTCACTTATGCTTTGTGAGCCTCTTCTGGTTCCTTTCAATTATTATCAAATTCACGTGGAAGTGATGTATCATGGGGTAGATTTACAAAATATTTGCCCAAATATTTAGTGGTTTTGATCATGGTAGAACAACTGAAACATGAATGAAAGATGCATATCCAAACATTGCTGTTGGATGTTTTTTGCCTTTTTTTTTTTTTTCCCCCCACTGCTGTAATGATTTCACTATGGTGGATGCACATATAAATGCATATAGAGAGATTTTCCATGGGATGACGTTTAAGTAGTACATATGTATAAAAAGTCTGGATCTCTGCATGTTTTTCTGAACACTCATACTGATATGACTCCATGAATCATAGCAAACCAAAACTTGGCACTTTTATTCACGACAGAACATGCATTTTTGTAACTATTCACCTTTGTCCAGCTCTAATGAAAAGTATATATCCAATCACTGTCATTGAGCCACAGAGAGCTTTCACTGTAAATGATGATAATCTACAAGGAATAATTAAAACATGACTATACAGAGCTTTCTTGCCAACAAATTGCTGTCTTTGTTATTACTGAAACTTAAGTACCACATAAGAGGTTTTCAAAGTCTTTTTAAGGGATTTGGATGCCCGTTTTTCTTGCACTTTAATGGAAATTGGATAGCAGACACCTTAAGCGACTAAAGTTTTGTTTAAAATGTGTGATTTCTTTTTTAGCTTACTGATTTTTGTAAGGCAAGTATATTTGTAATATACTTAACTGTTCCAAGACTGTTCCTAATATGCTTAACCAAGACTGTTCCTAAATTTATGTGGTTCACAAACAAACCAAACTTGCTGATTTGCAGCAGTTGTCATCTCTCCGGGCTGGTACCACCTTATCTTTTGCAACTGCTTTTTTGTCATGTTACCAAATCTCCTGTGCAGGTGAGGTACAGTAACCTATGCGTGTGCAGGTAGTATAGCGTTCCTGGGATTCCTCAGCTTTCTTGTGATAACACACCTGCCCATTACACTTCAGAGAAGGGGTTCAAGGCCTCCTGGGAAGAGGATGGATGGATTCTTTCGGCACTCACAAATGGCCTGTAAGCAATATTTGAGCACCTTGGCACGTAATGGTAAATGGAGAAGGTACCCACCATCTGTGTGACCAAATGGTTTTTTTCTCTCTTGGTGTAGTATATACTCAGTCTTCAGCACTCCCTGTTTGGTGCTGTCTACGCTTTGCTTTTGCTTTTCTACCTTGCATCCCTGATTCTGTTTCCTCCTCTAAAATTTTCTTTTTTACATTATGTTTTTCAATTCTCTCTTCTAAGCTGGGCATTCCACTCCTATGCTCCAACAGTATCATTTCCCATCCACTGCTGTCCTAAGAACTGCTATGTCTGGTATGAAGGGTTGTCCTTTGCTGCGCACCACATGGAACTTCTAACAGCAGTGTGATACAGTCCATGTGTCTGAAGAGGTCTTTCTCCAGATCATAAACTGAGGACAGGACAGGAAATTAAGGACAATAGAATGGTTTTGGAGGGGGGGAGGAAAAGTCACAAAATGGGTATAAGAGCCTGGAAGTGGATATCAGTGCTTTGGTTCTTTCCCTGGCTGAATATTGCAATGACTTGGAACGTGCAAAGAATTTTGATTGTTCTGTGGATGATACGGTAACCCTTTTCCCAGAGAACTGTAAATTGGAGTATATAATCATTATTTACCTTCCTCTTCTACACTTTAGGTTAAAAATACAAAGCCTCTTAAAATAATACTTTTAAGTTACTGTATTATGGGAAGTGTGCTGATGGAACTGCATTAGTAAACAGTCGTCATGACAAAGTCTCAGAGCGGGCTGGAGGGTTCGGAGGTTGGAAAGCTGGGAAGTTTCTTTGGTGCAGCTTTTAGAAGCTAAGGTTTTATTCTTGTCTTCTTACTAAAGGCAAACTAAAAGCAAATATTTGAAAGTGTACTGGATTCTTACTACTGTTTTGTTTGAATTTTTTAAATTCTCCTAGCTTTTCAGCATGGATCAGTGTTACCGTTGCCCTTTTGGTTTTGTGTGTGTAGTTCAGTATTTTGATACTGGTATTGTTACCAAAGTTGGAAATATTCTGACACTTTTTATTTCCACTTTTTTGTACTTACCTTTAAAATGTGTTCAGTGCTTATCTACCATAGATATTTTGGTGAATTTGGCATAGCTTTTGATGAAGCTCTTATTTTCTGTGACTCATCTGAAACTTTATGATTGGTTCCTTTGACTTTGTTTCATTTAGTTCATATTTTAAATCAATAAGCCACTTGAGAGATTAAGAGGCAAGGACATGAGCACTTGGATTTAAGTGCTGTCTTGCCATGATTTCTCTGAGAGCTGTAAATTTTTTTCGTCTTTCATTCCTTGGCTTCTCTTTCTTACATAGTGAAAAACTCCTTTTCATATTATGAGATTCCTCTCTAGATCTTGAGCAATTTTCTCAGATACTTATAATGTTTTGTAGATGTTTGTTAAAATATTACATTTTGTCTTTCATCTTGCCTGATATTGATAAGGCAGAAATAGAAATGGGACTTGCTACGATTATAATTGAAATTTTTCAGCCTCTTTTCACTCACGAGTACTTTCTAGCTTTTATATTATTACTCCATCTTTCAGTATCCAAATAAAAACATGAACTGAAAGAATAGCTGTATACAAAAGTACCCTGAATATTGGATGAAGAGCCTTCCTTACACAGTTTTAATTTTCTCTTCAAGCTGTCACTGAGACTTCCTGTTTTTCTCTAAATGTCTTACATCTGGCTACTGAAGGACAAAGATTTTGCTCCTTTGCAAAATAGCCTTTTTATGATTTTGATATTGATGTCAAATCTGTGTAGTCCAAATTCATTTTTATTGCTTTGTATGGCATATACTTGTTAAGGATTTAGTGCAACTATAAACATCTGCAGAACTCCCCATAGTAGGGATAAACTGTGAATTATGGACTTGCTAGAATGGGCTATTTCTTTAAGGCAATCTGAACCTCTGTAGCTCTTCATAGAGATGTTATAACGTAAATCAATGTTTGCAAATCTAAATTGAGGAATACTGCTTTGGTAATTGCATTATTATTTGCCTTTTCCTGAGCAAGTAATACTAAACAGTTAGGTGCTTTAAGCTGCATTCTTGAGTTTATAACTTCCTGAAAAAGAGATTTAGTTTATGTGGTGTAGTACATTCCGTAGCCTGTGAATGGTTAAAAGCAATAATCAGTGCTGATTTTAAGGCATTTAACAGCTCTTCTTCAAGTTCTGTATTTCCAAAATTGAAATTTTCCAGAGCCAGAAAGTTGTGCTGCCTTTTCATCTGAATGGGCTGTGTTTCAAAAGGCTGCGATGGCCCAGTTTTTATTTCTCCAGATGAATCCAGTATCAGCAACTCTGCTGTGAATCTCTTGTACAGCATTCTTGCCCTGTCTGGCAGAAGGGGGCATTCAGCTTTCTTCTGGGCTTTTGAGCAGTTAAGGGTGACGGTGGATGTCTCAGCAGGGCAGGGCACAGTACTTGCTTCGAAAAAAAGGCAACTTGGAGGAAGCAACTTGTTATGGGCCGATCAGCCCAACTTGGGTTCTCAAAGGAGTACAAGAAAAAGTTATAAGTAGCCAGTGTATAATTAAGTGATAAATATATTCGGGCTACATTTGAGGCGTTAACATCTTCTTGGACTCACTGGCTGAAGTTTACAACAGAAACAGTAAATATCAGACACTCATGCTTCAGTAAGATTGACACTGGCTTACATGATGTTCCCCTTAGAAAGCGGGAAATGACAGGCTACAAGATCGGTGACTCTTAACTTACTGTTGTAACCACTCCTCGTTTGAGAAAAATTACATTCCGCCGCTTTCCTGGCATCAATTTGCCCCTTTCATGTGAAGGCTACTGCCAGCTTTTCACCTCGTAATGAATCTAGTAGATGAACACAACAGATTCCGTCCCAGGTCACTTGTGTGTCCTTGCACTGAGCTGTGCCCAGTACAGAAGAAGTTCTAGAGGGTCCTGGCTCTGTGCTCCAAGTCTCACACTTAAGCTCGGGAAGGTAGTAGAGCAAGTCCTCATCGCCTGGTGTTAGCTGTATGATTTCACTGAAAGGCTAACTGTAAGAGTTTGCTGTCAAAAATGGTATGTTGTCTTACGTGGTGGTCCCCAAGGATTGATAATAGGTCTAGTGTTATCCTATATCATAATTTATGCATTGGTTCATTAATCAGAGTACGCTTCCTAAACGCCAATGTCTGAGAGAGGTTGCAGTGAGGGAAATGCAGTATCCCCTATGTATCTTGACTCTAGTTAACTGTTTGGTGTAGGGAAGAGGAAAAATCGGGATCAGTATAAGAACTGCAAGGTAGAGTTTCACTGGCAGTTGGGTGTATCGGTAGCTCTGTGAATTGGCCCTTAGATTTTCTGTGCCCCATTTCTCCTATGGAAATTTTCCTGGGGAATTTATAGCAATTTGGTTTTATCTTGTGAAGAATTGGGTAGATACAGAAGTTAAGTGGCCAGATACTGTGTTGAAAAGTGAGTAAGGTAAATGTAAGTAGGGGTAAGCTTCAGATAATTTATTGTATTATGACAGATGGTGGTTTGTTCTTTTTTTAAATTACTGTATTTATTAGCATATTACAAAAATGTTTGAATCCCTTGTTCAGGAAAAAGACATGGCATGCTTTTATAGCATTTTCTGTCTCATAAATGGAAAATCCTAAGACATATCACAGAAATACATTTGTAGTATAATGCGCTACTACTCTGAGCTTTTGCACTGCACTTCTCAAAAAGAGGAAAATGTGTTATAAAATCTCACTCTCTTGTTTTGTTTATTCTAGTGTTACAAATCTTAAATACCGGGGAAGATGTGAGCCCGTGATTTCAAGAACTCTTCAGTTTCTAAATGACCTTTCTGTTGGATATCCTTTTTATTATATTTGACATAACATCTAATTTGAAAACAATAAGGTAAGAATTAATATGAGACTTCTGTTGTTTCGTGTGCCACATTTTTAAGCCAATTAGGATATTAATATTCACTCTTTTTGGTTTGTCTTTTCTATGCACAGTTTTTAAAAGGTGTGCTCTTTTCCTCCTACTTCTTATCAACAAAAGAGAAATCATATAAGTAGTTGCTTCTGGTCATGTATCCCATTCCTAGTCTTGAAGTCAATACCATTGATGAGTTCGACAATATTTGGAACAGGATTGATTTTGTTAGCAGTTGAGCACAGGATTTGTTCTGCTTTGAGGATGAGTCAACTATGGTATGAAGTGTGAGTTAGGTTTTAAACACAAGCCTTTTCACATGTCTTGTTGCTGCCTGATTTTAAGTTCTTCACTGTGTCATGGAATCACGGAATTTTCAGAGTTGGAAGGGACCTCTAGAGATCATCTAGTCCAACTCCCCTGCTGACACAGGAATGCCTAGAGCACATTACTCAGGACTGCATCCAGGCAGGTCTTGAAAATCTCCAGAGAAGGGGACTCCACAACCTCCCTGGGCAGCCTGTTCCAGGGCTCCGTCACCCTCACCGTAAAGAAGTTTTTTCTCTTGTGTTTGAATGGAACTTCCTATGTTCCAACTTGGGCCCATTGCCCCTCGTCCTGTCACTGGGAACCACTGAAAAGAATCTGGCTCCATCCTCCTTCAACCCACCCTTTAGATACTTCTAAGCAAGAACAAGGTCTCGCCCTCAGCCTTCTCTTCTCCAGGCTAAAGAGTCCCAGCTCTCTCAGCCTTTCCTCATAAGGGAGGTGCTCCAATTCCCCAGTCATCTTTGTTGCCCTACGCTGGACTCTCTCCAGGAGTTCCCTGTCCCACTTGAGCTGGGGAGCCCAGACCTGGACACAGTATTCCAGTTGTGGCCTCACCAGTGCCGAGTAGAGGGGGAGAATGACCTCCCTCGACCTCCTGGCCACACTCTTCCCTATGCAGCCCAGGATTCCATTGGCCTTCCTGGCGACAAGGGCACGTTGCTGGCTCATGGATAATTTCCTATCTACCAGGACCCCCAGATCCTTCTCCTCAGAACTGCTTTCCAGCATATCCACCCCTAGCCTATAGTGGTGCCTAGCATTCTTCCTCCCCAGGTGCAGGACCCTACACTTGCTCTTGTTGAACCTCATTAGGTTCTTCTCTGCCCAGCACTCCAGCCTGTCCAGGTCATGCTGGGTGGCAGCACGGCCCTCTGGAGTGTCAGCCCACCCCTCCCCGTTTGGTATCATCAGCGAACTTGCTGAGGATACACTCTGTCCCCTCATCCAGGTCATTGATGAATATATTGAACAAGATCGGACCGAGTATTGACCCTTGGGGGACACCACTGGTTACAGGCCTCCAACTTGGCACTGCTCCATTAATCACAACCCTCTGAGTTCTGTCACACAGCCAGCTCTCAGTCCACCTCGCTGTCTCCTCGTCTAGCCCACACTTCCTCAGCTTCCTAATGAGGATGTTATGGGAGACAGTGTTGATGTCACTACTACTGATAAAACAGCCATGACTTTGCATGTGGATTTTTGTCTGGGTTCAAGTATTTTTGTGAAATTCTTACCGAAATCATGGATGCTAACTTGCTATCTGTTACAAACGTTTTGTATATTGTTCTACTGTTCACGTACTTATCATAAGTTGGAGAAGAATGTTTGCTCTTTGAATTTTCAGTCAATTGAGCAAGAAGATTTAAAAAGAATTAGTAGCTGTTTTTGATGCGACACAATATTTAAAGGTATACGACAGATAATAAACCACCAGAGCTTATGAAAACATTCAATATTGAAATCCTTTGCTGTTTTAAAATAAAAACAACTTTTCAGTAATTTTCTAGAGGAGAATGCTAGACAAGCAGAGGGGAAGGCATCTGGAATATGACAATTGATATAATTTTATTTCTCCATAGAACTCTAATCGCATAAGAATTTTAATATATTTTCTTGGGTTGAAAGATGAGTGTGGATTTCCACATTCCATAAGTGAATTTTGCTTAATGAAAATCATGTAGTGTGTACTTCTATATGTTTACTTGAAATATCATTAAGCAGCTAACTTGATATTTCAAATATGCATGTGTTTATGTTCTCATGGCATCGCAGAAACAGGACTGGAAAGGACTTGAAAGTGAAACATTACTAAGGAATTTGACAAAAACAGAAGGGGAGGCATTGATTTCAGTAATAAGATTTATGAAGAGACTAATAAGCTCTCTCCTCTGTTATATGCTTCAGTAGGGTTCAAAACACTTTCAAAATAACCAAGAAATTGCATGTGGTGCACCTTAACTTAAAGTGCTTGCTTGTTTATTTATGTATGTGTACTTGCTGAAATAGTCAGCCTCATATTACTGCGAAAGCCAACAAGCATATAGCATTTCATATTGTCTTCTGGAGGCTTTCAAAGGCATATATTCACATGGTAGCTCTCAAAAATGAGGGTCAGCGTATAAACTGTTGGTGCAAATAATACCTTTCCAAGGCTGAAATGTCTGGATAGTTTTAGGTTTTTAATTATTCAAATTATATTTGCAATAAATGAGTTTCTGCTCATGAAATGGTATAATAATATCAGGACCTAGAAAGGATGAAAAAGTAAATATTTAATAACCTAAGTTCTCCTGAAGAGTAGAATTGTGATGAAATTGTGATTTATTTATTTATTTATTTTCTTTGCAGAAACTTGCAAACTGTTGCAAGAGCAGTTTTGGACTGCAAGGATGTAAAGCAGCACTGTCTTCATAAATATACATCTTAAACATCAATGTGAAATGTTTAAAGACTAGTAAAAAGAGAGATTAACTAAAAACCTAAATACCAAAAATGTATTCAATTAGTTTTCAATGGAAGTACTTCAAACAAAAATTCTGACCGTAGCTTTTCTGCTTAGATGGGTGGGGTTGTACAAAGATAGCTTTAATGCTCGTTCACTTCACTGTGATGTTGTATTAGTTAAGTTTAAAATTGTGTTCCCTGGCAAACCATAAAAGATTTCAAAAGTATTAGACACCCACTTTTGTGCTGGAATTTAATATGCAACTTTTTATTGGAAAATAATCGTCCTTGTCTGGCAAAATCCACCATGCAATATTTCTGTTAGTAGGCATAATGCAATAAAGACAGGGAGGGCTATTTATCACTACAAATTTTGAGGATTTCAGGATTCTTTTTATTATTTTAATATATTTCTTTGGTATTAAATCAGAAAAATGATAAATTACACCTGTCGAGGCTGTTTTTCCTTTTTCCCAGAAAATGATGTACAACCCAATTTCACTGGTCATTTTGGCTTTTAAAGATATGTATTTTTTTCCTATAAAAAACTCTACCGTTAGGGTTTTTTTAATAATAATACTGAAGTACTTTTTATTTCAAACATATGAAGTAGTTTATAACTACTTTCTGGCATTGCAAACTTTGGCCTTTTCACATTATATTAGGGTTTTTTAAAAAAGCATTAAGTATATATTGCTTTGAAATAAATAGTGTATTGTTGAGATACTGGATCCAGTGGATCAATTTTCAGTATTTGATATATATTAAATTGTGACTAGCCTGAAAGGTTAAAATAATAATTTATTTAATTTCAGTACTTTTCTGTGTGTCAATCAGCTTCTACACACTCTTAGAAATTGGTATTTTTATTTTTTTATGAGTATAATAGTCTTTTTCTAAAGGATAATCTAGAATTAAAAGCAACCATAATTCCAGTAACTGTACTAAATAACAAGAAAAAAAAAAGCGTAAGACAGTATTAACAACAAAGGCAACAGATGATTGGAGCTGGTGTCATGGTTTACATTACTTTCACAATTATTCCAGGTTTGCATATTTCGAAATACATTAGCCCAATTTGATTTCAAAGCTCAGTTATTTGAATTATAAATCATTATGTCCCTCCTAGCTGATCAGTCGTGAAATATCTTTGAATTCATTTACATAATGGAATGTTAGTCATTCCTTTATGTCTTTGAAGCCATAGTACGCCCTCATGCATGTTTAGTTCTTTCTAATAATTAACTTTTCCACTGTATATTTTTGTAGCAAAATAACTACAGTTTCATTGTTATTTTGTACAATAACTTGAGTTAAAATATTTATAGTCTCTCAAAAATTCTTTATCCATGTCTGTTACGTTGTGAAAGGCTGTCCCTTGTAACAACTATGTAGCTTTGCAATATAAAACAGGTAATGCTATCTCAAATGTTACAGATTGGCAAAGGAGCATCATCTTAAAACTAGATTAGGAGGTTTTCCAATAGCTATAAAACTATTCTTACACTTTTAATTGTTTAAAAAGAATTTAATCAATTTAAAACAATAAGGGAATTTGTGTATTCCCATAAAAGTAATCTAACTCTTCAATCAATTATGTGCAGGAATGGCAGAGTGAAGCAAGCAGTCAAAAAAAAACCCCAGTACCAATAATACGTGTTATGGGTATTTGTAAAATCTTCTGTGTCTGTACACGACTAGACACTACTGCGCAGTCTGAATTATGCGGTCATACTGATTATTTCTTAAAGAACTTCATCAATGCCAGGGATCAAGAGTGTTCAGTAAACTAATGACTCCTGGTTTTGTAACATTCATTGTAGAATGTACAAGCCTGTAAGTAATTTCATTCATTTGATGCCTTCAGTGCTTATGGATGTTGCTGGGGTTTGAATTTTTCTATGGCATTCCTGAAGAAGTGTATTAGTATACTCAGATACCACAAAGCCTTCTACATCCCTATTTTACAGATGCAGAACTGAGACACTGGAATGTAACTGACTTGCTGAAAGTCAAACAGCCATTTTATGTCAAATGAAGGAGAAGCAGGAGTCAGAAAACCCAGGCCATTGCTTTGGCCGTTCTCTCGCTCCGTGTTTGCAAACACCCCTCAGGGCAGCCCTTACCTCTGTGCAGAAGTTCACACATATGTCAGCATGGCTCTTTTTGGAATGTGGAGTATTGTCTCCTTTGCCCAACCCTCCATGTTTGAACCATCCTGGACAGGGAATTAGTGTGTCCTTGTGCTATTAAAGGTGCTCATAATTCACACAACTGGGAAAGGATTCAAGGTGTGAAACAAGTCTCAAGCAACTGACCTTTTAAGGGCTTCTATAACATAGTTTTGGCAAGCTCAACTTTTGATTTAATGCAATTTCTCATGCTTTTTAAAAGAAACCTTCACAAAAATAGTACTTTTCATCAGGTGTAGCTACCTAGTAAGTGATGCTAGGATGTGTGCTCTGTAGAACACATGCAGCCTAGGAAACGCATTGCTTCTGTGTCATTTGGTGTGCATCTCCCTGGGAGCCTCTACGTACTGGAGATGCAAACAGACTCGAGCTGAGCCTGCTGGGCCAGGGCAGGAGCTCCAGCCCCAGCGCGACGCAGTGACCGGAGGCAGTGGCAGAGGTCCCCGAGTGGCTGCCTCCAGAACAGAGCTGTGTGGCTGCCTGCCCTCTCCACCAGCACTGCCTCAAGTTTAGCCAGTTTGCCAAGTGGGAGATTGCAGTTCGTGCTCAGCAGTACTCAGTTAAATTGGCTTTTTATTTTACAATGTTGAAGAAACTGGGATTCCTGCAGAAGTATCCATAGATAATGTCCAGAATTCCCAGGTGTACCACCTTGCCATGGGCTTTGCTCTGGCTCCGAGACTTTATATGTTCTTAAGAAAATACTTTGAAGTACTTTGAAATCTGAAAATACTTTGGTTAAGTGTTTAACATAGCTTAGTATGTAGGAGATGCATTTTTATCTGTTGTAACTGGAAAAAAATCAAATGTGATTTTTGATGGATCTGGAATATCACCTCTGGTTTTGAGGCTGTTACTTCAGCGCTGCTTGAGGCTGCTGCCAGGCCCATTGCCCAGCGCCATTCGGCTTTGACGCAGGCAGTTATAAAACCACTTTTTTCATTTTTAACATGCTGATAACGTGGGTCTATCTGGGGAAAAAACAGCACCATTTATTATCAGAAACTCTCCGTTTAATTATAGAAGTCATTTAGCTCATTTGTCTCTTTTGTGACTAGAATATATGCCATGAAAAGTAATTGCTTTAATTAATAATAGATTATGGTCTTTAATGTTCTAAAGAACATCTCCATGACATATATTTCTAGATGAAATCCAGATATTTTTTTAACGTACATTTGTTGTTGTTTCCATTGGGTTCTTTTTCCTCACTAAAAATGCCTGAAAGTTTGTACAACCTAGTTACGTAATCATAGTGCTGCGAGGCTGATTTTTCCTTAACACCTCTTACTTACAGCCTCCTGAAAAAGCTTGTGAAAATAGAGGCTGTGAAATTCATGCTTCAGAATCACACGGTAAGTTTCCTTACTACGTTAAAAGAACATTATGTGCAGTAAATTTTGTAGAACACTTAACTTTTCATACACTTCTGTTTCAACAGAGTAAGCACTTTCCTTTCTTGGGCGTCAGTGATAATTACAGCCTTGGTGACCTGAGGTGCCGGACAGTGTTCTACACTGCTCTCACACGTCTCCTCACAGTAGATTTAGGTAAGGTCCTCCTCCCCTGTCCCTGAGACACCGCTGTCTTGTGCAGTGCTATGAACTTTTAAGGTTATTAAGCCAATGAAACAGCAGTTTAATTGTACAGTGAATGTGTTGTAGTTGGTATTTAAATCACTTTTGAGATTTATGGCATTAAGTAATGACACTGTATTTGTTTGTTGCCGTCTGCTGGAGAAATAAGAAAGGAGAGTTATTTTTTGCACAGAAGCATTTTTTGTATTAAGTATGAGGATTTACAATATTAAGTGCTTAAGTGTTTTGCATTTCCAGGTAACATACCAATTATACCAGAACTTTCCGGCTTCTAGTAGAAGGGTTTTTTTATTTCACTTCTTCATACAAGTTCCCGATATACAAGACTGCCCAAGTTTTAATAAAAACATTGACCAGAGTTCTGCAGTTCAGTCAGAAATACTTAAACATGCGCTTGGGGTTACCTTTTGAGTTGTCTGTTGGAAATTCGGGAGGTTAGACGTGTGTAAAACCCAGCGCACGCTTTAATAGCTAGATGTGATAAAGGACCTGGTCGCTTTGAATCCAGGCACTGCCCTTGGCCACTGGAGTGAAACGCAGAACTCTGTCTGCCTGGTGAGCTCTCTGTTGTCTAAAGGGGGAAGGCTGGGCTTGTCAAAGTGAACACTGAAACAAATCGTACGTTAAAGAAGCTGATGGTGAAGAATGCAGTACTTCTCAAATTGCCTCTGTTCTGCTTGGAGCTGCTGGATTATGTCTGCTGAGGATCTGCCTTCCAGACTGCTGTCGTGGGGACAGAGGCTGTAGCTGTTCCCGGGGGCGCTGGTGACAGGGGCCTTCAGAAAACAGGAAGATGAGTATTCTGTCTACTGATCTCCAGTCCTCATACACGGATTTACCTAGGCAACCTGTGTGCAGAAGAGGTTGGCACAGACAACCTTTTGGTAAGCCAACAGTAGTTGTTACTGCCCTTGCCGATAACGGGCACCTGCACTGTCTGCTGCAGAACAGTGCTGAAAAGAGTTAACTTCAAGGCAAAACCAAACCAGACTTAGCAGCTTTTTCTTAAAGGATAGCAACTGTGAGCTGGACCTGCATTTACTTGCAGTTAAACTGCTTTTGGTATTGGCTCAGTGTCGTATAACATAAGCAGTAGGTACATTTTCTAATATAAAATGGGTTACATGTGCAGTTTCAGTAACTTTTCCTACAGGGGAAAACAAAGATTTAGTAAGAACAAGATCACAGGTGTTAAAAATTACATCTCAAAGTAGAGGTTGTATAAATATGTGTCAGACAAAATGCAGGCACGTGACTTGTGACTGGCTACAAGCTCGTAGAGGTTGTTGTGATTCCTCTGGATTAATAGCTCTACAAGATCTGAAATGGTTAGGAATATCTGGAGAAAACATACATCAGTCTTTTGGCTATTGTCCTTTGTGTTCCTACTGGAATAAGTTTGTTTGGGTTTGAACTGATAGAAGAGCACATCTAGAGACACAAACGGCTGTAAGTTGCAGTTTAGGATCCAAATTTAAAAAGTAAGGTGGACACAAACTGTCCTTGCTATGTGTTTGTACAAGCATTAAATGACAGTATTCTTAGCTTGTGAATCAAAAGGTATTTTCAAACTGTGCAAACTGGCATTTTTAGACAAAAAAAGCGTTATACCAGTTGTCATCTTTGAGGTTTTTTTAAATTAAAAGCTTTATATAAAATCCTTTTATATGAATGATGAACAATTTACGTGGAAACAAAATTAAGATGAACTTCTATTGGTGCAGGTTGTTTTAAATAGTTGTTTGATGTAGAAATATTTTTGGAGATTAGTTGAATACAGTAAACTCAGAATATTTACATTTTGAACAATGTGCTGTTGGAGTGACTGGCAAAATTTAATTGTAGGAAAGAACAGTAATATATTAATTGGCATTTGCCTCAGAATGCACTGTGGTTTCTGTTGAAATACTTTAACTTCATACAAATATAATTAGATTTTGAATTCCTTATGTGCCCCAGGCTGTGTATTTAATAATTTTTTTGACATTTAGAATTGTATCATTCTGCCCAAGATTCTTAGTCCAAGATTTCTAAAGTAAACTGAATATTTGTGCAAAGTATATAGTAACCAAAACTCATACAAGAGTACTGGTAAAATTTACATTTAAATAAAAGTTTTTACTAGGATTAATAAATTTTAATTGCTTCTTTCTTCTGCACTACCAAAAGGAGTAGATCTAAGCTGTAGAAAATACCTTCAGGAGCTATTCAGCAGGATTGTCAGTGTCCTGTACTTAGAGGTATGCGCAGTCGTGCTCAGTGCCAAACCTATCCAAGGGCAGCAGGCTGAAAACGCTATTGCTGTAAGCTGCGTGCAGATCTACTATAACTTGCAAGTGAGGCATTTCAAGTGACATAATAAGGATGTGTATGCCTAGTTTGAATTGTTGAAAACGAACAATTTACCATGGTAGGTTTGTTTAGGATAGTTTCTTCCTTTCCTTATAATATTATACTGTTCACAGGATGTGAATGTGGCTTGTACAGGAATGCAAACAAATGTATAGGTAGCAATTTCTGTTACTTTTCTAAAAGTTACAAATTGTTTGACTAGTAGGACAATACTATGTAGGATCCTAGTTGTGTATTCTTTCTTGACTGCCTACACTGAAATTTAGAATCGAAATAGCACAGAAGATTTCCACTTACCCCATTTCCAGAACTATCTGTTTTGTTGTTAAAGTGTTGGTCCCGATGAACATTGGACGTTCTGATAGTTCCTTGGTCTTCTCAACTTTTTAACGAAGTATGCTTGAGATTCGACCTTCAGGAGGGGTTCATCTTGAATTTTGGATGTGTACGTAGTATCTTTGTGGAGATTGTCTTCTAGTGATATGCAGCAGTCTGGATGAGAGGGAGTATTAATTTTGCTATGTTGTGACAATTCGGGTTTCTCCTGAGAACTCTATAAATGGCAATTGAGCCCTGATCCTGCATAGAGCAGTAGCCAAATGACTGCTGTTAGTCTGTACACTGGCATGGGACAATATCAGCACAGGACTCTTCCTAAATTATTGGTCTTTATTTACTAATTTTTTTGCTCTGAGGAAGATCTGATAAGCGATTAAAAGGAGAAAAGCATCAGGCTATGCAATGCACACAGCAATAATTTAGCTCCTGGGAGGGTAAGAGGAAGCTGATGCTGGGTGAGCAGAGAGATTTGGAGCACAGAAACTAATACTGTATTGGTACTGCCTGAGGGGCTGGAGTTGGCAAAGGAAGGAAGTAGAAACAAAAAGCTGGATGAATAGTCTGGGGTTACTGTGAGCCATCGGAAGAGGACACAAGGGTCCAGAGATGATAAATAAAAAGACAGACTCCATTTGAAAGGAGCAGAGAGAAGATGGCAGAGGAGATGGGCAAAGATGGACAGGATTGGATTTTCCCAAAGTCCACCAGATCCTATTGCTGCCAGCAGTAGCTTTGAAATCTAGCACGAAGCTTCTCACCCTCTTCAGTTCCGCTGCACGTGCAGGGTACACGTCACATATCGGGTCAGTTACTTTGCTGCTTTAAGAAAGTTCTTGAGCATGGATTGCTATGTGAAGGCTCCGTAGCTGTGGCTGACCAGTGCGGTAGCAGTAAGTTATTGAAAGTATTTCCTTGGCTTTAAAAAAAAATAAAAATCTGGAAAACTGGGCACAAAAGCCCTGTATTACAGGGAAGCAGTTCAGGTCACAAAGCCAAGTATTCAGAACTGAGGAAATGCCATAGTTGGGATTGTCTCCGCTACTTTCCTTTACTCTCCATTGCAAATATTTACATTGTTTGGAGACAACTTTAATTGCAGGATCATAGTTATTTCTCTCAGAGGATATTTGCCTCTTTCAGTTCAGAACATGTGTCATTCTAACTTAATGAGAAGCTACTGAGTATTTTGATTTTATTTTTTTCTGTGCGCTATAAGGAGCAGAAAAGGCATTGACTGCTTAGCAACAACCAAAACCATTCGCATGCTATCCACAGTATTCCCATCCTAAACCTGAAACACAGTGCTATACCAGCTGCTAGTAAGAAAGGCAACTACGTCCCAGCCAAAGCCATGACAGTTGTCATCTGGATTTGTGTGTTAGTCCCGGCTTTGCTTTCTGTTGTGACTATTTTTTCTTCCTGGCCTCTTGGCCTTTTCTAACGTTCTTACAGTTGTACTGGGGTGAGCGATTTGGTCTTCGTGGTATCCCTACAGATAAGAGGCTGCAATTAGCCCCATTTTACAGATGGGTATATGAAGCAGAGAAACTAAACTGTAACGCTTACACTAACTTTGCACAACCAATTTGACACACAAAAGACTTCTCCTAACTTCAGTTGCAACTTAGTTTGCCAGACGTTGCCAATGAAGAGAGGAGAGAGAGAAGCCCTATAGCAAAGAGCTCTTTAAAGAACATAAATTAAATTCCTACTCTGAATTACTCTCGAGGGGAATCTGCATGTGAGAGGCAAGCTACCCTCATTAAGGGCCTGAAGATAAGTAGCGTGAGTACCAATCCTCATGCAAAATGCCATTTCTGAAAAGTTGTTGTTTATAGGCACTTGTTCAGCATCCTGACAAAACAAAACCAATCCAGACTTCCAGGTTATCTTTCACCTGTCTGTCCAAGACCATCTCTCTCTTCCCTACCCACAACATCTTATTTCTTTTACTCTAAATTCACACCATTTGAAACAAATGAGGCAAGTGTCCCACAAATAACCCCGACGCAGCCCAGATTTACTTCCACAGCAGCTTCGTTCTGTATACTAAATAGGGAGGAGGTAGAAAAAATAGCATATGATCATAAAAGATTGTGATTTAAACATCGTGCTACAAAGTACACATGTGAAAGGGTCTAATTTATTGTTGCACTTTTAAATGTAACATTTTCTAACTGTTGAGTCTTGACTTTCTTATGTGAATATTCTTCCAGGGTACTGAACAAATGCTGTCGGATTAACAGAGAAAACACGAATATGAAAAAGAGAAAGATGTAAAATGCAGAGACATGCCAGTCTCAGATCCAAGTTGTTTACGATCGACAATTTGTCGTCTTTGTCTATAGCTCAGTAAAAATATGTCAAACCTTAGGTTTTTGTTCCTGTAGGTCATATGAAAGTTCCCATGATGTCAGTGAGATTTTTCTGTAAAAGCCTAAGAGACTGACCCTTCCAAACAACAGTGTGAATATGATGTGATGTTTTTGCTGTTTTGATCTGGTTTCTTTTCCTGTAGGTGAAGACGAGGATGAGTTTGAGAATTTCATGCTTCCCCTCACAGTTTCATTTGAAAGCGTGACTCAGATATTCAACGGTAGTTTTGAACAAGAAGAAGCAAAGGTAGGTTTATTTCAATTATAGGGAAAGAAATTACTGATGGGAAAAACTAACAGTGGGGCAAGCATTTAGCAACAAGCTTGTCATCGCTTCTGTCTGTCTCTCTTGGCATGTATATATATATATATATATATATATATACCCCTGTATATTTATATGTGTATTTATACCTGTATACATATATATAATTAGAAATGTAGACAGTTGAGATACAAGGGCTATGAATGACTATCCTAAATAAACTTTGTACAAAGATTTTATCAAGGCCCTGGGATTTTTCAGTGCTTTGCAGATCAAGTGACCCCATTCGATCCACATTCATAATCAAAGGGACAGATTTGTCTTCAGTCATAGCTTATCTGTTTCATATGTAATATTCCCCTTTGCCATGCAAGTATCCTGTTAGTGTATATTAACATATTTATTTGGGGGTATGAGGAGACGTGTTGTAACACACTTGATAAAACACTGCAGCTTTAAAGTATTTTTTCAAACAAGAATTTATTATATAAATCAAGACTTTATTAAATGGCTGGGCATATATGTATAAATAGGAACTGGTCTTGAAGTATTGCACCCTTAAACTGAACAAAGTGATTAGGATAACTGATAGCTAAATAAGGTTTTTATGTGCCTGTGGGAGCCATATTAGGATTGATTTGACAAGTCAGTTCAGCTGTGGCAACAGTCATAATATCTAACACAACATTATGTTTTATTAGTAAAATCCTTAAGTGTAGCAAGCTGTTTGTGTCAAAACAACAGTATATTTTAGGGAAGAAAAAGGCTTGCTAGAGACAAGCTGCATCATCAGGAATGATAATATATTAGAGCGCTATTGCATTAAAGAGATCCCCTTTTGCTGTCACTGCATAAATAGTTAACAGTGCACACCGGAGTGCTCGTTTCAGCTACATGACGTAATTTTGAAGAAACCCTCACAGTAATTTTTAATTTGCTGTTTTAAAATATGATTGGAAACTTAAATACTACATCATTGTATTTATCCATTTCCTGTCATAAAAAAATTAACAGATATGCTGGAAGTATTTAGCTGTTAATTTGTCTGCAGTACATCTCTGACATTAGCAGAAGATGCACAGTTCACAATGATCACTTGAATTAAGCTAATATTTTTTTTAAAATAGTACTTAAGGTTATTTCAACAATTACTTAATTCTAGTTTCCTTGTTTGTTGTTGCTTTACGTATTTAATTTTAATAAGTTTTCATTTATTAAATAGATGCAGTTCCTCTGTCTTGGATTAATCTCTTAGATTTTCAAGTTATAAATCCGAAAAATTAGAGCAAAGAGGTCACTTGATAGCATTGCCCTTTCTGTAGGAAGCGGTCTTTATCTCGTGTGAGGATTGGGTTTATTAAAATAACTTTGCCGTTGTCCTGTCTGGTTTGCTTGAAACCATCTTAGTGGAGAAATTTTAATGGAGTACCAGTGATATATTCCTAAACTAGCAAGTTCTTAACGACCCTGGAAAGTGACTGCTTGATTACACTTCAACGGTATTTGCAAATAAAATCACAAGTAATTAAGGGGAAATCTCCAGGCTTTTGAGCAAGTTTGATGCATGATAACTGCCTGATTCAGCTTCATCTAGAGTAATGCTGTGTAGACAAGAGCTGCTGAGATCAATAGCAACATAATGATAGTGGCAGAATTAAGTGAGTAACCTGAGAACTGTGTCTTCAAAATGCATGCAGCTGCCACAAGCCAGGGCCACACAGTGCACTCCGTGCTTCCGTCCTAAATGTTCATCAAAAGACGCCCTGCAGGAAAATGGAGTTAGATGCTCTTTATTGCTGATCGTGTCTCTTGCCACATTTATCAGGGAAATTGGATTAGCAGTTGGCAGCTGCAGGTAGACAAGGTTCTGCAGTGATTAAATATGCAGCTTGGCTGCATTTGTTGTGACAGACCTTTAGTAAATTCTACTGTAAGCACCATCTGTCTAATTTGTATAAAGAAAACTTGGTGCTTTAAGCTACTGATAAAGAACTAAATCTGTTGCTTTATCATAAACAAAACTTTTGCTCTAAATTCTCTTAAACATAATTTATTAGGTTAAAGCTATTTTGCTATCATGATGAATAAATAATACATGCAAAAGTGCTTTCAGGTACTTCATTTTGCAAGTACTGAAAACAAAAACAGTTCAGTTCTTCAATAAAATGCTTAGTATTCGGATCCACAGGGAGATGACACTGTTAAAATATCACTATGAAAATGGTCCAGGACTGCCAAATTCATTTAATTTGTGGTTTTTACTAGGACTTTCTAACTGGCTAGGGTTTTTTTAGTTTTTTAATATTTCTGAAATACACCATTGAAAAACAGTCACAACAAGGGAACTCTTTCTTTTTTTAAAATACATTTGTAATCATTAAGTCCACATACAAAACATATGTTTAGGTTTCTTTTCCAGGAAGATCAAGTATAATTGAAGATGGCTTAAGTAATTATGTGCTTTGCTTTTCTTTTTTGTTCTTTTTTTTTTTTGCTACTTCCTCCTTCACATTTTTAAATTAATAGGAAAAATGTCCACTATTAAAACAGTGGCTAATTTTCTCCTCAGAATTTCAAAGTTTCTCTTGACAATCCAGTTCAGTAATGTATCGACTGAGTAGCCGGAATCTCAGTAGTACTTTGTTTATAGTTGTGACATCATCAGATTTGCTAGAAACGCATGGAAAAAAAGCATCTGAGGAAAAAGCAGTTAAATAGCAACGTGCTATCTTTAGCTGGTTTGTAGAAACTCCATGCTGTTAAATTATTTAAAATCCTTGATTTTCAGCTTGCACACATTAAAAGTTTTCACACTAAGTGCCAAATGTTGCAAACAGCACTTTAACAGAATGATTTTGCTTTGATCCCTGTAGCAGTTCCTGAATAATTTATCACAGGTTATTGCCTTAATTCTGGAGAGGGATAGAGCAATAAAGGCAGATGAAAACACTCCAGTTGAAACACCTTGGGGCCTGCTCATTCCTCTGACACGGCTCTTTTGTTGGAACTATTTAGAGGTTATTAAGACGTGTCTCCAGAATTAAGAGTATGCTGTAAGGATGAAGACAGCCATCTTAATTCTAAAGACAAAGCGCAATGACCCTTCACCTTTTTTTTCCTTTGTTGTTATTATATAGTAGAATTATGAGGGTAATATTATAGCTGCACCCAGTAGTGCCACTATAGTTAAGGGTCTGTCAGACTTTCCATTACAAACCCCGTTTTGGGGGTGGGTGGTGTGAGTAGTCTCGCCTGGTTTAAATTGCCTTAGTCAGGCGCTTGGCACATGTTGGCAAGTCACAGGGTTTTTTCTGCGGATATTTAAATCTTCAGCTCCTATCCTTTGAAAAATCCTCTTTGGGACTTTGAAACAAAATACTTGAATTAATTTTAAAAATGGCTTTGTTTTAATTAATCTTAAGTCAACCTCTTACTGACATTCAGGGAAGAATATTTTGACATGGGTATTTGAACAAAATTGTTTCATTAGCAAGAAAAGCAAAGAAACCCACATACTCCTGCCAAGCCTCTCTTGCTCTGTTTCTTGTATTTACTGTTCCTCACTTCTCATCTTACTCGTCTCGCAGTTGCTGGTGGTGTTACTACCTGTCACTTTGCCCCAGAAATGGCTGGGGTTCGCTTGCGAATGAAGCGGTAGCTCTGTGGATTCCTCAAATTACTCTGTGAAGTTTGCAAGGCACTTCGAATCCCACGGGATGGCAGACAAAAAGGAGATGTATAAGTGTGTAATGTTGTTTGTCATTAATAAATTTTATGCACATAAGTGCTATTGGAAAACTCATAATGGACTAGAACTAGATTGTCTTGGGATTTTAGAGTTTGGGTTT
>VFFE01007802.1:1662800-1717010 GCA_008921705.1 Burhinus oedicnemus
CCCCCCCCCCCAAAAAAAAAACAAACCAACCCCAGCACAAACTACTGAAGCCAGACTCTGAATTAGCATCTCATTTTCTAGTGGGCACCATTGGGTACATTTAACTTCGTTAGTACTGTTTGTGCTTGTGTTACCCTAAAACTTAAAAATAAAATCAGAAACATATGTAAAAGCAGATCAGTGCTGCTTCCATTTTCAAATTCTTTTTACTTTGTATTTTCTAGTACAGCATGAATAGCGTGCTCTTCTCCTGTGCAGAGCTGCAAATCTCCAGTTGTAAGAGGAGGGAGAACAGAGACTTACCTCCTCTCCATTTGAAAGGAATGGATTCATGCATGGAGGTGGTTTTTTATACAGGGATCCAGGATTTGTAATCCTCGGGACCCTTTCCTGATTTGTTTTTTTTAATTAATTTATTCCTTCCAGTTTATTAAGTTTCTTTCAAATAAATAAAAACAGCCTCCAACTTTTGGATTTCATTATTGTGACTGAACAATAAAAATAGACTGAAATGTAGCTTTGTGTGAAATTCAAAGCTCAGGCCTTCTCAGTTTCTTTTCCCTTGCACAGGTTCACTTTTTTTTTTCCTCATCACCTTTGGCTGTAAAGGATAAACGCCTGCTTCTGTTCAGTGGATTTCACCTCATTTGTCTGAGTCCAGCTTCATCCAGGTATTGATCCAAAGCATTAGAGCAGAATAAGCTGTGATTATCACAACTCCTGGTTACTCTATATAATAAAGACAGAAAGGTAAATGGGAGGAGAAGGGAGGCTCAGATGCCAGTTTTATCATAAAAGTTTAAATGTCCTTTGATTAACATATTTCTTTTGTAATATATCATCAGAAAATGGTTTTACTAGCAAAGAAAAGCTATTTTTCGTACAGATTTTATTATGTTTGAAGCCCTAGTATTTCAATATTGAAAATGGCAAATATATAATATTAGCCAAAATAAATCTGATTTGCTTGCATTTGTTCAATAAATAAAGAATACAAAGAAGCAGGGGAAAAAAGCCTAAGCTTTTAATATACTGTAAGTTGATGTTTATTGAAAACGATCAGATACAGTCACTTGTAAATTGCTGGAAGAAGAATGAATTGATAAATTTTTCAGGTGATTGCAGGAAATATTTTGGTTCTAAGCCCTGTCGTAACAAAACAGATTACACTCAGTAATCTCTCACCTGAGAGATTTCTTCTGTTTTTTCTCATCGCAATATTGAGGATTTAAGTTTTGTCCAGTAGATGGCAAAAATGAGCAGAAATAATTTCTTTTAAGTCCTTTTGGTCCAGAGAGGGGAGGGGGGGAGGCACGGGGGACACCGTTGTATCTTGTATTTTACCATTATCATTGAGTTATTAGGATCATGGTTTAGAGGTGAATTGTCAGGTATGCTGAAGCTGCGCTAGATTGCCAAATAGGGCTGTTTTGTAGCAGGCTTGCTTATACTAATTGAGTTTCTCTAGCAAATCAGGCTCCTTGGAAAAAGGCCAAAGGCTTTTCATAATTGTATTGACAAGAAAATGAATATGATAAATGGTGTTCATTCAGCTGAGACAAGATTTATAGTTTTCCTCTGGCAAGGGATGAAGAGAAAATACTTATAATAATAGTAAAATTTGTTTTAAAGTTGCATTAGGTGATCTCTCAAAAGACTTCATTAAAATATTTTCAAATATTTTAAGCAGCTTCAAGAGTTAAGTATAGCATCTTCCCAAAGTATCCAGTAATGGAAGATGAAGAAAAACATCACACAAACAAACAAAACAAAACAAAAACCCCAAAACCCTGGATATGAAAGTCATTTATTCTTCCTGAAATATTGATATGTCAAGCTGTCAATGACGATTCCAGTACCGCAGCTTTGGAAAGTTTATTTGCCTTTTGTATTCATAACACGTGGCCTCTGTAATTTGTAGGTCAGTCCTGAACACGCAGGTGTGGCCCGAACAACCATGCGTACCAATTTGAGTAGAAACAAAACCTGGTTTTCTTAACAGTAATGGTTCTCCTTCTGTATTTCATTCTGCTATTTACTTCAAGGCTGCCTGGATAAGATGTTGAACGTTTAATCTGTTTTCTTCCATACTAATATCAGGCTGTAGTCTACGGTCCTTGGTCTCGCAGTCAGGTACGTCCATGGAGATGCAATTGGGAGTTCAGGGCAATAGCCACTTTTTTGTTGCTTTCATTTAGTGTTTCTTACAGGTAGGTGGTAACCCATAGGCAATTTTTTCTGTGTTCCTCCCAGCTGATTCTCAGTATTTAATGATTTCTGTTGTCTGTGAAAGAAAAAGGTTGCAGTAAGAAAATGGGCTGCGAGAATAAAATTATTATGTTGACTCAGAGTTGCAGGCAGCTAGGTAGCACACAACGTATGGCCGTGAGTGCACGAAACTGGCCGCCTGTGTAAAAATAACTGTGGGTATAGATATATAGAGACTAAGTTTATAGAAAAGTGATCTGCCACCGAGATGTTTTGTCTAGTGGTCATTTAAAAGTTCCAGTTGACCTAGATCATACGCAGCTTCAGATGTGGATCACTAGAACAAGCAAAACAATCTTTTCGCCAGACTATCATTGTTACATATTTATCCAAATCCCTGTCCCATTTCTTAACAAAAATAAAACCTGGTGCAGCAATAAGATGAGTTGTTCAAAATGGATCTATTTTTGAAGAACTATATTTTAAAGTTTATATGTTTTAAGGATTCGGCATTAGGTACAAACTTGAGAGAGCCAAACAAATAGCTGTAGAGACTGAAGTTTCCTAATCAGAGAAGAAGAAAATGCATTTTCTCATGAAACAAGGCTGACTGATCGGCAGTGTGTTTGTAATAGCTATTGTTGCCAGTTGCATTGGTTCAAACCTCAGTATCATTTTTTGCAGTTTGAATTCCTTTGAGCTTGAATTGACTGGTCAGGTTAAGTTCATGACTTAGCCAGATGCCTTGAAGCTTGTGGTTAAAAACACTTAAAAATAATATTCTGTTTAAAACCAATTGATTCCATTTTATTGGATTTATAAAAGAAATAATATATTGCGAAAACCTTTCTGTTGACCCTAGCTTTTATAAAATTTGCCTATAGTTTCCAGTCTTTCCTGGTCAATGCACATGGACTCAATGCTGAAGTTTTTGAATTAAGATAGCTAATCATATTGGATGTATTCACAGCCTTTGGTACTGCTGACTTACATTTTGGTTCTGGGGTTTGGCTGTCAAGTTACTCTCTTTGCCATGAAATAGGAAAACGCAATTGTTTTCTACCCCATGGAATTCCGCAATGGGGCTTTGTGGCATTGCACCATCTCCCTTTTGTGTACATGGGGCTACTAGGAAGGCTAAGGAAGAGGCATGACTTACAGGACTTAATGGCACGGCTCGGTTCTGTGCCTTACATGACATCTGCTGCGTCTTGAGAATAGTGACCACCTCTGTTGAGAGTGAGCTGGGTTGGAAGTCCACCTCGGAAAAAATGGAACTGGCATTAGTGAATGTTTAAAGGTGTGAGATGGCATGGATCATCTCTGCCCTTTGAGGATATTTTAGATAAGTGAGACTTGAATTTACATCCTGGTTTATTACTGGATAGCTCCATGGTATGTTTAACTAGTTTGTTTGATTTAAAATGTGAGGAACCCCATAAAGGAGGGAGAAGCAAGGCCTAGAAGTATATTCCACATGTCACCCTCTTCCACTGTACGTAGCGTATGCCTGCAGTGCCTCAAGCAGCTGGCAGCAAAAAGACACAAGTCTTCAGGTGGCTCAGACAGCAGTAACCAGAATGCCTTCCATCTGTCTCCCCAGCGCTGTCATCCATCAGCAGTGCTATGTCTGACAGCTTTAGCCTCCACCAGAAGAGCTAGAGTGAACTGAGACATGACACTGTGTATGTATCCGAGAAGCGTGTAAACATTTATGTGTTTCACACTTCTGTTTCGCAGTCCCGTGGTGAGTGCTTGGCCTGTATTCTATTTTCTAAGATTCACAATAGTTGGTTGCCTTTAGTGTCTGAATAGGTAGTAGTATTTTCCTACAAATAATCACTATTTCTCCTGTGATTAAATAAAGCAGAACTATATGACATGAAAGTTAAAAATGAAAAATAAGTGTATTATTAAACAAAACCATTGACTAGATTAACTAGATCATGTTTTAATATCAAATTGTATAGTTAAAATCTCTTGATTCAGTATAAAAAAACCTGTTTAATTCTTTGCCATTCAAGCTGTGCTACCTCATTTCCATTTACCAATCTGCATTCTTGTCCAAATAAATTTTTTTTTCCAGCATGTTGGGAAAACTAGGGGTCAGCTTTGTATCAAATGATTGCATAAAATATTTTGATACAGTCAGTAACTCATAAGATTTTTTTTTTTTAAAGTTACATAGCAGAGTCTACTAAGCTTTTGGTTTTTTCTGTATTGCATTCTTTTAAAACCTGCTCTAAAAGCATGGGTATCTCTTGGGTGCTGATGGGCAAACAGCTCTCCTGAAGGAGTTCTTAGAAATCGTAACTTTGCTGGTCTCCCCCATGCAGTTTGGCTGAATTATCTTCTTGAATGCTCTGGAAGCAACTACGTACTATCAAATTGTTCCCAACCATTTATATAGCATATATAATATATATGAGGTGGCGCTGAAATGTGGGGGCCGGAATTTGCTAATATGTAAATTTGTGTTGTTTTTAAATTAAATTGCCATTTGTGACTTAATGCCATTCATTCAAAATCCAAGCTCATTTTATATATGTACTTACAGGTTAGCTTCTCATATACAAACTGCTTTCCTTTTCCTTCATTACAGCTCTGGTATATTAACTGTTTCCCACTCAACCATTAATGTTTCCAAAAGATTTAGTCTTCTAAACAGAGACTTGCTTAAATGTTCTGGCAGTGCCTCTGTCAGAGTGAGCTGCAGGGTCCATACCTGGCCTGTCCCTCTAATGGTGTAGCATAGTTTTCGGGGAGGTTGTTTTGCGAGATGTTATTTGATCAGTGTACTCTTTAACTTGGTTTGGTGAAGATACCCTGTGTACATTTCTGTTCTGCAAAGAGCTGTCGAACTGTGGTACCGTGAACCTGCGTGTACAACCCCTATCTTGAAGCTGATGGCAGAATTCATGCAAAACAGGTAAGAAGCACGTAAAAATTATGTAAGTGATGAATATTGCAATGGTATTCATTCTCTGTTCCATCTTCCCATGTTTTGCTTCTCCTTATGATGGCTGACTTTAAGACTGCTACTTTTGTATTTTGGAACAAAATTCGCAAGCAGAACTCAAGTTTTCAATGTCATTGTGTTGTTTTACCAAAATGGTAGATGTTACAAAATCAGCTGGTAAGGATTAATTGCAGGAATATATATGAGAGACCACTGTGATTTTATATTCAGTGTTAGTGGAAGTGTATGCTTTAACCAGGGATAAATACTGACTATAATTAAATATCGGAAAATTGTCTGCTGTCAAGGTTTGCTGCAGGCTGAGTTTTTGCCTTAAGCCAAGCAGCGTATGTATGTGCCTATACAACCACAACTCCCTTCACAGTTTCTTTTGCAACTCAGCTCTTCCAGCCAAAATAGGAAAGAATGGTATCTAATACAACAATATTTATAATTGGCACATAGTTGACTTCTCCCACATCTAAAATCTTCTCTGTGGGCTAACTAAAAAGGCCTCAGAATGATTCTGGGAGGTGATTTCCATACTTGACATTGCAGTAGTTAGAATGAAATTCCTGTTTTACCAGCAGTAACAGAACAATTTATTTTGGGAAATTATCATTACACTTGGAAATATTTAGTGTACTGCCCAAAGGAAAAAAAGATTTTAAAATGAAAAATTGATAGTTCAAGTCTCTGGGCTGAGTATCTTCATGACTGAAGTAATTAAGAGTTTTCAGCAAAGAAGTATGTGTTCTCATAATTTCTCATTTTGCCTTGCAAATCAAACTTTCAAGGAAAAAAGTTGAAGTATTTGAAATTTGAAAAAAAATATTTAATCTAGTGACAGGAAATTGGTTCCCAGTCACATGCTCCCAGTGTATGATGTGCACTTAATCCCAGAATGGCTGCGCAGACCGCAAGGCAGAGTTCTCCCTGTCTTGTTTGTGTTGACTTGCTTAATGTGACTCTCTCTTTGGTCTGTGTTGGCTAATTACGTCTTTTATCCTGGTAGTAGTATAACAAATTGCTGGAAAAGTTTAACCTGTTTTTATTCATGATGCAATGCACAAGCAGTATACCCTAATAGTGCTGCAACTTATTTCAAGGAGATTGTTAAAGCATAAACACAGCACTCTCATAATGGTAAACAAAAGCAAAGACGAACTGGAACAATAAATCTTATGCAAAAGACAGCTCTTCAAGCTACTTTCCATATTCATGTTATTCTTCTGCCTATTGGTATGCAGCAAATCTGCCTCGTTCCCTTTAGAAAATATCATCTGGGATGGTGTTTTTTCCTGAGTTGTGTACCACATTAGCTTTTACAGGTTAGAATGCATTGTGCAATATACTTTGACATGGTTAAAACATGTTACGGGGTATCAGATTGTGCATTATGCCACTCTGATATTGTTGATCAGATGATGTGCTGGGTTTGGGGTTTTTGCCTCTGCCGGCCATTACCATTTTGTGCATATGGAATACGCAAATGTTTTATTCATTTATAAACACCCAGATTTACCCTAGAGTGTGCAGCAAAGGACCCTACAAATAGGGACTTGGACAACCGAAAACTGGACTTGCAGCAAAGAAAGAGAGCTGCTGCTGTCTCTGTGGTAGGGGTGACACAAGGACTCCACAGTTGATCAAAAGTGGGTGCCTACCAAATAGGTCAGCCAGGGGACCCACTGGTTTACATCATTCGGTGATGCCTCATTTCCCTTTCAGGGCAAATAAACACTAAGGGTAAGTTTTGCTAAAGGTATTTGGAAGCTTAAGACCTATATTCAAAGTTAACTTTTAGGCCTGAACTAGAAGTTAGGCTTCTTTATCACAAACTGGAGAGATGCGGCAGGGACTTTGACAAGGACTCCGTTGCATTTCCAGATTGGGAACAAGGTGGTTCTTGTTGGCTTTGGTCATACCTGTGCATCAGGGGGGACAACATGGTGCAACCTTCTTCAGGTCTGAATGTCCTTTAAAAAACGTGTTACAATTCACACTTGGAGAACTAGCTTGTGATTGCCACAAGAATGTAGCAGAATAACCAGTGGGGATTAGTTTATTTTTTTTAAAAGCTATACAGATGCAAAAGCAGGGTAAAAGTTAGCCTAACTGCTTGGATCATGGAACCTTGGTAGTAGTCTTCTGAACTGTGTACGAGCACAAGGTGTTAACGGGGCACTGAAAGCCCTGTGTGTGTTGCCCGGTCACCTTTTCTGGTTAAAATTGTTTTGTCTTTTGTCATAGGATTGTTTCTTTGGCAACATACGGAGATAAGTAGAGTACGTACCATGGGTCTGAAAGCTAGAATTAGTTTATCAAATAATTGTACCTTTTAATCAGCAAATTTTTTTTTTGTTTTAGGAATGAATCCATTGCAGTTTTCTGCTTCGATGACCATCTGAATATTTTTGCTGTTATTTTTTAGATCACAACGTTTAAATTTTGATGTATCATCTCCAAATGGAATTCTTCTCTTCAGAGAAGCTAGTAAAATGATTTGTACATATGGTAGGTATTCATTAATGTTTCCTCTGCAGTGTAGTTCTTTCCCTGTCTGGTGATAGAGAAATCCCGTATTGCTGAGCACTGATGGATTTGTGGGACACATAGCAGGACTGTGATGTGCCGCAGCCAGTATCATCCCATTGTACGGTACAGAGCTCACGTGGCAGGTGTTTGGAGCTCATTTACTTTCATACATCGGGGTTCATTTAGGGAGCATTGGTGCTTGGGTGGCTTTTTTAACTCAAATGCCTGTCTTCTGGCAACTGTAAATGTATTTCAGCAAAGGCACAAATACTCATGAGGTGTTTGATCGAGGCTACTGATTGATAGGTATGGGTGATTTTATGTATTCAAACTATATTCCAGCAGTTCCAAAACGTAATAGGACCATAACAGCTTTACCCCAGAGCACAGTTAAAAGTGTCTATAATAAGTCGCTCCATTTTACTACTCCCACTCATGCGTGCAACTGCAACAGGTCTTTGACACCAGCAGTTTGTATTACGCTGCAACTAATTTTGTAGCTTACAGTTTTGCTTTCTAAGTATTTTGAAAGGAACTTTACCAAGTTTTTGTAGAGCAACTTTTGTAGAGCAACCTCATTTGTACTTTGTGTAAACAGGAAGAGCCATAAATGTCCTGTTACTTTTAAAGAAAGAAAATTGGTGCATCAAATTTGTTTTTACTACGTTGAAGTTGCTTTTTGGGTCTGGAAACTGTATGTTATGTGACTGCATAAAAAAAAAAATTCAGATGTAGTTTTGCATTTGATCTGTAGGGCATGGAAACAGTATATGCAGACTGCATATAGGATTTACTTATGATGAAACAAATTACACCCAAGTAACTCCCTCTCCTTGCAAAATCGTTTTTCTGTTTCTTTTTCAAATATGGAAAGTAAGTAGTAAGCTAGCACATTTTTCTAGCTATGTTCTCAAGTAAATTTGTTACAACAATTAAGCAAGATAAAAATAAGGTTTTCTATGTATGAAAAGATGCAAAGTAAACTTTTAGATTTTACTACTCAGTTTCTGTTAGCTGTAAGCTTTCTTTTGATGATTAAAAAAAAATCAAGTGTAGTCATGATGATGCTTCAACCCTACTTGTCTTACAGTACCTGATCCTATTGCAGTTACATTTTCCTTTTTAATTTTTTTTTATTTCGATCAGCTTTTACCATCCTTTTTGCACTTACGAAAACCATACCATATTGTTGGGCATCCGTTCTTCTCAGCTGTTGGCATCAAGTTTCTAAACCTTGCTGAGTAAACCACACTAGTTGGTTTCAACCTGCTTCATTCCTAGTTCATGCCAGAAAACGCTTTGTGAAGAAACCTTTTGCTTTCAACTGCAGCTTTTATCGTGTGTATGTGAAGTTCATAAAATTCTCAGCCTGAAAGTATTGGTAACTCTTGCACGTAAGGACCAGACAACATTTTCTGGCTTACGCTAGAATTTAATTATGCAACATAAAAGGAAATGTCAGGACAGTGCAGATTTAAGATGTAAAACTACGCAGTGGAGCCGTAGTGCCTGTTGAAGCCTGTGTCCAAACCCCTGTTGCCCTCTTTGTTAAATGATGTAAGATACCTAGGGATGTGTGGCAAGCTGTCTGGAGATATGTGCCACAGAAAGGAGTGAAATGACCGTAAGAGCTTTCTCTCAGGCTTCGCTTTTGTGTCTTTCATAACTGTGTTCCTATGGAGGAATGACATTTTACTTAACACAGGTTTAAGATGAGAACTGTTCTTAATGTCCTCCGAAAGAAAAATTTAAAATCACCTATCAACTGAAAGTGGAGGAAAGACGTAGATGTGGGAGAAAGCCTCCACTCAATATATGTATGTTGGGGTTTTTTTTCATTTTGATTTTGAAGCACATTCATATTATCATCAGTGTCTGAAAGGGTCCCATCGGCGATCTTTCCACTACTTAGGTGTGACATTTAGACGAATTGTTCAGGTTTTCTTTTCTGGGAGTGATTGCCAGTATTTATTCTGGGAATGGACTGGCTGCAAAGCCAACGTGAAAGACCTCCTGGTGCAGTCGGCTGAATTGGCCACTCGGAGCAGAGATTTGGTGCGATGCAGCTGGCTCTGCGCTGGCACAGCTGGGCAGCACTGGCCTGCCCCTCTCCATGGTGCAGCTGTGGGCGCTGTAATAAACATCCTCAACGAGCTCTATTTCAAACTGCTACAGCTATTTCTGAAGGGGTCACCGGCTCACAGTCTGGGAAGGTTTTACTGCCCACTATAAGGATTTCAAGTTACTGCAATTAATCAGCTTTGAATAATTGCTGTTAACATTTTTAGCTTTTACTGCCAGTTACTAGTTTATGAGATTTCCATTCCAGCGTACAGAAAAACATAACTCCTCTGGAAATGTGTTGTAAGGATTCATTACTTTAGTTACGTATGATCTTTTGAACATACAAATTCCTGTAAAAATATTGATGCTAAGAGATTTTGCAGTAATTTCAAATGCCTTCCTGAAAATCTTAATAATTGTGCTTTTGAGGAAATACTCCATGGCTTTTTTTTTTCAGTGTATTTGTCTTTTAAGCATATGTAATCTTGGCAGACATCTGGGGAAAAATAAACAAGTAAACCAAGTGATGATCATAAAATTCACTTTGGTGTTCTTGAGCAATGTTTCCAGCCCCACATTCTGAAAAACTCTGTGATTCAGCTAAAAGAATGAATATGTACACGCCTGGTACTCCTTGGGTGCAGTTCTCCAGTTTTCTGCTGTACCATTACTGCAAGTAACTTAAAATTCCAAACATAGTTGAGATTCTCACATTCAGCATGGTTTTATGGCTGAAGCATTAGAGGGAAAAAAACAAAGACACACAGTAACTGTCAAGAGATGACAACAGACAGCGAATGCTCATTTATCTTACCAAGCCAGCCAAACCTCTTCTATATGCCTGCAGCTTATCGTCAGCTCCTCAAAGCTGATCAAAAAGACACTGGAAACTGAAGACAGATTTGATTGAAATCTATACCATAATAATTGCCTTTTTAAATTGAGAGAAGTACAAAGTGGTGATGTGAGACAGAGGGGGGAAAAATAGAAGCTGTCCTGGTGGGACAATCCTTCCTTTCAGTCAATCCATTGACCGAGGGGTTTGCCATAAACTCCACCCAAACTCACCTCGTCCTCAGAAGTTCTACTTTCCTGCAGACCTGGCTGTGTTTGCTCCTGCGGGCAATATCTGTCTGAACAGCAGGCTTCCAGCTGTGCTTGCTGCCTTTCCCCTCTCCTCCTCACCGTTCCCTGGACAGTGAGAGTTTCCTTCCCGTAGCTCGGCAGCTCCCCAGGGGCCCTCTGCTGCAGGCAGTGCAGCCTGGCCCGGCTGCTCCTTTCTTAGAAGAGTGTAACTTACAAACAGTAAATGAAAATGTGTCTTAATTGCACTGTACTTCCATTGGTAAGTGAAATTTAAGGTTGTTTTAGAACAGGGTTTTTCCTTCCTCTCTCTCACATGTAATGATATATGGAAAATGCTAGTAAAAGTGTTCTTTTCAGAGATTTCACCTGCACCAAATTAAACATGGAAATTTCCAGTTATGGCTTAGGTCCACTGGGAGTCATCTGGCTGTATAAACCTACCGGTACATAAAAATGTGATCTGAAACACATCTCTGTCCTGTCAATACTTCCACAAGGAACTGAAACAAGGTGCCATCACGTGATTGTTCTCACCGACAGCGGAGCACAGTGCACTGGTGATTATTGACTTAATGCTGTTTTTTCTTAAGTCCAGACTGCACTAATCAAAGCAGTTTTGGGTAACACATGCTTTGCAGGTCTGGCCTTCTTCAGGTGATGAAAATCATTTAGAATTTATATGTCGATTTGTTTTGTCTAATCCCTGTGCTGTTGTTTACATGGGAATAACTTTGAAACAAACATTTGGTAACCTAGCATGTCGCTTTCTTTCCATCTTCAGTTTTGCCAAAGTGTGTGATGTCCATGTATGTCCGAATGGTACCTCCATTTCCCGGCTATATGTACTGTAAGATCTGTGCTTGGGCTAAAAATAAAAGGGGGAGGAAAAGGGTAGAACTGTGTTTCTGGGAGGTGAATGTATGTGAGCACTTGTGAGTCTGGATGCTGAAGTATCTTTAATTGCAGACTAAAGCATACACTCTTTTCTCCTCTACACTGGCATACAGTGATTTCCTGTGTTTGAGTGCAAAGCAGAAAAAAATCCAAAATGCCTGTTTTTAAGGTGTGCTAAGCATCTTCGCTTGTCAGTGAATAAAATTTAAAATATGAATTCTTTGTTGTTTTGAAAATTAGCACCTCAGCAAGTGATTAATTCTGCGTAAGAGCTCCAGCTTTGCGACTAGGGTGGTACTAGTGCCTCCTGTCCTTCTGCTCGTTGATCACTGACACTAATACTGTGCTGAAGACAATTCTAAGATGTCTTTACAAATGCTATATGTTCAAAAGATGTAAAGCCTGACGTAGAATGCAAAAAGCACTTAGTCAATTATCCTTGTTAGGACTCTGCAGCTGCTTGGCAAGGGGTGTTGTGTCTTCTGCATTATGGCTACAGCCAGTCTGAGTAAGCGATAGAGTGATTTAAGATAAACAGCTAAGAGGAGAAAATTGAAAGGAGTTGGAATGGTATAGTCCGCCATTCTTCATCCCCAATATATTTCACTTTTAGTTCTGTACATACAAGTCTCCTTACTATGTGTTTTTGAACTCCCAGTTGTACAGGAATGATGTTTCACTGCATCTCGGGACCATCTATTTTTGTTTTGTGGTTTCTTTACATTTTAGTAAACCTCTTCCCTTTCATTATAGGGGACTGACATAAAAATAATATTTTCAATATGCTGTTTTTATTTATCTACATTCTGTCATGATATACTTTGATGTAAGTTTTTAATTTTGCTTCAGCTTTCAGCTGTTGTAGCAGTTACTGCTCAAGGTCAGCGATGAGGTTAGCCACAGTAGCACAAAACAATTTCCTGTTCTCACAGCCCAGGTAGCATTTGGATGTGGATTAAATTTTACCACATTTTCCAGTAGCCAGACACAATTATTTCTAATGAGCTTTAAATTGCTTCCAGAACATGTATTTCAAAACTTAACGTGGTAATCCATTCAGTGCCAGCAACTTCATAAGATAACGGTGGTTCTTCAAAATGTTGGTGAAAGTGATTCTTGCTGAATAACAGGTATTTCTAATCAGCAGCTTAGCTTAAAAGTGGGATGCTCACTGGCCTCGGTCGCCGTTGGTGTGCTCTCCTCTGTTGCGATCATGGATCCAGAATATATTGCTCTTCATTACTGACTCAGATTTCATAATCAGTTTCTTTTGGCAGATTTATCTTGGCGCTATGCATGCTCGTTCTGCTGATTTGAGAGGGTTTATGCATGTTTTGTTGTTGTGGAAGCTTTAAAAAAACAGTTTTTGAAGCTTGCTCTCATCTTTATGATTCATGTTTTCCTTTCGTTTCCTATATATGGCCACTTCTTTATCCTGCCCTAGCATTCCGAAAGCCTGGAAAGCATACATTCAAAACCATCTTTATGGGGCAGTGGTGAATAATAAAAATAGGAAAGGGGAAAAGGCAAAAAACACTTTTTCTCTATAAACATGATAAATTTTCACAACCTTTGTTTAATCTTACCAAAGTCTTTTTTTATCTTCCTCTAATTCACACGTTATTACATGATTTAGTTGTATTATTATACATGGCGCTTATTGGACTGAAATCTAAAACAAGCCCTGCTTAAATGAAACTCAGCCATAAGGAAATCATTTTTGTATTACAGCATCTACTGTAAAAGCAATTAAGGAGGAGAGCTGAAAGGGAAGCTGCGTGTCCTGACGTGCTCCCGCAGCTGGAAGGGAGGGAGGGAATGAGCCGTGCAAAGAGCTCTGGTGCCTGTTGCCCGTGGGATTCTGAGGCACGGTGATGTTCTCCTTGGTCAGAGCATCCCAGTTTGGTTTTTTAGCTGGCTTTGTATTCCCCCTATGCATACATATGCTTTTTTTTCTTCCAGCTCTTTTGTTTACGTACGAAGGAGTCTTTTGGTAATGAAATGCTTACATTGTCAGCTAAATTAAAGCCTTTATTTCCTAGCAGTTTCACCCAGTGTCTTTAAAAACCCTTTTTATTCCTGTCACAATTTTGTATCGCCTCTGAGGCTCAGAGACTTTATAATGTTTGTAAGTGACATTGCTGCCAAATGCAGGGCGAAAAGTTGGATTAAAGGAAATTACCGAGAATTTTGAAAGTCAGTATATTTTAAGATTGTGTGATCCAATTTCTCCCACATTAAGAAGAAATTCGTGCAAGTTGGATTTTTTTCATTTGATTTTTAACTCAGTAGTGACACTGAAACTTCACTGATTAGTCTACATAGTTTTCATTTTGACAGGAGCTATGCATTTCTAACAATTTTAAATTCAGCATGTCAAAGGTCACTTTTATGTTGATTTAATTTCTTTAAACTGTTTCTTTTAACAATAGGAGTTTATAAAATTGTATTTTGGCCCTCCACTACAGGGATTATAAATGTAAGCATATTCTCGGTAGCTGAGGAGTTGTTCTTGACCTGATTCCAAGTACCTCAGTAAATTAGTTTATGTTCAGTAGTATCCATGGTGTGTAAAAATATTCCCCTGAAGCTCCTGCTAAATGTTACAAGTAGATCATTCTTTTTTTTTATCTAGTCAAGCACAGCACCATACTTCATATTTTTTTTCAATAACTAATGCTAAAACACTAGTCTTTGTTCTAGCACTGCATCCCTTGAATCATATAGGCTGATGGCTTGGGGCATTGGTAACAGGCACTGCATGGTCTTTCACCTCTGCTGCTAATTTGAAATCAGCTGCTCCCACTCTCAGGCCCTTTTAAAATGAGCCCATGAACACAGAACCGTTCTCTGTGGACTCTGTTCGCTTGCGAAAAGAAGCTTTTAATCTTGCACTAGACCCAAATTCTCCTCAGTGTTTTCATTAGAAGGGAAGGGCACCCACTGCCTCTTCTGCCATGCCTGCCCACAGGGAGGCAGCGAGACTTGTGCCGTCTTACACTGAGTGCTCGGTGCTGGTCAATGGATGGGAAGTTTTAATTACAGGGTGATTTTTCTGCGAAGTAATAAAAATGGTAGATCAGCACTAGTGGATACCTCCTAGAATACATGTTTCCCAGGTGAAGGGATTCCTAGGGTTTTTTCAGCTTCTCACTATTCTGGTTTTACCATCGTCTTCCAATTAATTTCCATGTTAAGTACATAACTGCCTTGTTGACAACTACTGAGCTCTTTGTTGTTGCGTATTACACCAAGTACTTCAAGGACTGAGGATTTCACAATGCTGTGCTTGGCGATCTCAGCTATAAACTCAGGACTGTTACTGTCTGGGATCCAGAACTTTTTCTTTGCTTATTTCTTATATATATTTCTGTTATTAAAGTAGAGATTTTCAGTAGAGAATTTAGTAGTGAAGAAGACCAGATAAGGCTAGCTTACAGCGTGCTTACCTTTTTGTCTTGTTTTTGCCCTAAGAGTTGTACACTCTTTACACAGTGGCTTTCAAAAATAGTGTGCACGTTCCCACTTCATCTCACAGACAGAATTTTGTATTTCATTTTATTTTTTTTCCACAGAATTTGAAATTCACTGATGATCTCAGTAACTAGACTAGGTCTTGTGAAAAAGGTTAACGTTAATTAAGATGACCTGGCTGGAATATCTTAAATGGGGCACTGTGGGAAGCTAAATGGAGTTCATCTTTAATTTTACATAAATGTAATTTCTCAGTAATGTGAAGTATTACAGTAAATTAATGTCCAGGTACACTAGAAGACATTCTTCTTTTTCTGCCATGTTTTGCTTTTCGAAGAGGATCTTTTGGATACTGGTCATTTTTAGTGTAACAGAGATTTAACACCATTTGGAATGAATTCTATGCAGTAGCAGTCACTGGAACTGTACCCTCTTCCCCAGTTACACTGTGTTCATGACTGCAGCAGCTGGGTTAGTAGAGGTGCGTATACAACCATTTACAGTATCAAAACCAGTCTATTTTTATTCATAAACTTTTTTTTTAATTGAGGTCTTGATTTTCGCTGTAAGTGACCATCGTTCCTAGCTAAATATTTGATTCTTCTCCTACCTTCTGCAGTTCTAGTGACGACATTCCCACTTCTTACAGACCCCAGTCACCGCTTCTAAGCAATCCCTGATCATACTCACAGCCTTTTTTTGTAAATCTACTTTTCCTTTACAACCTGATGGATAAATTGCCTTGTTACTTGCTAGAAGTGGTGAACAACGTTAATGTTTTAAACTATTAACTTATGCCTTTCCCTCTTTGCATTAAATGATATGAATGGGTGAGCCTTTGATGCGTTGGGTGTTTAGAAACAAGGTTTTCCCCCTCATCTTCCTAATTGTATGATGTTAATTCCTCATTGTCAGTAATCAATAACATTAAGAGAAAGAATTAAAATAAGGCAGGTATGTGATTTACAGGTGGAAATTTGCACGGGTAGAAAGGAGAGCTGCGTGGAGACAGACCCAGTTTAGTATTAGGCCTCAATATGTATTAAATAACACTATGTAATCTGTGAGATCTGTGTGATCTCAGGCAAGTTTTTAGGGGTGTTTTTTAATTGCCTATTGTAAAAGCAAAACTGAGTTGTCATAACTACCTCTCTCAACATTTGGAATTGTGAGTAGTTAAATGTCCAGTTCACTTGTTGCTCCTTGATCCAAGTTGTTGTCATAGCCATGACAGCTACGTTGGACCCTGAAAGCAAATAAGCTGAGCATCTGATCTGTAGACTGGTGTACTTTTATTTGTAGGAAAACTTTTAAAAATGTACAGTTTTGTGTTATTTTCCTCCAGTTAAAATTAGCAAGAATGGTGAGTAGTAACAGAGTGAAGATCTGGCACTTGGTTTTTGTGTGGGCCAAGCTTGCCAAAGTCACCATCAGATGGGGTCAACCTAGTAAGGCTACTTCACAGTAGAACTGGAGTACTTCATCTTTGCTGTGTTCGTTCTACTGGTTTAGCTCACTTTCATTAATTACGTCAGGTTAAAAAACAAAATTTGTGATGAAGACGAACTAACTCTGGGGTGCTGTGAAGATGAGCATTAAATTATTACAAGATACTTAGAAAAGTTGGTAATGAGGCCTTGTGAATAATTAGATTTGTACAGAGGATTGCAGTGGGATCTACAGCGCTGCTGCACAGTGGATCCAAAAGTCACCATTGCCTGTTCGTAACAACAGCAAATATTTACAGTTAGCTGTTATTTTTACATTATAAACACGGATTTTAATTAAGAAGTCATTCCCATCTGTGACTGGTAAAATAGAGGCTTTTGTAATGGACGTATTTGTTTTCTGAGGGATATATTTAGCGTGTGTATACATCAGCGACCATCCCGAGAGACCGTCATGGTAATGGATCAAAACCAGGCTTTGCTGCAGCATGAGAAACTATAAAACCATGTGTTGCAACTCGGTTCAGATTAAGGAATTCATGCTGATAGACCCAGTCACGGTCTGGCTGTACATCAGTGATGGGAATTCCATAGCTGATATTTTAAATTTTGCATGTTAATTCCTTGGTGGCTTTTAAGCTGTAGTCATGCTTACTTAATAGATCTCTTACATCAAATGCAGAAACGATTTCTCTTCCAAATAGTAATGAAAATAAAGACAAAAAATAAATTTAGTTAGTGCCATCAAAATATTTTAGATTTGCAGCTGCTTATATAAGTTTTTTTCTTTCTCTCTTTTTATGAAAACAGGTAATCAGATCCTCTCTCTTGGGACTTTGTCAAAAGATCAGGTTTATCCGTTGAAACTCAAGGGCATTTCCATCTGTTACTCTGCACTCAAATCTGCCTTATGTGGAAATTATGTCAGCTTTGGCGTCTTCAAGTTGTACGGGGACAACCACTTTGACAATGTACTTCAGGCCTTTGTCAAAATGCTGCTTTCAGTATCCCACAGTGACTTGCTAGTAAGCAATTACTCATCTTGGGAGTCTTTACGTGAAATATGAAATAACACCACCACAGGCTTTGTACTGTTATAATGAGACAGAGGGATCTAGAACAGCTTGAAAGCAGTTTTCACTTCAATTACTTGAATGTATTTTTATAGTAACATCTGAAATACAGGTATGGCGGACCTGCTGGGTGAAACGGGAGCTTTTCCAGAATTTTCACTCGGCTAGTCTTGAAAGAGAGAAATGCAGAATTTTGTTCCTTTCTGTACTTGCAAACCCAGTTAGGTTGCCTGCATGCCCTGTAAAACATCCTCACATAATTCAACCGGTCTGCAATTAGTTTCAGTCTGTAAATTGTCACTGTGAATTCCCCATCAAATTTAAGGCTTTTATTTTAAAGTACAGCGTGTTCCCACTTCTCTGTGGGAAGACAACAGATCTTGCACAGTATCAGCCTAAATTTGAACTGTGACATTTTCTTCATGACACTTAGTTCAGAACCGTGATTTTCTTGCAGGAAGGGACAAATTTGGGGTAGTTAAAGGTGGTTAATACCCAGATTTATGCCTGCCACATAAATAAAGTCCTTGGAATTGAAAAGCTGCTCTCAAGTAAAATTGATGTATTGGTTGTACAGCGAAGTGTGCATATTTGGCATATTCCTCGCCATCCAGCAAGAAGTGTCCTAAAAAAAGAGTCCTTAAGAGTAAGATACTGCTTGGGCCAATGGGTTCAAGCAAGTGCCTTTGCCTCTGCAGACCCTGTGACAGGACCTCACTTAAGCCCCCAAAAAGTCCATCTCTGAGATGTTTTGGGGAAATCTGTGATAAATCTGAGTAAGATTTCTTGTGGAAGGTAAGATATGGGCCGTAATCCTGCCAAACTGACACCCTGGACAGAACACTATACTGCTTTTACTAGACTGAGAGCTGCGTAGAATGTCAAAGCATGATAGTGTTATTGTATTATCCTGAGCTTATTTTAAACTAATAGTGAGTTTATATCATTTGGTAAATTTGAAAAGTTGAAATCTACCAAAGACAGGAAAACTTTTGTTGTTATAAATGTTTTGATTTAATGACTAACTTAGAATTTACCACATCATAAAAACTGTAAGATCATTCGTGTACCATCTGTTACTGTTGTTAATGTTAGTCGATGGTAATATCTATATTGACTATGAATGTGTACTCTTTTTTCAGCAATATCGAAAACTAAGCCAGTCTTACTACCCACTTTTGGAGTGTCTGACCCAAGATCATATGAGTTTCATTACCAGTTTAGAACCTCACGTCCTAATCTATATTCTTACCTCGATATCCGAAGGACTTACTGCAGTAGGTAAGAATTACTTACGCTTGGCTAAAGAAAGAATTCAAGTATTTAGGTATCTAGGATTTTCAAAGAACCGCAGTCATTTGAATGAATGTGACATGAATATCAAGTGACAATGGAAGATGCTGGCTTTTGAACATTTTAAGAATGTGACTGTTTTGGTTAATGGAGCAAAGTTCTTTCAAACATCTAACCTCTAAGTTTTTACAGGTAGTATTTTTAAATTGTCTTTTCTTACAAGCCAGAACTGTTAAAATTATTAATGTGCCTCCACTAGGATTGTATTGAGTAACAAATGCATTAATGTTCAGAAGTAAAATGTATTAAAATGTGTATAGGAATCTGCCGGGTTTTGTTTTTATTTGATCAACGTAGCTGTTGTATAAATAATGCTTATTCTGCACAGCTGTGATACGATTTGAGAAATTTAAAGGTATCTTTATCCATGGAAAAAATTAACTAGTTATTTGGTACTTCCTGAATATACTTTAGAGGAGAATTACTGTAACAGGAGTATTCTTGGAGTAACGATGAAAATATAGCAGTCTGATTGCAATTCCTTTCGTTCTCTTGCATGATTTAATTTATACTTTTTAACCAGATGACTGTCCAAACATTTGGGGGCTGGGGGGAGGGCTGGTAGCTTAAAGTCATTTGGAGTATGGAGGAGGAGACTGGGCGTTTGGGGAAAGGAAAAATTAATCATGCGGTTACATTCTGATCACCTACGAATGACATGCATTTGTATAGTTTTTCGAGTGAGAAGCTGTTCAAACCTTACACTAGTATTTGTTGATTAGGCTGTTTATTAAGGGGAAAAAAAAAAAAAAGAACGTATAACAGTGAGTATAGTAGCTGGTGTTTCTCATTACCGCCAAGTGTCTTGTCAAACCCCATAGGAATGTATGAATGCACCCAGACTCAGAAAGCATTTGCTATGTTAAACACATTCAGCAGTTTTTGCTGCAAGAGGGAACCTCTTAGAGACAAAATAGGTAGTGAATAGCTAAGCAGCAGCAGTAAAGAAGTATTCAGGTCATTTTATTATATAATGCTGAAATCCATCTTGTCCCAGATATTTTGAGTGGTTTGTCACCTGTAATGATGGTACAGCACTTTCTGCCCATAGGCTGGTTCTGCTGGGAGTTGCCCTTTGGTGGTTTGCAAATAGATATATTGTGCTGAATGTCAGCTTGACCGACAGCTACCAGTTTCACAAGCCCCGCTCCTGATCTCTGTTATCCCTCCACGTTGCATCTCTTCCATTTGAGATATCGGTTATATTCATTTTGAGAATTCACTAGTATACCAGGTGCGCTGTAACCATCTCTTTGAAACCCAGTTTGAATTCATGTAAAAGAGAGGGAAGAAAATGTAAAAGCTATATAAGCTTCAGCTTTCACGTGTTATGTTTATTTTCCCCTCTCAAAAAGTGTTGCTGTCTTACTCTCAAGGTGGCGAGGAGGAGTAAGAAAAGTATGTAAGTTAAGTATCTGGGAGTTTAATCATGAATTATTAATTTTTAGGAACATAGATGTCTTCTTAGAAAACTTTTATTTGGTGGAATTGCTGATATTCTGCTGAGAAAAGTATGAAGAAAAATTTTAACAGCTCACTTTTTTTCACATTTCATAAACTGTAGATTTGCTTAACCAATGCTCTCCTTCAGTTCATCTTAAGGTCCTTACAGTACCTAAAATAAATACAGACGGACGAGACTAAAACAAAGTGTGTAGGAATTTTTAATTTCACCTGACTTCACTGAAGGCTTGATGCAATCCATCAAAAGCTATTCTGCTCACGTTCATGTTCGTTTTTTACTTTGTTTACTCCGATTCCTCCAAACTCAAGTAGTTTTTCAGTCTTCGAGAACTGCCCGATCTGTCTGTCAGTAAGACCTGGCTGTTTCTGTATTGCCCAGATTGGATGTGGAATCTCCGTCCTCGGAGATATTCCCAGGTACTGGACACGGTCCTAAGGAACCTGTCTGATGTTGACCCTGTTTTGGGCAGGAGGTTGGACTTGGAGGACGGTCCCATTTGGTTTCTGCCGCCACCTCTAGGATCCCACTGGTATTTTTCCAACATCTCCCACTTGCATTCTCTGACTTTCCAAAACAATTTTTTATTCTGCCCAAATGCCTGGGCAGCCCCCAATCTCTCTTGCATGTGAAAAGTAATACTTACTTTCTATGATTAGTCAGCTGGAAAACACCTTTTTTTTTTTTTTTTTTTACCGGTCATGTTGAAGTGATAAAGTGATTATTTTTCTTAATATCATGTTTCTTAATACTGCATGTATCAATAACTGATATTGATGTCAGTGTTTAAATTCCTCATTTGTGTTCAAGAAAGTTTACTTTCTAGTGAACTGAATATTTTTCCATACTCTGATGATGATGTGCAGATGAACCATTCTTTGGTCAGTGTATAGCTCTTAATGTTTATTTATTTATTTATTTTTAATCATCTCAAGAGTTAGTTACCTGTCACTGCGTTTTCTTCTAAATGTTTTATCCCTCTTAAAATTTTGATCTTTGAGGCATTACCAATTGTCAGACAGTGAAATACAAATTTATTGCTTATGTGTTATTTGGTCACATACATCCTTCTGCCTGTGGAAGATGGGTAAGGAAATCCAAGTGTTGCCTTTTTCACTGAATTATATCAGTGCCACAAGAACATCTCAAAATAGTAGGGCTCAGGGCTATACGCCATCTGAGGGGGAATTGTGTTTTAAACTGATTAGAACATACAAGTCATTTTCAGAAACATTTATAAAAATGAAATAGCTGTCTTTTTATTTTAAAAATTAGATACCAGGAGATCACTTCTCTTTCACAGAAAAAAGTGTCTGACTTTTTTCTCTACTCCCTTTACGTACGCAAAACCTTTGAGACTCTCATTGTTGTCAGCTGTAGGATAAACATTCCCCAAATCCTTATTCCTGAGGAGTGTTCATTCTGTTGCTGAGTAAATACCTTGCTTGATTCCACACTTCATAAACACTGTGAAAGAATATGTATTCCTTCAGAAGCCCCTAGCTGTAAATCAGCTATAATGGAAGCCCTCATCTAAGCTTTTATTGTGAGGATAAACACTCCAATAGTTCCCTTCTAAAGTGTTTACCTGGCTTTTTCACAGCTGACTCGGTGGCTCAGAGCCTTTTAATGTAGTCTGCCTGGCATGTTGTCACTAATCTCTGCAAAGCTTTTCTAATTCTCATATGATTAATAGTGGAGTATGCTATTCATTGAGGAAAAAGTAAAACATTTCTTCTGTCTTGCTGCCTAATTTAGATGTTAAATTGCTAAATCCATTTGCTTTCCAGGTTTAGTCTCAAAGGCAAATAATGCCAGTATTGAACTGTAAGCAATTGATGGACAGGGAAAATACCACTTAACTCCTTCTCCTTGCCTTTATGTGAAAAACAAAACAAAATCTTTTAATTTGCAGAGATTCAGCAATGTCATTAAACTGTTGAAAAATAATTCCCCTTCAGGATGCTGTTGTCATATTGTTGAGACCAAAAGGCATCCTCAAGTTGTTGGGGGGAGGGGTGTTGTTGACTTTTTTAAAACAGTATAACACGTTCTAACATACGTGCTGGACTTCCAGTTACTTGAGATAATGTCTGATTGGAATTCCCTGCATAAGGGAAAAACATGCAGATAATAAAAAAGTGCCTGTAAAGTTAGCCCCCAAAACATGAAATGAATGCATACTGGCGGAGAAGAAACCAAAAGATGTGGTTGAATGTGGTGGTGACTGGTGCCAGAGTGGTCATCCTTGTCCCCTGCCCACCCCCAGCGCCTGCCTCACCAGGAGGTACATCCAGGGAGCTCAGGTTGGTTTGACAAAACTATGGAACTCTTACCGGATCCACCCTGGCACACATGGAGCTGGTTTTGGCGTTTGCTGTAACCATGGCCTGCTTGCTTCCTCATCCAAACGATTTGTTCACAGGAGACAGAGCTGAGTTGACGAGAAATAAGAAATGTGGTTTGACTGCATTTTTCCTGGTTATCCCAAGCTTTTATCTCAGTTTCTTTTATCATTCTGTCTTTACTGTCTTCCCCATCTGTTTATTCTGTCCATAGCTCAGAACTGGTAGCTCCCGGTTGCTCTTGTTTGTTTTGTTTATTCGGTTGGCTGGCTTGTCTCACTGAGATTTAGTGCGAACAACATTCTGCTCCAGCACAAGGTTCCACATGCCCAGAACAGTCATTCGAGGGAGTTTGCTTGACACTCCCTGTCTGTTACACCCTTGCAATCAAAAGGAAGAATGAGCGCAGGGGAGCATATTTGATATATAGTTATAGGCAAATTTAAGTAGCTCTTAACACTCACGTCAGATTCTCATGAGCAAATAATACCAGAGACCTGTCTGCTGTCCTGCTAAAATCACTTACTGTCGAATGTAAAATATCTACTTGTACAGTATCAGCATGTTTAGAACTACTGCTGTTTTGTAAACTGATGATAGTGATTTACTTTGTATTATTCAATTTAAAAAGAAATAGAGTTAAGCAGTGGTTTAGAAATACAGCAGAGCCCTCCTATGAAATATGTATTTTCAAATCTCTCACTCGTTGTTATTGATGGTGATTCAGTTCCACCATGAATTGCCTTTCTAGTTTATATGCAGGACTGGTTTGGTTGAGAAGGTGATGAATGCCGGATTCTGCAGTCTTTACTTTGGCGAGACTCGTAACTTCGAACTCAGCTTTGTTCTGGCAATGTGTCCTAAGATCCTGCCCTGTTGAATTCCTCCCTGGGAAGCCCACTGGTCCAGTGAAGACAGAGCAGAGATGCTCCATCTCCTTCCTGTGAGCTGTTAGATCACTCTTGACGCCTGCTGCGAAGGCAGCTGGTTGCTTTGCGAGGTCGAGTCTTAGGAGACCATTTGTGTCTTCTCTGCCTGTAAATGTGTTTACTTTGAAACACTTTTGGCAACATACAGTTAGTTTTTAGATGGCAAAGGGTTAATGGTGTCAGCGCAGAGCTTAAGGAGTTAAACAGACACAGATCAAAATACTTCAGGGTCTAGAGGGATGTGTTTAAATGAACACTGCAAGGTTGGCAGGCCTCCAAATTAGCATAGTTTAAAGAATTCAAGGTACGTTTAATTGGATCCTTCTAATCCCTTTTCCCTCAGAATGAGCATTTGAACAGTTTAATTCCTTTTGCAACCCCCACACATCCCTTACCCCAGCGGCCCATCCAAAATGAACACTGTGAACTATAAAAGGCCTGGACAAGTTCTAGCTGAAATCAGTGGCGGCAGGACAGAGTCCCAAACACTCCACTCGCTTGGATCTGATGTTTGAAATGGGAGAGAGTATCAGCTAACGCTTGTACCCAGCGGGCTGAACCACTGCCTGCATCCGTGGAGCTTTGGTGGGCTACAAAGCTATGGACTTCGAAGGCCTATGAAGATGATTCAGGGACTGGAACCTCTTTCTTATGAGGAAAGGCTGAGGGACTTGGGTCTTTTTAGTCTGGAGAAGAGAAGACGGAGGGGGGATCTCATCAATGCTTACAAATACTTCAAGGGAGGGTGCCGGGAGGATGGCACCAGTCTCTTTTCAGTGGTGCCCAGTGATAGAACAAGACACAACAAGCACAAACTTGACCATAGGAAGTTCCATCTAAACATGAGGAGGAACTTCTTTCCTTTGAGGGTGGCAGAGCACTGGAAGAGGCTGCCCAGAGAGGCGGTGGAGTCTCCGACTCTGGAGACATTCCAAACCCGCCTTGGACGCCGTCTTGTGCAACCTGCTGTAGGTGACCCTGTTTTGGCAGGGGGTTGGACTAGATGATCTCCAGAGGTCCCTGCCAACCCCTCTGATTCTGCGATTCTGTATTGCCAGGAGCTGGCGGCTATTTAAACCCGTGGCCCTGGCCAGGGCTACCAGACCTCTTGGTTGCTGCTGCTGGTCTTGGGGCCACGGGGCATCTCGGAGGGGCAGGGGAGAGCAGCTGGGCACCGCTGCTCTGGAGGGGCAGAGGAGAGGAGTGTGCGTGAGGACCAAGCACCCATATGTCGTTGCTGTCCTGCTGGTGCATGGAAGGGAGACAAATCCTCTTTCGCAGCAGGGGTGCGGCAGGCAGCACCTTGCCACAAAATAACCTTACGTAAATCAGACAGGCATATTTATGCTGCAAATGGGTTTAAGCTTTTAATCTCCCTTACTTGGAGAAACAGTAAGTAAAGATAAAAAGTGGCTTTTGCTTCTGCTTTTCAACACTATCCTCCTTTGCTGTCATGAATTTCAGTTTTGGGGACATTTGTGAAGTATTTGTTAGTGACTGCTGTTGGGTTGTTGCCAGCCTTATTTAATGTACTTTAACCTACTCAAATTACTAGTTGTTAAGCAAAATGGCTAACTGGCTGTTCTGTGATCACCCTTTTACTGCCTTTAAAGGCCCTTGTTCACTGTTTGCCACCTGACATTGATTAGAAGCTATTTGGGGCAGAGAAACACTGCAAAATACTGCTGGAGAAAAACCTGGACAGCAACAGCTCTACTTCACTAAACCTCGCTTTTTCAGTAAGCAGATCGAAACAGAATTTTAGTTTCCAGGAAGCTGGAGCCTTCTGAATGTGAAACTGAATGCCAGTACAATTTTCACCCTTACCCTGCAGTTTCCAGTATGCAGAGGGGCAGCAGCATTCATACAGGAGTGAATGAAGTCCACTGGAGTCCACAGGGTTTTTAGTACGTTTTTTTAGTTGTCCAGTTACTCAAAAGCAAAGGTTTAATACCTATGCATGTTAATAAAAGCAGTCTTCAAAGCTAGTCAACTCATGTATCAAAAATAGACTTGTCGATGTATTGATTAGTCTAATGTCAAAGAGATTGTTAAAGTTGAGCTCTCCAAATACTATAAAATGTCATTATTAATTGTTCTTTTATGGAAACAATTTCAAAACTCTTTCATTTTTTACACAGATACAATTGTCTCCTCCAGCTGTTGTGCTAGTTTGGACTATATTGTCACCTACCTCTTCAAGCACCTCGCTAAAGAAGGCAAGAAGACTCTAAGGTGTAGAGAGTTTTCACAGGATGGACAGAGATTGCTTCGTTTCATGCAGCAGAACCCAGAAGTTCTACAGCAGGTGAATTAGCAGTCTTTTCTATGGGGTATTATTACATTTCTGAATTTGCGTGAACACCCAGGTAGCATTGGCTATTTAGTAACAGAACCAACCTCCCTATGCTGGTTTGCAACCCTGAGTGGCTTCAGCTGTGTTCTCATGACAACCAAACACTGTGAAGGTATTTTTTTGTCACACTAAAAAGCACAGATACTGTATTTGGCTGTACAGTATCTTAAAACTTGGTGTTTCATTTCTGCTCATAAAAAGGTGTGTGAGATCATCAATACGTTTCTATAGACAAATGGGAAGGAAAGCTCTCTGAAGTATTTTAAGAGGAAGAACAACAGATTTGGGCATTGAACCGCACATTTTGGTAATGAAATGTGTAAATTGAATGGCTGTATGCTATTGCGTTTGAGTATTGTATTTTGCAACAGGTCACTCAGTGGGATTTTTTCTGTTAAAGGTAAATACAATAGAAATTAAATCTCATGCTTCTGAAAAGGGAAGTGGCGGCTACAGTGCTCAGGAGGGATTTCCCCTTCCCCGCTCCGTCAGGTTTCACACAGCCCAAGTACATCAGGATGGTCATAGCTGCGTATCTCCACTTTTGCTCTGTGCCACAATCTCTTAAAATCTCATTAAACTATTTGAAAATGCAGATTTACAAGAATCTCTGGATTCCTAATGCTGTTGCAAAGATGCTGTTTCAGGAAATGTGTTTCACAGGTCTGGAGGCTTTAAATGAAAACAGAAGCTATGAATAAAATGCAGATTACTATTATGGTTGTCTTTGTGTTTCCCTAATAGGTACGCTGCCATTTGGAAAAAAATGGCGTACAGTCATCACAGTTATTGTTGTCATTTGTTTACTGTTCTAATTGAAGGTGAAAAGTAACTAATGGTAGCTAATATAGTCCTGGCAATATATGGCATATTGTAAGAATATTAATGATGTTTATTATTGACATCATTATCAGAATACGATGATTCCCTTGTCATATTACAAGTTCTCATGTTTTACTTGCCTAATAGGGGTTTCATGGAAACTAGTAATGAAGTCAGCATTTGGGTATGTCAGATTGCTCAGTGTCGTACCATGCCTGTAAGGATTTGAACATAAAGGACGGAAGAGCAACTTGGGCTCTGGACTTTCCTGCGTTTGTGGCAATCTCGATGTAATACTTTGTCTGTTAATATGCAGTAATCTTTCACTTCACAGCCTATGACTAGGGGGTGATCCATCTTTATTAACTTCAGATTCCGTGGAATACGTTATATTTATTTTGAATGCAGGCTTTCACATACTCTTTTAAATATTAATGACTGGTCTCCAATAGTCAGCATAAATATGATTTGCATTAGCACTAGTCATATCATATTGAGTGCTTCTGATGTCAACTACTCAGTGTACTAATATCTGACATCATCTCCCGAGGTCACTGACAACTTTGACCTTTATTCTCATGCACAGTTTCTGTAGTCTCAGAAGCTCTTTTGAATTGATTTGAAATTTTGACTCTTCCCTTTATGAGGCTGTAAAATTGATAATTATTCAGATGGGAACTGAGCACTGAGTGAAAAATCAATTCCACCCGCTCTCTGCTGCGTATAAAATTACTTCTGAGTCTGCTGGACTGAACGGATGGCCAAGGTAAAAGCAGCAGGCAGAAATAGTAGAGAGGATTAGCTGGACGAAACTAATAGCCTAAAGGGATGGCTTTTGAGATGAGGGAGTGGGCCGGTTGGGGGTTATTATCAGCAATGATGGGACTCATTGATCATATGTTTACATCAGGTTTCCATTGGGTGATAAATCAGCCCCGAATAGAAACGGAACCCAAGGTCTTGTGTTTTAGCAGGGGGATGGTGTATTAGATTATTCTCACTTTCACACTCAGATGAAAAGTGAGACATTGATTATTCATCGGCTGGCCATTAAACACTGGTTTTATAGATGATTTGACTATCATGGAAGGTAATGAACAAGGTTGCTGCTTCATAACCAGTGGTTTCAGTTTTCAAGACATCTGTGTCGGTTAAGTAATGCATAACCCTATTAAAAGGAATGGATTACAAATTGCTTAACAGTGCTGAAAAACTAGACCCTAATGACTAATTGTGCTTTGAGTTTAGAGAGGTTTGTCAGCTCTTTAAACTAAACTGATGCAATGATAACTGCAATTATTTACTAGTTAGAACCTTTCTTCCAAGTTGGATCTCGGGAAGCAGCTGGAGAATTAAAATTTCCAGCAGCACTGGAGGAACAGCCCTCCTCAGGGCTTGAACGTCTTCACTCTCTGGGATGCGGTCTCTCCTTGGGACAGCCACCAGCCCCGGCTGAGCACTGGTGCCACGGGAGCTGCCCGGTCCTGCTCCTCCAGCGCTGCCTGCCCGGGGTGGGGGGACCAGGCAGATGTGACTGCACAAAGGCAGGAGCAATAGAAAACGTGGAAGTGAAGCAACTTCTTAGTGTTCAGGTACAAGTTATGGCATCCTTTTGAAGTGTAGCTGTGGCCGTTGGCTTTGGCGCTACTTTTTTTTGTGCCACAGGCTTTGTTCTCCCAGGCGAGCCGCTTAATCTGCACACAACTGCTTCGTGATGGTGTCTTACAACTAAACTGAATTAACACCTGTAAAGTAATTTGAGATAAATGCATAGAAAGCAGTATTAAGTTTATTACATTCAACTATTGCTGTTACATTATGTTGTGTTATAAGCGCTTTGATAAATAATTTTAACAGGCTCCTACTTTCCTATGCTGTTATTCCAGGACTGACAGGTGAAGCCAGTGTTTGCTCCATTTAATAAATGGAAGTGTAATTTTTGGTTTTGAGATGCTAGCTTTATCTTCTGTTAATGCTTATCTTGCTGAATTGTACACATTAGGCTCTTAGTTCAATTTTTGGTATGCTGAAGTACTATTCGCGTTAGTTCTTTCCTAAAATCAATCAGTTTTGTAGCGTCTTTCACCTGTAGTTCTGACAAATGTTCCTAAGAGCCATGCACGGTAGATAAAGAACTCTGTTTGCATAGCCATCATTGAAATAATTCTGTGCAGGGGATGGAGTGTTGGTTGGTTGAATAGAAACAGGATTTCAGTGATGTTTTGGTTTTCGGTGTTCACTTCCTTTCCTGGGCTTTTCTTGGAGAGGTGCATTGGGTGTAGGGATAACAAAGGAGGGACGGCATCACATGGTGATTGCACCCTGCGCATCATTTTCAGGACTGCGTGAGTAAAGAGGGGAGTTTGGTAAGTTTGTACCAATGTTTGGTTGAGATCCGTGCAGTGCTGGCGCCAAGGCGCAGGGTGCAGCCGAAGCAATCTCTGACTGGCCAGTGTGGGAGCGGCGGGTGAGTGCTCTTTGCCCTGCCCAGCGCTGGGGCAGCACTGCCTGCCTTCGCGGCACAGCCAGCCGGGAACCAGGAGCCACACGGCTGCTGGCCGGCAGTCGGGATGGCTGGCCACTGGCAGGAAGGCTCCCATTCTCAGCCCAGGTGGATCCACAGCAGGGGACAGTGCTGGTGGGCAGTGGTTTTCGGGCTGGCTGGCTGTGGGAGGAGGTTGTGCCAGTGCTGAACCCTTTTGGAGGGTTCAGTGTTTCTGGGAGCAAAGGGTGGGGAAAAGCGGCAGGAATGTGGGAAGCACTGGGGGCTGTTGCTGTAGGGGAATGTGGTGGAGTACGTGGGCTGGAGAGGGATCTATAGGGAGAGGAGTGTTGCAGTAGGTGGCTGGGAAGGTATGTGGGTGACCAAAGACCCCCGAGGGTGTTGGGTAATGGTGAGAGCGGTAGTGCTGGAAAAGGGAGCAAGGATGGGGTGGGCAGCACTGCGGTAATAGGAGGACACAGGGCTTAACGGTGACAGGTAAAACCTCGCCAGGCTGCTCATCGGAGCTAAGCACTTGTGACTTGGGACTTCTCCGAGTGATGAAGGTGCGCTAAGTGAAGCAACATGGCAGCACTGCATAGCACATGTAAAACACAAAGTAAAGATGCCAGTTGCAATGAAAAATGAAGTGGCATTACTAAAATAAAAACATATTATAAATTGCTAGTTTCCTTTTTTCCCTTCTATGTAGTAAAATCAGTGATGATTTTGCTTTTCAGATAAACCTCGGTGCCGTATCCAGCTAGTGTGGAGTTACGCACAGTAACCACAATAAAAATGTGAAGAGGAGATGTGTTTATAATGCATGCTTCACAGCCTGTGCAGAAGCACTGGCATGTGTAAGCACATCACAAAAAGAAATCCAAATTGTACTGACAGAGGGGGAGTTTTGCAAGATGTTGAGTACCTGAGCACCTTGAGCCACATATGTGAGTATATGCTTAATTTTAAGAGCAGCTCAAACCCACAGGTGCGATTGTTCCTGTGCTTAAAATTAAATGTGTTGAAAGGCTCAGCTGAATCAGGACCAGAGTGCTCAGCTTTTGCCAGCTTGAGCTGTGAAAGGATTGATACAGCAGTGAGAGGGGTTTTCACTGGGACATCTGTTTTCAGCCTCTTAGCACAATTTTAAAATGTTATCCAATACTATCATAACTTTCTTTATTAATTGAAAGGGATGGAGATATACCAGCTGTAGCCCAAGCCAGCAGAGACTTGGGTGGCTAAGCAACAGAAAAGGCACCATATTGAGTGAGCCAAAATTCAGTCTCAAAGTCATTTATTTTAACTGGTGACAATACGTTTAGACTCTAGTGTTTTGATTTGATTGATGGTTTAATATCATATATAATTTTTTTAATGAAGGGAACCCATTTAAATACGTTAACATTTGCACTAGTAGTCTCCCATGTACATAACTGCGTTTAATCATTACTCTGATTGTTTTTGGGGTTGTGTAATTTGTATCGGCAAAATAACGATGTCAAAGGCATCTTATCTTAATGAAAAATATGGTTTCTTCTCTTTTATATGTACTTCTTGCTGCACATGTATAAAGGCAGCAGCAGCCTTAGTCTCAAGTATATTGCTGAATGTATAGCTATCACTACATGAGTGCTGTCAATTAAGAAATCAAAAAATATTAATGAGCGTGGTGTCTTCTCTAATTCTGCTTTGTTTAAAGCCTTGTTGTGATTTGTTGCCATGTGAATCGAGTAATTTAATTTTAAGACTTTCAATGTTAAAATACATCATCATTAGTGATATATCTGAAGATTTCACGCTCTTAATAACAGTGCTAAATCAAATTGGGAAGCTCCTCTCAATCACCCAAGCCGTGCCGTAGTTTACACAATCAGTTCTGGGGATGGAGAGAAGTTTAGTTCCGCAAAGTAACAAGTATTGTACAGAATTCACGTACGGAAACAAAAAGCCGGGCCGAGTCTGGCAGCGCGGGCTGCCGGAGGTGTCAGTGCTGGATGCGCACCCCCGGGCAAGGCAGCTGGTGTATGTACGCTTTTGTTCAGCCGTTACTGGTTTGTGTAGCCTTTAGGGCCAGCGCGGGAAACAATCCTTCCTGCAGGGTCAGCTGCTGGTCAGAAGCGAAGTAAGAAAAGGCTTTGCCTTAAACGGCCCCGGCCATCCTTGGGGTGCAGCTGGCACCTGCTACTGGTGCACAGCGGGAGGGGTCGAGGTCAAAGAGGCAGTTGTTGTAAACGCAGTGATGGCTTAAAGGGACTTGTAGATTAATCTGCTTTATTAACTTCTGTATATTAGATAACTATCGCAGTGAATGACAGTCCGTCTTTCTGAATAAGTCCCTTCACCTCTTTCTCTTTTAAATTGGCTTTTGAGTAATGAATATTAAATAGAATACGTTTCAGGGTAATTAAATGAAAACATTAGGATGATGTTGTTTTACAATCGTATCTATAAGTTTCTTGTATATTTATCTTGCGTTATTACTGTTCATCGCTTTTTGCTAGTGGAACAAAAAGCATAAATGTTTCAATTAAAGAAGAGGAACTGGCTGTACTTCTCAATAACCTCATGTCTTCTATGCCGCATAAATATTTTCAAAAAGCAAATAAGTTTAAGGAGAAATGTTTTATTCCTTGTTTACTCAGTGCAATATGATACTTTACACTACTTGGAAATGTTCCTTTTCTGCTGGCCTCGGTTGTTTTATATAAAACACTATGGGGTGCTGGTTTGGGGAAGGGCAAAAAATATTGCTATTCCGTAGAATCTAACTAGCGATATGAATAGCACCAATAATTTTGTAAAGTTCACATTATAATTCAAAATCCAGTTAGAAGTGATGCTTGCAGTCTGGAAAGAAAGCAATATCTTTACAAAATGGATAGGGAAAGGTAACAATCCATTCCGTGATCTGCTACTGGCAGATTTGCCACGTGAATAATGAAACTCTCTCTCAGTGAACAAACACCCTCCCCCTTCCCCCATTTTAAAAAATAAATAAAAAAAAATAAAATCAGGTCTAAAATTCTAGAATAGCAGCCGCTTACAAGGATGCTTAATTGCTGTTGGATGTGATAGCCGTGGCCCGTCAAAGCTTAGAGCGGGTGAGAGGATGCTTGTCTAGAGATGCGGTGTTTGACGAGGCGATTGCTGCGGCATTCTCACCTAGTCAGTGCTCGGTTTGAGCCAAGGGAAAGGTATGTGTCAGGTGAAAAGGGCTGGTTTGTTGCCAACAACAATGACTGGCACACATTAAATACGTGCCCTGCTAAACCTTGGCAGATTCCCGATTTTCAGGACTCTCGAATTGAACCTCAAATTCCATGTTTTTCCTAGGCTAATAAATTGCTGTTAGTTTTGTTTGTCTATGATCCTGAGAGATATTTATGTGCTCAGGGTGTCCTCTGAAATCTTGAGGTCCATAAGCTTAGTTTGTTGGGATTTTTTGCCTGGTGTTTACTTGTTTAGGGTTTTTTTTACTGAAAATTGAGATTCTTGTGTATTTACATGTCTCCAGGAACCTGCACAGTTTAAAAATAAAATAAAATGCATTTTAAAAAAAATCCCAATATCACAACAGATTGATGAGATCTGAGAACACTGTTAGTTTATCTCAGCTTCTCTTAGCATAGTTTCAATTAGCTTAGTTTAACTTGAGGAAATCCTCCCAGTGCTTTGCTGGGCACATCAGAGGTGAGACAGTTTAGCTGTTGAAAGAGCCCTACACACAAAGGACTACTACACAACATGGGATTTGACCTTTCAGTATAACCATGTTTCTGAATTCATTATTTGTTTCCTTTTTAAAAAAAAAAAATTAAAAATGCAGTGTTGCAACCATTCTTTAAAATCTTTTTAGCGTGACAAGTAAAGTAATCTTCCATTGATACTTAAAAGTCCATCTGCAGAAATTGAGGCAGAATGTTAGAGAGACGCAATATCTATTGAAATGTTGAGTGTCAAACTGCCAAGGTAATGTATTTAGTATGAAATATAATATTCAGTGCATTTTGTTTTGATGACTGCATGAAATAGCCTTGTGCTCTTATCCTTTGCTGTTGTTGTGAAAGATGATATTCACTAAGAAGTGTTGGTGACTATTCAAGACACAGTAGCAATGTGCTTATTAACCATCTTTATCATCTGTCTTCTATGTTTATTTGCAATAGCTTTGGTTACAGTTCAGTTTACCAGGATAACCAAAATACTTTTAATTGTTCCACAGAAAAAATTAGAATCGATGCATGAAGAGTTTGAACATGGCAGAGGTTTGAAATCTGTTAAGCAATCAGTAATTAATACTTGGATTAGTCTCTTTAAGTTCTGTGCTAGTGTGCGGCTCTGCTCCAGCAGAGCAGAGCGACTCACTTTGTTTTATGGATGGTCCTTGAATAGTAGTTAGACCCAAGCTTCTGGGTTTCTGTTATACTCTGATTTCCTTCGAGGTGTGGCTTAAAAGCCCAGCCCGCCTCCCTGTCCCTGCTGATTGTCTCCTTATCCGTGCTAAACTAAGGTAAATACGGGTAAAATAATTACCCTAGTTCTAATTTTCTCTGTGTTACCGGTTACTGTTGCTGGGAGGGGGTGCGCCTGGGTCTGCTGCTGGCAGACACGAGCCACGTCGGGGCTGTTGTAAGAGAGCGCTGCAAATCTCTTGGTGCTGCTGCAAGGCCAGGTGGATGATGGGGTAGATGCCAGGCTGGGCTGGGCTTGCAGGTGAGTGCAAGCTTGAGCCCAGCTTCAGGACCGTGGGGTTTGCGTCCTCAAGGGCCGCACTTAGCATGCTTCCACCCAGCGTCAGCGCGAGGCTGGTTCAGAGTCAGGGATAAGCACCCACTCGGTGTGAGATACCTGCAAGTTCCTTGGACAAAGGATTTAGAGCCAATCTCATGCTCAGCCTTTCCCTCCATGTGTAGCTTTTTACATTTATGCAACGTTTCTGTCGATTAAGTTTGAGATTAGCCTCAGATTGGTTTTAGACTAACTGATTTTATTTTTCCAATAATAGCATTTTCTGACCTTGTCTTCCCTTTCCACGTGACTGGCATTTTGGAAGGCCTTCCTATAATACAGATTTCAGAAATCCAGCAGGTAAAGATCCCAATTCCTAAGCCAAAATCCTGGTGCAACATTGCAAATCCCCAGCTGCTTTTGTGCACGAACTCCCAGCACTTAATGCAAGGGGGGAAGGCACCGGCGAATTTCTCAGGAGCTGGAGACGAGAATAGTGATGGCTCACATTTGAGGAATTTAAAGATGATGTATACTGTAAGTCCTAGTGTCAGTTAAGGAGAAGACTGAAAGGTTTAGACATAGGACCATTTACTGGTTCCTGAGGATAGACTTGCTGGAAGGTGTTGGTGTAGGTGGAACTGCTGTTTTCTTTTCCCAAGAGGATTAAATAATCTGTAATTAGTCATTTGATCAGAGATGCTGGTAGGAGACACCGACATCATCCCGTGTCACCTCTCAGATAAGGGTGCTGGCTGTATGAGAAAGGGAGAGGCTCCCACCATATGGACTGGAAAAAATGCCTAAGGAGCTGCTTCTGAGATGTGACTAACTGGGTTTACAAAAACCTGAGCCTAGCTGCCTCTTCACGTACTGCTAAAAGCAGAGGGGAATGTGGATTAGTTTTTTATAAGGTTTCTAAAGAGCTCAGCCTTTTCCTACACCAAAGCAACCTGAAGTTTGTGTTACAAATTATGACAAGTTGGACATTCCAAAAGTCCCGGTTAATCACAGTTCTGTCATCTTTAAAAACAGCTGTAACACTGTATAGTCACAGCCACTTGTTTAGAAATGGCTGAATCTTAAATGAACCAGCTGAGGTTAATTTAAAATGATACTCTGGTATCTGTAACTGAAAATCTTTGAATGCTACCAGCTCAAAAATGCAGATTAAGAGTTGATGTCACAATCTTAAATTATTCCAGCCTGAGGTGGAATAATTTGCTGTCTATCAGGGAGCACAGATGGATAGGCAAAAAGGAGCTGTGCAGATACATGAGTTTGTAAACATCTGTCAGCTACACCACATACCCAAATACAAAATCTAGCACTTCAGGCAGCATAGGAGTACGTAACATTCAACAGAGTGTTTACATGAAATCCAGCACAGACAGAAGCAAGTTGACGCACCCTGGAAGGTAATAATTAATGAAACGTATCCCATCCTTCCTGCAGAAAGAGGAGGTATTTCATTGATCAGGCATCTTCCGTGTTGCTGCAGTTAACTGTTCCATGTCCAGTATTTGACGTCGCCAGCCCTTAGACTAGGCAGAACTGCTGCATCCGGTGAGACTTAGTCCTTTACTATAGGTGAGCCTGTAGCAGTCGGCTAGCATCTCTTCTCCGTCCGTTATGGATGCCAGCTCACCCAGGTGCACAATCTCCCTTAGGACAGACGGACCCAGTTCTGATAGGTGAGACTGGACCGAGTATCATGGTCCTTCACATAAAAAAAATTCAGACGCAAGTGGAACTTCAGAAGAACGTGTTCTGTCATGTTAGAATATGCCCTCAAATCAGAGGGAAGATACTAAAATTACTGCTTGAAAACATGCTAATATAGGGCAAAATGGTTTGCTGTGAACAGCTGGGGCGCAGGATGGAGCTGCTGCCTGTGCTCCAGCTGTGCTGCGGTGACTCCCTAGCGTTGCGCCAACATCTTCTTTGTGATCCTGTCGACTGCTTGAAAGGCCGGTTGCTACTGGCTAAAGGTAGGAAATGATGAAAGTAAGCCTTAGCTTTGAAAAGTCCACTTTGCACTACTGGTCTGTGTTACTGTGCTATTAACATATGACAGTTTCTTTTAACAGTGAAAAAAATCGAAACTGCAGTGGATCTGGTGTAATAAATTTAATGGGTACATTGCAGGTGCTTGTCATTAGCATAAAACTGTCATCCGAAATATATCCTTTTAAGTCTGTGCTCATGTTTCTCTCTCCAATACAAAGTCAGGTTTGACATAAGTTAGTACAATCTAATTTTGTTATTATTTCTGCTGGCTTATGGTTTGGACCTGCTTCAAGTGAAATCCCCCATGCTTGTGGCCCTTTGGCTAGTTCTAAAGACCTATCCAGGGAAATGCCAAGCTCCACTCTCTCTGTAACTGTTCCTTTTTCACATCTACAGCCATCTTTTCCATCCCTTTTGAACATTAGGAGAAAAGACTCTCCTGGCAGGATGTAACATATAACTGATACGAATATCCTCGGAAAGATGGACACTTAAATCATATGCAGGCATATACTAGTTCAAGGTATGCAGTGTGTCACCCACTTGCCTTGTCCTGACATCAGGATTGGGGTTTTTTCAGCCATTTTTCAAAAAAGGAAACAAAAAGGCCAGACCCAATTGAACTATTCCAAATTGACATAGAAGGTTGGTCCCTTGCAATTTTATTAAGTTGTGATAATTCCCGCAGCTTCTTTAAGCTTCAGCTGGTGAATCATGAAATTGTAGTTGTTAATGTTGATTTACATATATCTATATATTGGAAGTACATATAAATAGGGTGAAATGCTGTATTCCATGAACAGAAATCTGGAGGAATCTGGCCTGTATATGCTGAACGGAGAGCTTGGTCTGAGGGTAGCCGAGGAGCTCAGAGCAGAAGGGCAGCTGAGAAGAGCTGTGTAGTTGTGCGAGCCTGGTTTCACGGGCTACCCATGTTTTCTGGCTTGTGTCCTCTTCTATCCCTCCTTCCATAGCAGGTCGGGAGAGTCAGGAGGGTGTCCGGAAGGAAAGCTGCTGTGGTGGAACGCAGCCCTGTATTGGGAACTGGAGGTGGAGGCTGCCCCCGCCAGCCCTCCGGGCTTCTGCTGCTCCCCAACAACTTCTTCAAAGCTCTTTGTCAGTCTGATGTACTTTCATAATGCAGTTCTTAAATTCTCACATATTGCACATCTCAGCTGATTTGCTCTTCCTGACAGTTACATATGTTTAGTTCAGGAATAATGGGCTGATTCTCACTTTCGTAATAAATAAAGGCTTTAGTTTTTTTATTTCGTCTGGAAATTTTAGCTTTGAACGTGGAAAATATCAATCTGAAAGTTAGGCTTTCTAGTAAAATAAATATTTTAAAACAACAGATTAAAAATTAAGGTATTTAATAATCTTGGAGCATTTAAATCTTCCTAATATTAGTAGTAAATTATGATCCATTTATTGATATAGGAAGAATTGATGATGAAAGAACTGAGAACTCCAAAGGACATTTAAATTAGTAATCACAGCTCCTAAATTAAGAGTGGACTGTCTGAAGCTAGACCTATAAAAACCTACCAAGTTTCATGTGCTAAACAATGAAAATCTGAATCTTTTTCAGATCTGTATAGAAAAAGGGGGTGTTCTGACCAGGCAAGTGTTTGGTTAAAAGCTGTGTATGTTCTTAGACCATTCTAAATCTTTTGTAAAGGAATACATACTGCTGTCTCTGGTGTTAACATAATGTTCTTTATGTTAAAATGTGATTAGTCGCAGCAAAATAAAATCTTCATGCCAATGTATGGGAGAGAGAAATGAGTTACGGGACCTGCAATGATGCAAGTGCTCTCCTTTGATAAAATGGAGCAGCAAAAAAAGCCTTTTTAATGGAAAGGTGGCTTTTTTTCTGGCTTCTTTAGAAAAAGTTTTCATAATGAGGGTTATCTTGACCAACGTATTCCTCCTGCACCTAAGAAAGAAAAAGCCTCTGAAGGAAGAGAAGCTCTGAAGAATTAATTTATTGGAAGAACAGTTATTTATTCTTGCCTGTTCTGTCAATAGTTCCTTTTGAAAAGAATGAATGTGTCCGGAGAAACATTATTGAACCAGATAAAGCAATGCCCTATGTTTAAGATAAGAGAACGGAGGCAAGGTTGCTGTTTTGAACTAAGCAGAAAATAGATTATCTGCTCCCCCACCCTGTTCCTTTTTAATGTCTTTCTCCCCACCTTGAGACCTTGTTTTCTGCCTAAGTCCGCCCCACGCCTTGGGCAGCTGCCCCAGCTGCCGGAGTGCTGCCGTGCTGCAGGGGCTCTGCGTCAGGATCCCAGGAGTCATTTTCCCAAAACAAAATGTTTCGGTTTCTACCAATAGGGTATTTTCCACCTAGAACACAACAACAACAACAACAAAAAATCTGTCTGATCAATTCTGCTTCTGAACTCTGTGCTTTGTTTTGCCATGGAGTTGCTTTGTGATCTCCAGTTAGGTGATGAGACTTCTGGCAAAGGTATGGAGCAGGGAGAGTGTACCATAGCAAGGGTTTCTCTCTGATGCCTGCATGCTGCATACGTACAGGTCCACCTGAACCCCACCAGCTGCTTCTGCTGCCCAGTAAGAGGGACTGCAGGTCTCTAGCACCAGTAGGACCAGGTGATGGCTGAGGGGGTTCCCCAGGCTCAGTCTGTGTCACTGTGGCTTTGCATACAGACTTGGTTCCTCAATCAGCCCCCCCGGTAAAATGAGATGGTAATGCTGATGGATCTAAGTGGCACACTTCAAAGGTAACTAACATCTGGGAAATGCTCTGCAGTTCTCCAAAGAAGTGAAATCAAAATGTGGACGGTGCTGCTGCTGGTGGCTGCAGAACACTTGCTCCTGGGTCCAGCCGATGGCCTGGGGACGAGCGGGGCCAGGCTGAGGCAGCGGTGCTGCTGGCCAGGTAACTGCTCACCTCCACATTTGTAGATGGTACTGGGCAAGATCTCGTCTTCAGAAAATTGTGGTTATCATTTCTGTACATGTTGTTGTCATAAATACAAATATGTATGTGTGTCAGCAAATAAAATGTGAAGAAGGAGGCATATTATGTCAAAGCCTCCTTCAGAGGCTTAAAGAGTTTCAGTTTCTTCATGACCGGAACAACTCAGGCAAGCTACAGAAACAGGCGTGTACATGGAGCTGTGTGTCAAGTATCTAGAAATTCTTTCCTGCATGGATCGACCTGTTTCTCCTAATTACAGCAGAGTCAAATTGCTGATTGTGTGAGGTCTGAAGGAGGAAGTGGAGGATGTCACTTGGCAATGTATGAAGAAGCTGTTCTATATTATGTGAAAAGAGAGAGAGAATTAGTGAAATTAAATGAAAGCCTGACACCTCTGCCCAAGAAAGAGTTAAAGCCTGATACATCACCAGTAAACATGCCATTTGCTGGGGCAAAGCTTCATTATAAAGTAGCACGAGCCTTGTCTGGAGGAGCTCTGCTGCCTTGGAGGTGACTCTGTGCAGGCTGCCACCCTTAGACAGAAGTTCTTCCCAGCAGGAGCGGTCTCCTAGTGCTTGTTTGCGGGCGCAGTCTCTCGTGGAGCGTGTCAGCAGCTCTGTAGAACAAAGAAGGGTTTGGGATGCAGACAGCTTGCTGTAGACTCATGCAGAAATAGCACGGGGAACCAAAGCTGTGGACTAAAAGGAAGCAGCAGGAATAGCTGTCATAGAGAAACAAGGAAAAGAGGAAAAGGAAGTTGAAGGCTGTTACCACAGATTTTGGTGCCCTTCATCTTGGTGGAATTAGGCTCAGTAACTGCTGATTGTCTTCTGCCTATGCTGTCATGCACTCCTGACCACCTCCGACAGAGGTCTGAATATGAGAGATAGATTTGCCCGGATTTTATGCATGCAACTCTTAATACCAAGCCGTAGACCTTGATTATTTTTTTTTTTTTAATCTTTGCATGAAGTGGGATGTGTAAGACATCTGCAAAGACAATACGATAGGATTCCAAATGGCCCAGCTCTGCAAGTAATAAACGTACGTAACTTCACAAGAGGCATTAATCACTGTTCCAGAGAGCTCACGGGCAGATGTTCCAGCCTTCTTCATATCAGTGCATTGGTACCAGTAGTCCCAGCAGTTCCTTTAAACAGGGGCAACTTTGTGTGGCAGCGTTAGTGCTTGGGGGTCTTGTAACAGTCTTGTTGAACTGAAAGGAATGGGTTGACCCATGAAGAAGATGGACGTACACATGTCCAGGTACGAGACCTAGCTAACTCCCAGATGCAGTGTTGTTCCCTGCACAGCTAATGATTCCTAAAATGGTTCTCTCTTATTAATCCTTAGAGTCAGAAGTGGAATTTGACAGTAGGATCTTGTCAGAGGAAAAGCTCGGAAGTGGGAGGAAGGCTTTCACTGACTCATGAATATGAAAACGTACAATTAATAGTTGCTGTTATGTAGATTGCTTTATATTGGCTTTGGGTTTGTGAATTGTAACATTCATCATATTCCTTGTTTAGGTCAGTAATGTTTGTACGACTTATGCACAGAGACAAATAAGTGTTCCCCTGGTGAATTTTCGCCATTTCAATCTTCTTCCATATTTAGGCCAAAAACTTTATTTGCTTTTCAGTTGATTGGCAATTCAGTAGCGATTCTGGGCTAGAGACCTTAAAGACGTTCTCATGAGTTGTTTGAATAAGCTGGAGTTTGAAGAGGTGGCGCTTCTCCCTCTGGGTCAGTGGTGAGCTTGTAACTGAGCATGCCCTTTTTAGGTTAAGCATCGCATTGAAAGTCTTTTTACATGTGTAGCACTTCTAAGAAATACAGTGCTGTCATGGTGCCCTAACTAAATCACAGCTTGAGTGTGTTTGTTTAATAACCTAAAAAATGCTTCTGTCCTAACAGCTGGCCTTATCGCAAGCTATGGAGATGAAAACCTGGCGATGAATTAATTATAAGAAGTTGTAATTATTCTTCATGTTTGGAAAACAAGCCTCTGTTAGTGCTCGTGCAGAGGTTTTGAATTGTTTGCATTGGTTCCAAAGCACTATAGAACTGGTTTTGTCCTATGAGTAATGAAAAATAGCTTGCCTGATATATAAACTGTGAAGTCAGGTGAAGAATTAGCCTTTCTCACGCCAGACCATATGTTCCTAACTTGAAAGCTCAAATAATTTGTGGATATCTCTGTTCCAGGTGATTTGTAGTGTTAGGATTCATCTTTTTCATTTAATGAAACATGCTGTTTGACTTCGCCTTGGTCAGTTATTACAGGCTAGTTTGCAGTGTGACAGCTCTCTGGAGACCCTGCTCATAGCTACTCATTGGCCTAGAAGAAAGGTTTTAATGATTTTCTACTTCCTCTATGTTTGGTTTTAGGGTGTAGATATTTTATAAATGTGAGTCAAACTATTTACTGGTGACATTTTACAAATTTTCACTCTCTTTAATCTCTGAGTAATGTTTTTAGGTTCATATATGTTGTGGCCTTTGGCATTTTGGACTAACATATCTCAAGGATATCTTAGAGCATTTTATCTTTAAATGGATTCTATAGTTATTTTGTAATTTCTTTTTACAAAAGTTGTGCCAATCCTTAAATAAGTCCTGCCCCTCCTAGCTGCACACAGGAGAGGCAGAGAAGCACAGCAAGACCAGAAGAGGCCTCAGAGGGAGAACACTCCGTGTGGCATTAGCTGAAGGCTCTGGTTACGTGCCAGCCAAGGAGCAAAGTGAATTATGTACCTTCACTTTGGGTGCCAGTAGAACTTAATTGTAGGAGTTGATAGATCTCAGTGCTTTAAAGAGTTGATGAAGTGTCTTTATCCCTGCTGTAGAGCTCTGTAAACTAAGTCACAGAAGTAGGATGTCTAAAATCAGAGGCTGGATTTGTAATTGCAATGGAAATTTGTATAGATGTATAGAGTTCTTGCTGTAGTCAGGATTGCCTTAATCGAAACAGGGAGTGCTCCTTTCAAATGCCTTGCAGTGTCATGCACGAAGAAAGATGGATGTGAGAAAACCAGAACCTTGAAGCGCAGCTAGGGATTAATCTGAAACTAATACAGATCACTGGTCGCACAGGTATTGCTTTCCTAGAAGTAGTGTGACAACGGGGCAAATCTCTGTAGTAAATCCAAAGCCTGTACCTTAAATGAACACAGCTCTAAATCTCAATCATACTTGTTTTAACTTCAACTTTTCCTTTAGAGCTGAGCTGTGACATTTGTTCTCTTTAACTTTCTTCACCTGGTAGTTTTGATTGTGGAGATACTTGTTTGGAAGAATGACTTTTGTTCATTTCATGCTCGTATGTGAAATATCAGTGATTTCAGCACAGTTAGTAAAGGTTTCTCTAATTTTTCCTTCTCACCACGTCACATGGTATAACAGCAGTATCCACATTCATGTAAACTGTCTGAATTGTCTTTCAGATGATGTCAATCCTAATGAACACCATCATTTTTGAAGACTGCAGAAACCAATGGTCTGTGTCAAGACCGCTGCTTGGACTTATACTTCTCAATGAGAAAGTAAGTATTTAAGAAATTTCAATGGATTCACTCTTCATGTACCCAAATAGTTGAAAAAATTATTTCACACAGAACAACGGTGCCTGTTGGCCATCAAATCCCTCGTTCCTTTACGCTCACATCAGGAGACAGCTCGTGTACTCTATAGGTATTTTATAGATTAGTTTGCAGGGGCTGAGTGGCTTCATTTTGATGAAGAATCCTCTCAAACCTGTACCCCAACTTTTACACCCAACCTTAGATCATGCAAGTATTTAACCTTTTTTTTAAATAAATTCTGTATCTTCACTTTTGCAGAATTAAGCAGGAATAGAAGTTATGCAAGCTCACCTGGCTTTTAGATAGAAATATGAAACAAGAACACTGTGGAAATCACATCAGAAAAAATGCTTCCTAGAAAAATAGTTAACCAATTTCTTTTTCTGAAAGGTTTCACAGAACAACTGCCTCTGGGGGGGGTTATTATCTGAGTGCTTACACTTAAGTACTGGCATTGATTGCAGTTTGGATTGTGTGCATCTGTGGCAGATTCTGTAAACCAGGAAATACTCTGCAATTTGCCCTTTCAATAAAATCTGAAACTATGAATTTGGATATACCCATCATGTTTCCCTGGTGACTTAATAGAGACAATATTGTCTGAAATGGAAACCATCTGAGTAAATGAATGCGAGGGGATCTAAATGTGTGCATTTTTTGTATGGCAAGGCATTGTTTCCAAAGATATTGACCTGTTGTATTCACCATACTTCAGAGCGAGCTCTAACTTTGTTCTGAATTGCTTTATCTCTTGGGCAGTCACAAGCCTCAGTGTATTACTGCTTTGGAGAATGAATTGTCTATACAATAAGAGGGTGCTGGAAAAAAATAAGACACTAAGATTAGCAGCAACTGCATACATTAAAATTCAAACTGAAATCCCAGCTATGGAAGGAAACTAATAGTAGAAGAAAATATATCAAGAAGAGAAGCGCTGTCTCATCATTCACCTGTGCTGAAGGATCCAATTTTAGCCATATCCAATAGCACTGTCATTCATCTTCTTGGTGTGTTATTGTGATTTAAATCCAGGCTCTATAAGAGAGAGCAGTTCTTTTAAAATGATTGAGAGGGAATAAGGGCAAATTCAGTGTTTAGGAAAACTTTATGACATCACAATATTATACTTTACAGATGGAAGCAATATTTCCTACTTTGGAAGGAAAACTAATCATTTTCTATCTGCTCTGAGTCACTGCATCATTATAAAAGTGGGAAATAAGTAGTTTTGTGCATTCCCAATCTTGTTCAGGACGACACTTTTGTTTATATAATGCTTCTGATTTATAGCGTTTAAGTATTAGCCTGACTACATATTAATTATGTGGGTTTGATGCTTCAGTATAAGAAGAAATTAAATATTTCACTTGAAGATAAAACCACAGAGCTGTAAATCATAAGGAATAAATTTGTGACTGGCAGAATATTCTTTTTACTGAAATTAGACTAGTTCTAATGATTGTGTGTTTTGCTTAGCAGACATGGACATGTACAAGCACCTTTACTGAGGAACAAGCCTTACATGTCTTTTGGAAGCGGGGAGAACAGGAAACAGAATTATGAAATTTGTATTGCCCCTTTTGCATCAAGGTTATTTATTTCGTGTTTGGAAAAAGTAGGACATGTAAAAAAACATTTACCGTGTTTTACTGCTTGTTCATTTCTTTTGTTTTAATAAGATCTTCTTTGCCCATAATTAATCTCAAAGGGAAGGCATTGGGTTTACTTCAGGCCTCAGAAAAACTGGGATTTATACATGCTTGCACCAATAGGGGCAATTATGCCCAAATGGGTCTTGTACTCGGAGTCCACCCCATCTCTTGGGACAGCAGCAGCTTAGTATGAAATGGGGTGGTCACAGGTGGCTCCTGATGTTGTTCCCATACTGAAGTGCAGTGGCAAGTTTAATTTAAATCCTAGTGGCAAGAGGTTGGCAGAAGAAGCCCTTGGTATCCTGATAACGTAGCAACAGCATCTCCTCCTGGGCTGTTGTCCTTCAGCCAAAGAACGCAGGCATTCGAGTGTCCAGGCAAAAGTGATGTTGTTGCAGAGAAGCCCTGGAAACCTCAGGTCTCAGAAGAGCTCCATAGAGTTGGAACAGTGATGCCAGGGGAAGAGTCTTCAGGGGGGTGCTGGACTCATTCATGGTAGGCAGCAACGTTACGCCTTGCTGTCACTTGGGGATGCTGTTCATACTTTCCGTTATGGGGTTGACTGAAGAAGTTCTTGGAATGCCTCTTTTCCAAAAACAACTTGTGGACGCTGGACAAGATCTCGGGGTTGTGACCTTCTCTACATTGAACTCTGCCTTTGTCACCTTGAGACAGGGCTTCTGGGAGGGTGTTTGTCGCAGGCAGATATTTCATCTCTCATGCCAGCTCCCAGGTGATTTTCGGTTTTGAGTTCCTAAGCAGTTTGGGACCCAGCTATTTCATCATCTGCTGCTTTCAGTTCCAGAACTGCTGCAGCGGTCAGCAAAGATGCGTAATACAGGATGTTTCTGGTTTGACAGGAACGGGATTGAGGGCAAGTAATTTGCCCAGCAGGCATTAAAGCAAACACTTCCTATAATCCTCTTGAGTTGTCAGGGCTTACTGTTAGAGTGCTATGGCTTTACTACATTTTCTTTTGTTATCCCATATTCTTTCATGTGTACAGGAGAGCTGTAGTTTTGATAGCAAAGTAGTGTGTTTAATTTGAGATTTGTTTAAGGTTTAAACAGCTTTAAACCTGTTAGAGGTTTTTTAAAAATCTAGCAAACAAATCACAGACTTTTGTGCTTTGTGACGCTCTCTATGACACCCTACAAGTTAGATTAGCTTCAAAAATCTACTAAATCTTTGCAGACTGAAAACCGATTTTCATCCTACCTTTAACAAGTTCTCTTGTTGAAATTTGGGGAGTACCAGCAATAATATTCTTGACTGGGATGTCAGACTGCTCAGAAACCATGCCAGGTACTTGGGCACAGGTTCATCAGAACAGTACGTTCTCCTCTGAATAATTGTATATATCAGTGCTTATACCATGGATGTGCTTATGCCCAAGGCCATAAGACTTTGACTGACACAGCCAATATAATAAAGACTAAGCAGGATTATGTGACTTGCTTGGCTGTAGTAGTAGGGTGGTGGATAGCACTGGAGGTCCCCTCCCGTTCAGTATTTCTAGACTAAACCTAGATTTTTCTAAGGTGATAAAAAGTTCTGTGTTAACTAGTCTATAAATCTGCCAGAATATAACGGGGATAGTATATAGAAAATCATATAGATTACTTAGCTTCTAAAGAAGGAAAGGTGAGTCTGTCTCATCACTGAAGTAATTAGAGCCCACAGCGAAGTGCATAAATATGCACTACCCTGAAAAGACTTGAGAAGTAGTCAGGGATGTTTCTGCCACCTTTCTTGGGTGGCTTTCTGTGTTGGAACTGGTTAGGTGGCCAACAACCTCTGATAAAGTGGAACGTCGCCTGTTAGCACTAAGCGTTAGTGGTGGTGGTGTATGGCTGATGCTGGCGCATTTCAGGAAGGCGGCATCGGCTAGACCTCTGCGGGCTCTTTGCCCAGCTCTTCTCCCAGAGGGCAGCCTATGAAGCACTTGCTCAAGAGTGCTCCAGATGTAGACGAGTAACTCTGGGTTTAAATTTCCAAGCCTCATTTTTAATATTCTCTGCTTTGCTATCGTAGTACTTCAGTGAACTAAGGGCAACCTTGATAACCAGCCAGCCTGACAACAAACGTGAAGTCCTCGACCAGTGCTTCAGGAATCTTATGGAAGGAGTCGAGCAAAACCTTTTGGTAAAGAACAGAGACAGGTAAGTTCATAACACATAAGTAAGCTGAAAGAATAAAAGACAAATGGAAACTTTAACAGAAAAGAAAAAATATAACATAGGACGTATTCCAGGTAGCCTTAAACTGCAGTTCCTTTTGAAAGGGAGATAATACCCTATCAAAGAATTCATCCCTAGACTTAACAGTTAGTGTCTGAACATTTGATAATTATGTCATTTCTTGGTCAGAAATGCATTTCCTAATTTGATCCCAAAGTCAACGTTTGCCAGGCTGCAGCTGCTGCTTTTTCACTTGCGAAAAACTTATTTCAGCAGGTGAGCCTCAGAGATTCCTTTTTCCAACCTTAAACCCCTCTGACGCAACACTTGCTTTAGCCTCCAGCAGTGCAGTTGCTCTGACAGAGCCTTTCCTTGCGGGTGTTGGGGTTCAGCAGCTGCTGGTGAAATGCCAGAATGAGAAAGGACCCAGTGGGGCTACACTGTCGATAAATAAGGCAAGGATTTTAATTTTATTAACATGAATCGTAAATTCACCTAATTGTGCCCTCATTTGAAAAATAGCATAGAAGCCTTCATAAAAGGAAGGGCGAGTTTATCTGCATTTAACATTGACACTAACATTTTGTTACTAAATAGCTGTATTTTCTCTTCCATGTGCATTACTTATCCAAAGCAAACCTTGAAAGTATAGAGACAGAGTCTAAGCCCAGATGGTGGAACTTCCTGGAAAGCTTGAAACAAACTGGAAACGGACTTGGAGGGAACTGATGGTTAAAACCATTTGGTGATTTTATTTCTCTGACGACTTCTCTGTTGATCTGAAAATTACGTTGAACTTAAGTCTTAAATAGTTTTGCATTACTTATGATCTCCACAATTTTGTTTCATTTTCCTATTAAATTCTGGTACTAAACGTGTAAGTTCCTTATGGCCTGACTGTGGATGACAGCCAGAGACAGGGGAATTTGGAAGCAAACCCAGAGAAGCCCAGAGATCACATCCATGGCACTAATAAATCAGACAGACTTCCTGTGTAACATGTATTATGGAACAGCAGAAAACCTGGGGAAAAGGCAGAGAGCCACCGGGAAGAGGGAGAATGCCTGTTAAAACAAAGAAAAACTGAGCTGCTGGTGGCAGGCTGTAGGACGTAGTCTGACCTTAGAGCTTAGATTCATTTGACTCAACAGCCCTTCAGGATTTAAAAAAAAAAAATAAAAAAATAAAATTAAAACCTGAGTAAAACTCATTCTTATAACTAGTTAGTTTCTTAGTTCCATATCTATTTATGTTTATTGAAGGCAGGAAGTCCTTAAGATGGCATTGTTTTCTGAGAAGAACGTACTTCAATGTGCATCTTCTGTGAGCTGCCTTGTTCTGAGAAGTACAGACCTGAAGGAGAGAAAGGGGATCGTTGGATGCCACAGCCAGGAGTGTTAGATGCCCCAGCCGGGCTCGAGGAGGCAGGATGGGCAGGAGCCTGAGCTCTGCTGGCTGTGCTCTCCCTGCTCAGGGCACGGGCAGAGGCTTCTATCGCTGGGGCTGCCAGCAAATACTAGATTTGGCGAGGGTTGGATTCAAATATCCGTGGATTTAAAGGGGATTTTTGTCTCAAAGCGCTGTGGGGTACTCTCAGATAGGCAGCGGTGCGGAAGCTCTCAGAGAGCTTTTGTGGAAGGGCAGGCAGGGAGGGATGGGTGCAGGTGCGAAGGGGATAGAGATAATTCGGTCGAACGAGCAGCTCGTCTGTCTCAGTAGCATCCGCCTGTCTAACTTGGGAAGACTTTTAAGCCATCACTCCCCCAACAAGCAGCTTGAGTTAATACGATGGCTTTTCTGTTTTCAGCTCTGGGTTTGTGATCCTTCTCAGATTTATTCTGTGGAACAGGAGGCTTCTTTTAACTGATTGTTTAAAATTGAGCAGAAATCAATTTCCATTAGTAAGGAAATAAGCACAAACCTAAAAAAATATGAACAGAATAAAGAATGAACTCATAATTGCATCCTGCATTTCCACATGCAGCGAGCCCCAGCGTACCGTGCTGCTGCTAGACGATATCCATAAAGTGCAGTGCAGTGGAGGCAGACACAATGATTATTGCCCCTGGTCCTGCAAAGAGACCTTTGCTGAGATCCCATCAGTTTTGCAAGCACCTGTCCACCAGTCCTTTGCAGGAAGGAGCCCTAAGGAGCCGTTCCTGGGGAAACTTTTATTAGGTTCACTACAGTGAGCCGGCAAAGTCTGACACAATCAAAGCGAAGAGCGTTGAGGCAACAAACAAAAGAACATCTGAAAAACCCTAAATGCAGGGTGCAGTATACGTCTGGCATTTTAAATCTTTTTTAACATGGATTTTGGGTTGTTTTTTTGTTGGTTTTTTTTTTTTTAATACATACACGAGATGTGATAAATGGCAATTAAACTCTTCATTTCAGGTAAGGATAGACCAAGGGAGTAGATCAGATTTGGGCTGTCCTACAAGCTGAGTCAGAGTTGTCATTCAGCCTCAGGTGTGATGCCACCGGATGGACTTCACGTCCTACACCTGCCCGTAGAGAACTGTTGGGGAATATTTTTGTGAATTCATTCTGTGCCAGATGGGTGATGGTACCGCGTTTCACTGAGAGACAGGTTGAACTCTGACACCTCTCACAAGGGAGGAAGGTAGGTCTGAGAGAGCCTGGCCTTGATGACCATCTGGACGTGTCCCAAAGAGCCCTTTGCTGGAGGTTTGGGAGAAGGGACGTGTTCTGAGTCACATGAGATGGAAAGGTTTCTCGTTGCATTCATTTCCCACCTGACTTTTAAAACGTTTCGCACTGTTAGTAGGCTGAGTTTATAATGCTGCCCATATGTGTCTACACGCTCATTGATAGTCTTTTATAGGACTGGTTTGTGAGGGCACCCAGGGATTTTGTTTGTGAGTTTTCCTCTCTTTCAATGTAAAATTTACGTTATAGTTATTCTTTGTGCCGATTCTTGAAATGCGTCTCTCAATATCAGGTCTCCTTTAACCAAATATCTGACTTCTCTTTTTCCCCAGGTTCACTCAGAATATGTCTGTATTTCGAAGAGACATGGCCGAAGCTCTGCGCAGCGAAGGGGCATCAGATCCCAGCACGTTAGATATGATGAGCTGATAATGACTTTGGAAACAGAGCACTGACTAATAAACCAACTCTGGAAGTTTTGGGACCCTGTTACATTGTTAGATAGATTTTTTTGATCTTTGTGAACACTATTTTTTTAAAATATCTTCTGCCTTTTTATATCTCTAGCCTAAATGTAAGGATTTATAATAGTGAAAGCAATGGAAAATGAGGCTCAGTTTGAAGAACGTTTTCAGCCTTATTTTATCAAAATTTATTATCCTGTTGTTTTATCTTTATGAAACGGTTTAGAGACCAAAGAACAAAATAAATATGCATTCCTTCTAAACTTGTATCAGTTAATGATTCTCAGTTCTACACATAATAGTAAATAATATCTCATAAATGAAAAACTCCAAGCTCACTCCTGAGGTCATATTTGTTTGAAAATGAGATGAAAGACAGCACAAACTTTATATGACATCTTTTTGAATAATAAAATTACTATTTTTCTACAAAATGTTATATATTTCTTTTCAGCATTGGTGGTTCATGACAATGTGGACGATAAAGTAGAAGACTAAAAATGAACATTTTAGACTCTAAGTATAGCAAGAAAATTGAGAATGTTGCACCTAATAAAATAAGAGGTGATGGAGCAAGCCTTAATGAAGTACTGATGATATTTTAATTTCACAAGTACACATTTTCCAGGTCTTTGGAAATTGACAAACACACAGAAGAAAATAAAGTTGTTAAAACACTGTTTAAAAGGAATAAAGTCTCTCCCCTGCTACAAAAAAGAAAGCATATAGTTACAGGGACTTTTCGCCCATCTTTAAATGGTGTGTGGCGCAATGAAGATGAACGCGTGCATCTAAAACAGCAAATCTAGCAGATTTGTCTTCCCCTCTTGGAGACAGTAAAGCGTGCAGTACCTGAACAAGTCCCTCCCCCAGCCCAAAGCTCAGGCACACACTGGTTGCTCTGGTTTTGTGGGGAACAATTAATATCATTCTGTGGTGGGCAGGAGGTTCTGTGTGGGCCGAGCGAAAATGCAAATGAATTGAAGCAAGATCTAACAAAAATTAAAACTATTTAAGCAATAAGCCAACTAGTTTATAAGGTAGACAAGCTATTATGTGCAATTACAAACTATTGGTATTGGGTTTGAATTGGGTTGAGGGTTTTTTTTTTTCTCTTATGTAAATAATTGATTTAATGTGTTCTTCATGCTTGCTTACATTTGTGTATTTAGTCATACTTCACAACTACTTAGATAAGAATGGGAATTTTTAATTGCGGCTGACAGAAAGGAAAAGTTCATACCCATATTTCTTACAGCTTTCTTCCAGGGTTTTTTTCATCTCTGCAACTGTTATTTATCTGCACATTGTTAAATCGCAGGAACTAAATCTGAAGGGAAGTAGTTTTCTTAAGCAGTTTTCTCTTTACATTTAAGCTCAGCTGGGGAAAGTATTTAATGTGCAGCCAAAGGCTCTGATTTCCAAGAGAGCCAGGTACCTGAGAAAAGAATCAATTTGAGGTTACTGAAGAGCTGCAGATTTGGGGTGTTCCTACATGCGGCCCCATGCGATGCGCCAAAAACTTTGCAGCAAGCTCGTAATGAAAACATCAAAGGTGTATGCATTAGTACAGTCGTTTGCTTTTCATTTCCATCCTTAAAGGAAAGTGGAATTTGTGCTGCTAAGCCAGATGTTAAAATCTGCAAAACTGAACCCCTGACCAGCCTGCGCAGGTCTCGGTGCCAAGGGGGGTTTGGGAGAGGATTTCCCGTGTCCTCTCACCACTGGGTGCAAAGCTCGGTGTCCGGCAGTGCCGCCTCCCCACCGGCAGTTCTGCTGGACAAACCTTGCCCTGGACTCACAGCTCTGCACGCTGGCGTTAAAGGCTCAGGTGTAAGCTAAGGAGTTCTGTGACTCCGATTTTCTTCATGGTCATATGGTGGAAATAAACAGCGGTCGCGTGCCATTGGCATGTGCTCACCAACCAGCCTGTTCACCAGTTAAATTGGCTGGGCGGCTGCGAGCTGGTGTTTGGCATATTGAAAAGGAAGGATGTGTGCCCTCGTTCAACATATTCATCAGCGACCTGGATGAGGGAACAGAGTGTACCCTCAGCAAGTTTGCTGATGACACAAAACCGGGAGGGATGCCTGACACACTGGAAGGCTGTGCCACCATTCAGTGTGACCTGGACAGGCTGGAGAGTTGGGCGGAGAGGAACTAATGAAGGTCAACAAAGGCAAGTGTATGGTACTGCACCTGGGGAGGAATAGCCCCATGCACCAGTACAGGTTAGGGGTTGACCTGATGGAAAGCAGCTCTGTGGAAAGGGACCTGGGAGTCCTAGTGGACAACAGGGTGACCGTGAGCCAGCAATGTGCCCTTGTGGCCAAGAAGGCCAATGGCATCCTGAGGTGCATCGAGAGGTGTGTGGCAAGCAGGTCACGGGAGGTCATCCTCCCCCTCTACTCTGCCCTGGTGAGGCCATACCTGGAGCGCTGTGTCCAGTTCTGGGCTCCCTGGTTCCAGAAGGACAGGGAACCGCTGGAGAGGGTACAGCAGAGGGCTACAAAGATGATTAGGGGACTGGAACGTCTTTCTTATGAGGAAAGGCTGAGGGACTTGGGTCTTTTTAGTTTGGAGAAGAGAAGATGGAGGGGGGAATCTCATCAATGCTTACAAATTCTTCAAGGGAGGGTGCCGGGAGGATGGCACCAGTCTCTTTTCAGTGGTGCCCAGTGGTAGAACAAGACATAACAAGCACAAACTTGACCATAGGAAGTTCCATCTAAACATGAGGAGGAACTTCTTTCCTTTGAGGGTGGCAGAGCACTGGAAGAGGCTGCCCAGAGAGGCGGTGGAGTCTCCGACTCTGGAGACATTCCAAACCCGCCTGGACACCATCTTGTGCAACCTGCTGTAGGTGACCCTGCTCTGGGAGGGAGGTTGGACTAGGTGATCTCCAGAGGTCCATTCCAACCCCGGTGATTCTGTGGTGGTTCTGTGGTAACTCGGCGCTCGGACTTCAGGGCTTGCTGTAACATATGGCTGCTGACTCCCCGCAGCGCTCAGGTGTGTTTCTGACTTTTCCCTTCTAACACGTCCCTTGTTATAACCTACAAGCAAGAATCTAAAGAGCATCTTATAAACCGGGCAAAATCCAGATGTGCATTTGAACAGCGTTTCAACCTTGGTTAACAATCACCAAAAGGAACTTATTTAGAGTAGTTAGTCATATAAATACGCTTGCTTTTAGGTTAGGGAATGGATAGCACAGCAAATAGAGAGTGTGGTTTATGACTCCAGTTTCTGTGTTGAGGGTCTTTACTGTCAGCTTTTTAAAAGGGCGCTGTCAAGGGGGGTACAGCCCAGAATTTCCTCGTGTTTACAAAGCACGTGTAATGCCTTACACTTTTTTTTTAAAGACATAATTGCCTTAAGGGGGTTGGATTTTTTTTTCCTTTAAAGGAAAAGTGGAAACAGTGGAATGAGAAATGCCAGAAAGGAGGCGCCGCTCGGCCCCCGAGTGATTTCATTTCAAGAAATGGATGCAAGCCTGTCTGATGATGCAAACAGCTTGGGACTGTAAAAGAAGTCTGCTTCTGCCCCAAATGCATTTTATATTGTTACAGTGAAAAGCGCCGACCACTGAACCTCAGGCAAGTGTCTGCCCCATGGCGAGGGAAAGCAGACCACCCCTCGAGCTGCCTGCCACACGTCAGTCTCTGCTGGCTCCAGCAGGCAAAGGCGGCTTTCTGGGGAAAACACCAAGTTCTAATACCTTGCCCTGCCTGCATCAGGGGGCTTTGAAGAAACTCAGCCACCGGTATATGCACGCCTTACAAAATAACTCCTTAGACTTGTTAATGTTTTATTGTAGTACGAGTTTATGATGACAGCAAACCTTTTGAACTGCAGAGGGATAACATGCTTCCTTGCCGTATTAAAAAATAATGTTAGTGTAGATTTTATGTACCATAGTTTAGACTGCTGTTAAGAGGAGCTTCTTTGACAACATTCTTTTTGAGGTTTACAGAAAGCATAATAAAATATGTAAGTTACATTTCTACAAACAAAAGCCATAACATAAGTTATTTATAAGTGTGAGATCCAAACAGTATCACGATAAATAAACCTTAATGGATACCTGCGGCATCCATCCTAATGTAATTTGCCCAACAAAAGTCATATTTAGTAGAAAAACCTGGCAGCAGCTGCGTTGGTGTATAAAATAAGAATAAAGGAGAGAAAGAAGCCACGCTGAAACACGGGCCGCTTTCCCAGGTTTATGCCCAGACCTGCAGCATCTCCCAGCCCTCTCCTTTCACCCGGGGCTGGCGCTGCTGCCAGATGTCTTTGCGTCTTTCAGGGTTTGTCCACGGTACTGGGACGTTCCCCGTCGGCTTTGCTACAGCCTGATTTTATCAGAGATGGCAGAAAGAAACTGAACCCCATCTGCCCATCATGCTCCATGGTCTCTTCCCTTTCTGCGGTTCACTCCCCAGTGCTTCCTTTGTACCCCCCCCC
>VFFE01007802.1:1720318-1770401 GCA_008921705.1 Burhinus oedicnemus
GGTGGGGGGGTGTGCGCCGGCGGCGCGGGGCGCGCGGCGGCCCCGAGGAGATGACGGGGCGGCGCGGCGGGGCGGCGCGCGCTCAGGCAAAGTTTCGGCGCGGCGGGGCCGGCCGGGCCGCGGAGCGCGGCGGAGCGGCGGCGCCTTTATAGCGGGCGGCGGCGGCGGAGGAGGAGGCGGCGGAGGATGGATCCGCCGGCGGGCGCGCAGGGCCAGCACCAGCACGAGCCCATCAGCTTCGGCATCGACCAGATTCTCAACAGCCCCGAGCAGGAGAGCGCTCCCCCGCCGCCCCCCCGGGGCCCCGACGGCGCGACCTTCCTGGGCGGCCCCGGCGGCCGCGGCGGCGCGCCTTACCCGGCCCTGCCGGCCCCCTTCCCGGCCATCGCCGCGCCCTTCGAGGACTCGGGATCTTACAGTGTCAACCTCAGCCTGGCCCCCGCCGGCGTGATCCGGGTGCCGGCGCACAGGCCCATCCCCGGGGCCGTGCCGCCGCCCATCTCCAGCGCCATCCCGGCCATGCCCGCCGTGCCCAGCCTGGGCAGCCTCAACTTCCCCTGGATGGAGAGCAGCCGGCGCTTCGTCAAGGACAGGTTCACAGGTAAGGCGCCGGGGCGGAGCGGGAGAGCCGCGCCGCGCCCCCGCAGCACCCACCCCACACACACCCCGGCAACGAACGGAAGGGCAAATAAAAAATAGAAAACGAAATAATCCTGATAATAATAGTAAGAATAAAAGCAAAGGCGGCCCGCTGGATGTTTCCCTCCCCCGCGCTCGCCGCGAGCCGAAAAATCGCTCTCCTCCCGGCGTGGACAGCGCGGCCGCCCCGGGGCGCCCCCGGGGGGGCGGCCGGGCCCCCGCTCTCCTCCGCATCCCTCCGGCGAAACGTGGAAGCGGGACCTCGGGGAGACACGGTCCCTTCGGGGGGCGGCCGTCGGGCAGAGCGGCGGCCCCGGGGGGGCGGCCGGCACCGTGCGGGCGCGGGGCTGACCCCTGTGCTTCCCACCCGGGCAGCGGCGGCGGCGCTGACGCCCTTCACGGTGACACGGAGGATCGGGCATCCCTACCAGAACCGGACCCCGCCGAAGCGCAAGAAGCCGCGGACGTCCTTCTCCCGGGTGCAGATCTGCGAGCTGGAGAAGCGCTTCCACCGGCAGAAGTACCTGGCCTCTGCCGAGCGCGCTGCCCTCGCCAAGTCCCTCAAGATGACGGACGCCCAGGTGAAGACCTGGTTCCAGAACCGGCGCACCAAGTGGCGGTGAGTCCCGCACCCCTGGGGCCGCCCCGTCCCGCCGCTGCCCCCGGCGGAGCCCCGGCTCCGACCGGGAGTGCACCCCTCGCCTGCTCCCGGCCGCCAAACGGTTGGGGTCGGGGAGGGGAGGGGGGAAATTTTTATTATTATAACAGTATTATTATTGTTATTTATCTTTTTCCTTTTTATAGTCCCCCGTTCGTAAAAACGGGGGGTTATTCGTAAAGACCGGGGGCTATTCGTAAAAACGAGGGATTATTCGCAAAAACGGGCAGTTACTCGAAAAAAACGGGGAATTATTCGAAAAACGGGCAGTTACTCGAAAAAACCGGGGAATTATTCGAAAAAAACTGGGGAATATTCGAAAAAAACGGGAGGTTATTGGGAAAACGGGGGAATACTGGGAAAGGGGGGGATTACTGGGAAACGGGGGGGTTCCAGGCGTTTCCCGCCGCCCGGAATCCCTCCGTTACAGGCCGCGCGGCTGCCGCCCGCCCGGCAGTGCCCGGTCCCGGTCGGGAGCCCCGCTACCCGCCGGGGATGCGCCGGCCGCACCGTGCCCGGTTCCCGCGGCGGCGGCGGCAGCCAAGCATCCCGGAGCGTCCCGGGGCGCGGGCTGAGCGTGTCCCCCGGCAGGCGGCAGACGGCGGAGGAGCGGGAAGCCGAGCGGCAGCAGGCGAGCCGGCTGATGCTGCAGCTGCAGCACGACGCCTTCCAGAAGTCGCTGAACGAATCGATCCAGCCCGACCCGCTGTGCCTGCACAACTCGTCGCTGTTCGCGCTGCAGAACCTGCAGCCCTGGGAGGAGGAGAGCGCCAAGATCCCCCCGGTCACCTCCCTCGTCTGAGCCCGGCAGCCCGGGCACGCAGCGGACTCGCCCCGGAGCTCACCCGGCGGCTCCCTCCCGCCCCCGGGGCCGCGGCTCGCCGCGGACGGGGCGGGCGCGGAGGCGGCGAGCGGCGCCCGCGGGGCCGGGGCCCGGAGCCGGGGCCGGGGCCGGTGCTGCCGCGGCGCTTCCCCGAGGCCGGCGCGAAGCGGAGCCGCCGGGCGCTGCCGTCGCGGGGCCCCGCGCTCTGCTTGTATATTCGTGTCGATGTTCCACTAGGAAGGGAAAAATGTCACTTTTTGTAAGAAGTGTTAATAATTTAATTTATTTATGCATCGAGATTTTGGGCACTATTAATATGGAATTATATAAAACCTCGATTATTTATATCGAAATCTGAACATAGGTATTTTGTGTTGGCTTTGGAACAAAAGGCTATTTTTTTTTTCTCCTATTCTGAGGATAGTCTAAAAAAATACCTACCTATCACTTAGCGGAGGGGACTAAGTGGAGCCGGTGATGACTCATTAGCTTAGGAAACCCTATTAAGCTGAAAAGCGGTCGCTTCCATCTGTCCCAGGTGAAGTTAATGTCAGCTGTAATTTATTCACCGTAGTAATAAGGGCTCCTTTCAGGCAACGCGCACTCGGGTTTGTTCTCACCTTTCCAGCCGATGAGCTTTATCGCACCGAAACAGCGCCCGCACCCTCTCCTTTCGCCACCGACTCTAGAGAAAGCGCCTTATGTTTCATAATAAAGAAGATTTGGGGTTGACACAGACCATGTATAATACTTTGTACTTGCCGAGACGTGTAAATAAACGTTTTCTTTAAAAACGCCTCTCCGCTCCCTGCCTGTCGCCGCGCCGGGGACGAGCCGAGCCCGCGGCCGAGTCGCTGCGGGGCGGGCGGCGACCGGGAAGCCGCCGTCGCCGTCGTCGTCGTTCGGCGGAGACGGAGGTGAGGAGCCGGCCGGCACCGGGGGCGGCGGGCGGGCTCGGAGCGGGGCTCCGGCAGCGCACCCGGGGGCGGCTGTAAGGCGGTGCTGCCGCCCGTTCCGCCGGGGCCGGGGGTATAGCGGCCGGGAGCAGCCCCGGGTTCGGGATAACGTCGGAACCGTCCCGGTGCAGAGTCCCGCCGCTTCCCAGTAATGCTTCAACCCCAGACCCGCTGCACCGAACCGGCACCCAACGATTTTCGTTTGCCCTGCCGTTGTTCCGCGCAGCCGCGTGGGCGGCAGGACGGCCCGTGGCCGTGGGCCGCCGGGGTGCAGGCTCCCCGGGCGCTCGCTGGCAGCGGAGCTCGTTTAACGACCCGGGTGCGGGGGAGGGTGTGGGTGTATTTTTAAGAACAAACTCCCGTAGTTCTGCGGCAAGGAAGCGGGGGAAGCTGCAAAAATTACACTTTTAAAAAGCAGCGATGATCCAGGCGGGTTTCCCCCAGCCACGGACGGGACCCCGAACATCCCGTGGCGGCGGAGGGCCGCGAGGCCGTGGGCTCTGTCTCTCCCACGGCGGGCGAGCGCAGCGCGACCCCGCTCACCGTGAGCCTGCGGAAGTTTAAAGGCGTTTCTGGTGCCGGGCTCGCCGTTCCCCCGACCCAGCTACGGCAAAGGGTGTTTTAGGGGCAGTCAGTCACGCAGGGTGAGGGATGAAGGAAATATTTCCTTAGCCGGTCCTTTTCGCGGCGGGACCGGGGCACAGGCTCGGGTTGTCGCTGAGGTTTGGTTTCCCGGGGGAAGGTTGTGGAGGTCCAAAGGCAGGGCCAGATCCTGTCACGCCGTGGGTGATGGTGCTGGGACCGTGCAGCTGCTCGGTTGGTACCGTTCACCAGCCGGGAATATGCGCTAGAAAACACCGATCGAGAGGAGGTGTTTGGCAGGAAAGAGGGGGGAAAAAACCCAAAACAAAACCAAAAACAACGGGGAAACCTATACCTGGCTATGGGGTCTGGGGAAACGCCGCGGTCCTGCGGTGCGTGGCCCTGTCCCTGTCCCCCCGCACAGCCCTGCTGCTGCTGTGCATCAGTAAAAACCTTTCCCCGTTTGTTTCATTCGTTTCCCCGTCGCCGTTGGCGGCGCGGCGGTGCGCTGCCGGTCGGGCTGCCGGCGCCGCCAGCCCCGCTGCAGGGGCAGAGCCCGGCGACGGGTCCTGCCCTGGTTATCTGCGCTGGCTTTGTCACCCACTGGTGACAGGTTGCCGCTCCTTGGGCACAGCAGCAGGGGATGTGGCAGCGCTGCTCTCTGCGTTAACACCGCATGCAGGGTCGAGGGGAGAAACCCCCGGTGCCGTATGCGGAGCAGCCGGGAGAAATCCGCGTGTTGGCTAAAATGTGGAAGAGTCAAGCTCTGAATCATACAAGGGGGTTGGAATAAATGGGTACCCGTATTCACATGTGTATTTGATGTTATGTTTTATCTGTACCCCCTAACATCTATAAACTGCGTTGTTTTCAAGACAGCCTTGTTCTTTAACTGAGTGTCCCATGACCATAAACTTCTGTATTCCTGATTTCCCTGCAGTTTTTCCCAAACTGCTGTGAGCCAGAAGCTGTGTATTTGCAGAGAGCATAATGATGCTGCATATTGCAGTAATCAGCTTTGTGGTAGGCGAGGATCTAGTGCAAAGCCACAGAGTGTTTACAGCCCTGTTATTAAAAGCAGCGCAAGTGGGTCTGAGCACAGCCCAGGCTGGGCTCAGGCTCTCCTCGCTGCTGCTGCCCGTGGGGTGTGCCACAGGCAGCGGGACCAAGCCTTGGGGTGCACCAACTTTCCAAAGGACTCCAGAAACCATGTCGGCCACCTGAATAGCTACTGAATAGCGCGGCTTATGCACCCCTTGCAGCATGCTTGGGCTTGCTGGGGTTACGGCTGGTGTCTTTGTTTCAGAGGAGCTGGGCTCAAGGTTTTGAGATGTGCCAAGTACGAGGGAGACAGGCTGCCTCATGTATCCACGTCATGTAAGACAAGATTGCATGGGCGGTACGGGGGTACTGATGTGAGTGGTGGTGCTGAAGGGGACAGAAGTGGGGGTTACCTCCAATTACTCTGTCCAGTAAACCCACACCTGTGTTTACAGGAACCTCGGGGAAACACCAATACACAATATTTCCCTCTACTTGGAGGAAAGCAGTGTTCCCTGCCAGCCTGATTCAGGTGTGATGGTTGTCTGATGGTCCCTGCTGTGTATCTCTGAAGGTCCATCAACAGACAAAGCTACCCAGGGGGACTTGTGTGGACTTTCGACCCTACCAGCTTGAGCTTCTCTGTCCCAAGGAATGTAATCTTGGAGGATGTGGGTGCTCTGTGGAGGAGAGGGCACCTTTAAGGGGTGGGCTGGCTGCTGTCCTGATCCTGTTGATTGTTCTGTCCATGTACTGCACTTGGGCCGTGTGGTGGACGGCTTGAGTTGGGCAGTTGTGTACAGGCAGCAGTTTGACTGCCCAATTGCTGATACAGCCTTCTCGTAACATGGGTTCTGGCTAGTTGCAGGTGAGCATGGTTTATCCCCTACCCTCCCACCCACTACTAAATGGTCCTTTACCTCCATAGGAGACTTCTTAAAACACTCCACTTAGCAGAGGATAAAGACCAGTGGTGTGTGGGCAGCAGCAGCTCCTGCATTGCAGCATGGCTAATTCGTGGGAGTCATTTGAGCGTAGGCAGCGTAAGTCCTGCGATACAAGATGTGGTCTGAGAGTGCTGAAGGCGCTGTACATCCCGTCAAGCTGAGTTTTAATATGTTGATGTTTGATTCTGCTATGAAATTGATAGTTCTTAGCATTTGGATGATCTTTCCTAAACATTCTGAAATCCGTAAGCGAAACGTTGTGTCCGTGCATGTGCAGTCTGGAAAGCCCATGCTGTGTATTCGCATTCCCTGCTCTTTGGAAGTTTTAAGCCCAGGAAAACTTGTGTTTGCTAAATAGGGATGAAAAAAGGCAATGAGAGTTAAGGATTATCGAATTATCAGTGGGACTTAAGTTTGGGCAGATCACTTTCTGAACTTGGCTTAATCCTGCGTGTAAGTGATTTTCCGTGTAGGGCCAAGCAGCTCAGTGGGTGGATGCACAAGGCAAAGCTCAAGGTAACTAGAGCCATGTGGAGGAACATCAGCCATTTCCCCAGAGTCCCTCCTGACTTTGCTTTAAGCCCAAACCCAAAACAGCCCCTGTACCACACTCGCGTGCACAGGCACAACCCCTCTCAGGATAAAAATGGCTCTGTAATTTGCATCTCTCAGCATTATTTTGTGCCCAGGGTATTAGATGATACAAAGTAATGCATGGTGATCAGATCTGTATAGGCAATTCTTTTCCTAAATGGGCCTTAAAATCAATGGGTTATTAGCTCTCCTTCTCCACTCTGTGATGAAAGCCTGGTCCTGTTAAACATGCAAACTACACAATATTCAAAGCCTTGGTTTACAAAAGTGTTTTGCTCAGCTAGGTCATAATTTAGCTCATTTATAGCTAACATAAATAATGCTGAAATTTACACCTCCCTTACACCTATGAATTTTCCTTGAAGCCAGTATTTCTGCACTGCAATCGTCCCCACCGCTGGTGAGGAATAATATAAGGGTCATGACTCCCCCAGGTGAGCCCTTGCTTATAGAGGTGCTCCTCCTCCTCCGTTGGTAGAATCCCTCCTCATGTGTTGTCTGAGCAAGTTGGCACAGCTGGCTGAAAGTATTTGCCTTCTGTGCAGGTGGGCATTTTTAGGAGAGGGCGTATATACACCATTTGCTTTGGGCTATTTTGGGCATTTCCCTTCAATGCTGTGTGTTTCCCTTGCCTGCTCTCTTGAGTCCGTTAAGTGAAATTTTTCCTGACTCACAGCAGCAGAATAAATATTTCTGCTTGGTGCACGCTTGGTTTTGAGGATCTGAGTTTGCCTCCTGGAGGCACCCAGTTAGCTCTGATGGGGCAGGGCTATAGCACAGTTGGTGGCAGTTTGGCACCTGTGTGCTTTTCCCCCTTTTTTGGGGGGGGTCTCTCTGCATTTCTAGGCATTTCAGTACTCTTAAAAATCTGCTGCTAAGGTTAGAACCGCAATAGTATTTCGATATTTTACTCCAGTCAATTTTCTTTAAGGGCAAGAGATAAAATACTATTTCCAAGTCATAGCAGAAAATAGGAGCTAGCTGCCTAAAGGCATCTCTGCATCGTGCATTCAGAAATGTCCATGCGTCCTTTGTAGGATGTGCCCAGAGCTGGAAATGTATGGAGCAGAGACGTTTGAGATGGCTCTCACGCTCTTTAGGCAGCACAGAAGAATGTTTCAGCACTTCTGCAGGAGTGGTGTGTTGCTGCGCTGTGCTGGGTGGTCTGAGCCCAGTGAACTGCTGCCGTGTTGGATGTGCTCCGCTGAAGAGTGGCCCGAGCTTCCATGGGTGCTGAGCAGAGCAGGCTCTAAATACCCTCACAAATCCAGACCTTAGGCCATTCTTCAAAATTAAAAAAAATTAAATAAAAAAAAAAAAAGTGAAATCTGCCTCTGGATTGTGGAGTCTCACAGCAGATCTCCCGGTAACATGTTGACCCTTGGTGAGCTTTCCAACTGGAGCCTGCAAGTATTTACCTCCTGGGAGTCCAGCTGAGCGTTGCTGCTTCGCTGTAGAGCATCACACACGTTCACATGTAAGAGTCAGTGGGAGCAGGACCTTCGTTATTACCAGCATGTGGTGTTTGCTGGGTCCTTCGTTGCTGCTCTGCCCCGTGGCAGCTGTTTCTGTCCCCTCTGTCACTCACCTGAGCTGTTTGAACACATCTCTGCACCTCTTCAGGTATGCATGTTATATGGTAGCAGTGAGATGCTTTTCCCTTCATGCTATGACTGGCTTCCTTTGGGAACTAATCCAGGTAGGAAGCAAACACTGGAAAATCAGTGTGAGCCTCACAGCCCAGCGAAGATCCTCAAGCTCAGCAGGAAGGTTGGACTGTACATGCACAACTGGCAGTGTCTGGTCCATCGTCTGTGTGCCTGAATCTCCAGCTCCCTGTCCAGGTGAATCTATATTTTTATATATTTCTTATTAGGGACACCAGGCATGGACTCATTGTCTTGGCTTTATTGCTTTCAGCTTTGGACTAAATAGCAGCTGGACGGAGGGGATAAAATTCATTGTCATGTTTTGCCTACAGTATTACTGGGCTTCTTCAGTCTTTTGAAAATGGAAGGTCATCAACCCTTGCCAGGCTCCTTAAATGACTTAAGCTCGATGCCACCAGTGTTGCAGAATGCCCAAATGATCCCATTAATCTGGCATCCAGTGTATGCTGCATTATACATACTGACTTCCATTGGCACATGCCACATCCAATCCATTAGTTGTGCGCAAATGCACTTAAGTTTTTTATTGCTCTTAGTTTTGTGTCATCAGCAAAGAAAGGTAAAGTTGATCTTCATCTAAATCACTGACATGGATTATTGCAATTGATTACAATGAAGAAAGAGCTTTTCAAGTTTCAAAGTTATGTTGTCTTTTATTTCCCCAAGTAGTAATCTGTACTGTTTAAGTTATTGCACAAGAACCATCTCCGTAAGAGCTGTCCATATTACATTCCTCGTTGAGAACATTTGTGTTAGTAGGCTGTCGTGATTCCCCCCCCAGTTCTGTACAGCATGCTGCTTTTATTCCTTCTGGTGGCAGAAATGCACTAAATGTGCTTTATTCAACCTGGTTGCAGAAGGAAGAAAAGGAGCAAGCTGCGTGCCTGCTGAAGCTAACGTATACTGGTTCGGGCAGTTGTGTTTTGATGTGAGAGTAAATTATCTATGATTGGAAAAATAATATTTTATTTATAACTTAATCCAGCGTTCTTCTAAAGCTTAGGCCCTTTGTTGGGCTAGCGTGTTTAAGACACCCGAGTATTCAGAGGCAGCAGCCCACAAGGGAAGGATGTGGTCCAGCATCACACCATTTTTCTGCTCAATGGTCAGTTACGTGGAACTGGAAAAAAAATTAGGCAAGCTGTTAGTATGTCCTTCCAAATCACCCTGCTTGCCTTGTGCCTGAAATGCCCTGTGTATACGGGTGCTACAGAACTGAGTGAGCCCTCAGCATTTATACTGTGCCCTTCTTGGGCAGATACTCGCACCCAGGCTTACCTTTGCACAGCTCAGGAGTCTTGCTAAAACCCAGGAGGCTGGTTGTGTGGTTAAAATCAGCTCTGCGTTTGTGAGAGAAATGCCTCAGCTAGCATTCAAGGTCCTTCGCTCTGGGTACTTTCACGGGTGGTAGGTGCTAATGTGTTTGTGAAAAGACCCTCTGCATCTTCAGGGGCTGACACCTACCCCCCCAGCAGCCTGGCAGTGCCTCTCCTCTGCGTCACTCTCATCTCTTCAAAATTCCCCACCTGACCAAAGGGCAGCAGTTCTTACAATATGACCATGAAACTTCACTTGAGGAACTAATTATTAGTTAATAAAGCTTGTGGTTTATGGACTGGAGTGATAGCAAAGCCTGGCTAGAGTATGTGGCTGTTAAACACGAAGACGGCTGGAACGGTTCAGCTGTTTTAATATGAGAGAGGGCCAGCTCTTCATTTGGTATAAATCAGCAGAGATCCATTAAGTTCAGTGGATCTCTTCTACTTGACATCAGCTGAGGACACAACCCTGAGTACTTAATTGGTGGTGTAATATAAAGGCATTAGACTCTCTTCTCTGGTTCATCTGCACGCGTCGTTACCATTAATGGTAATGGGAGCAGCCTGTAAGGGAATATGCAGCCACGGGTGGGTACGGCTGGTGCCGGTCCCGTGGCCGGTCCCATCAGGGCTGGCGCTCCGTAAAGCTGCTCTCTGGCCTCCAAAGAGCCGGTACTCTCATGTGGAGAGGGAAAACAAAGCAAAATGGTTAATAATTAAAGAAGCCTTCAAATCTTTCCCTTGGACTGAGGGGAAGGAGTGAGAGCTCTGAGGGTGCCTGTGTTGGGGCTTGGTGCGTGCCGCAGCCCTGGCTGTGCCGGCACCCTGCCAGGAGGGGCTGGGGGAGCAGCATCTCTTCCCTTCCGCTGCCCCATCACTGCAGGTAGCTGTGGCACCATCTGTGGCATGAGCTGTGTTTTCCTTGGAAAGTTGGAAAATGGGCGATTTTGCCACAGCAGAAAATGTTTAAGTCCAGACAAAAGGCATCCCAGGAGCAGCCTGGGATGAAGCCTCCTGTCCGTGGGCACGGGCTCCAGGCTGTGCTGCTCCTCCACGCCGGCTCTTTGCCTGTCTCCTCCAAATGTGCGCCCAGTGCTGGCTCTGGGAGCAGAGGTGAAGCAGAAAGGACAGGGATGCTTTAGCTGTCAACAGAGCTGCAGGTCTGGGAGATGACAACAGCACTCCTTCAAGCCTTTTTGTCAAATCTCCAGTCTTTATGCCTTGTATACCCTTGAGATTTGCACACAGGCAGGCAGGTGGGTGCACCAGTGAATGTGGCTATCTGCAGGGCTGGTTCCCTCATAGGCAGTGGAGACCTGTTGGTAATTCATCTCATTTTGTTTCCGGCACCTAAAAATATGTCTGGGGAGCTGCAGTCCTGCACCCTGCTTCATAGAAGCTGGTGAGGGGTCTGGAGCACAAGTCTTCTGAGGAGCGGCTGAGGGAACTGGGGTTGTTCAGCCTGGAGAAAAGGAGGCTGAGGGGAGACCTTATCGCTCTGTACAACTACCTGAAAGGAGGCTGTAGCGAGGGGGAGTCGGTCTCTTCTCCCAAGTAACAAGTGATAGGACAAGAGGAAATGGCTTCAAGTTGTACCAGGGCAAGTTTAGGTTAGATATTAGGAAAAATTTCTTCACTGAAAGGGTCATCAAACACTGGAACAGGCTGCCCAGGGACGTGGTGGACTCGCCATCCTTTCAGGTATTTAAAAGACGGGCAGACGTGGTGCTGAGGGACATGGTTTAGTGGTGGACTTGGCAGTGTTAGGTTGATGGTTGGACTCAATGATCTTAAAGGTCCCTTCCGACCTAGACAATTCTATGATAGATTCCCCCAATCTGTGCTCCTGAACAGAGCTTCAGAGCAGTACTTGGCCATGCTTTTCCTGGAGTTTCTTAAAATATTTTTTCTCTTCCCCATGGTGTCTGTGTCTTTCTGGTCTTGTGCAGCCTTTATTTTCGGTCGGTCCTTTGGTAGCTGCGGAGCACCCTGCTCCCAGCTTTCCTCTCGGCACGGGTGCACATGTTTGCTCTCCGCCGGAAACCAAGAGCCCCCTTAGCATTTTACTGCTCAAATGGCATCCTAACATCGCTCTGTCTTCTTTTTGTAGGGTTGCAGAAAAAAAACCAACCCCAACCAAGTGGGATGTTGCATCTTGCCCAGAAGAGGCTGAGATGGGTAATTGATTCTGAAAGCAGTTTGCACAGTCGGGGACTCGCTTGCTGAAGCTGTCGCGTTGCACTGGGGAGCTTTGCCGTTTCGGCGCTCCAGCAGAGCAGCTGTTGTACCCAGCATCGCTTCCAGCTTGTCACGAGCTGTGGAGGTTCCCGTGTCCTCAGACTGTTCATCAGGAATGCTTTGAACTTGAATTTGACCCCTTTATTCAGCAGGATGCAAACAGTGAGCGTGGGGCTGGTGGGTAAGGAGGCTTTTCTTTGCCTGATTTGGCACGTCAGGGTTAGTGGTTTCACTCTGAAACACAATTTCAGAGTCATCAAGCCCAGTGCTACATCTCCGTGCAGCAAGAGGTGATTGCCTCTGAGAGGCCAAACAGGGAAAAAGCCCTTTCCACCCCTCCCAGGCTGACGTATTTTGGAGTTCCTGGAATAAGTGGTGCTCAGGAAAAAAACCACTTGCAGGACCGTTTTCGAGATCTGAAACGTGATCCTCCTCTAAACTCATCAAGGGTAGAAACCGTCTCATTTTAGGGGTTTCTTTCTGCCTTGTCATGCTTGTGGCTTTCCTACATTGATCTTTATGAAGTTGCCCTTCTCCGTTTCGATCTCTGCCAAGTGCTCAGAGGGGAAAGGATATAGTTCTGCTGTAGGCAGGGTGGGGTAAAATCACTACATTCTTTTCACTGCTATACTGGATAAGACAGGGGAAATAAAGTAGCCTGTGTCCCTTCTACATGTTAGAACTTTCTTTCAAACTGCAGATGGTTGTCCAAAAGCCGCCTTAGATGGAGCTTTCAACCTCCTCTGTGTGATTGACTCTCACACTGCTCCTGGGAACTGGAAGCTCCTGTCTGACACAAATCTCCCGTTCCCCAGTTCAAGCTTTTATCTTCCCGTGCTGTTTAAAATTCACACGGACAACTGCTTTTCCCTGGTGATTCTGCCAGGTACTCTGACAGATCTGTGAAGGCACTCCTTTATGCTACACATAGCAGAGTCTCAGTCCTTCGTCCAGACGTAGGTTGTGGTCCTGCAGCTCAGGTGCAACTACCATGAGTGGGAGCTAAACCAGAGGAAACTGGGTCAGAGTGCACAACACAAATCAGTCTTCACTATTTCAGATGGAGAAAAAAAGAACCTGCCTCAGTCTTGTGCATCTCAGTTTACTTTTGTCTCCTTGCCTGTTTTTGATGCTAGTCTGCAGCTTTCCAACTGCAAACTGAGCACTTCCCCGTAGTGTTGGCTCCCCTTCACAAGGGTCTTTATTGCTTTGCTCTTTGTCTTCTTCTCTGGCCAAGACTCTTCCTTCTTATTGCTTAAAATTTACAGAGGCTGAGGCAGAAATGTGGATGTAAGGTGTAGCTCACACTGACCGTGTTGATCGTGGCCCAGCGAGTGACACGGGAAAGCTCTGGTGGATGGAGGGTGGATGGAGCAAGGCCTGGTGGGGCTGGAGGGGAGGGAGTGGTGGCAGTGCAACAGGTGGGAGAGGTGCAGGGGAAGATCAGCAAGAGGAGACATCCCAGACCTCTGTCCATGCACGGAAAACGAAGAAGGAGGGAGGAAGCCATGAATGGAAAGAAAGAGAGATGCTGGAGATGGGAGTGGCTGGGCGAGAGCAGGGGAAGGGCTGTGCAGAGCTGCAGCAGTGGGGAAGGGACGCGAGGGGGTCTGCCTGGAGCTGCTGGAAGCTCTGCTGTGAGATTCTGCTGGGCTTTCAGCTGGAAAATAAATCTTTTTTGTGTTTGAAATCACAGTGCAGTGGGGCTATATGTGAGCAAGCAACCAGGTACTGCCCTAGAAATGGAGACGGTTTGGTGTGAGTCCATACAGAGGGTGGAAGGGAGTAATTTCTGTGCATAGTGTGTTGGGGTCCCATCGCATAGCGAGCGCTGGGACAGCTCTGTGGTGAAACCACCGGATCACCGAGCAAGCCAGAAGCCAGCAAACATACTAAAACATGGCAAGAATGACTTGGAAATCCTGCAGAGTGGAGAAAACAGTGGTTACACAAACAGCTGAAGGTGGTGGGTGGAAAGAAGAGAAATGGTACGTGAGAGAACCCAGGTGAATGCCCCTCTGAACAACAGGGTGCTCCTCAAAATGGCTCCACCAGTGCCTCGCAGCGAGGGGCTGGAGCGCACCCGGGCGAAGCAGGGCATGGGCAACGGCTGCCCAGCCGACATCTGTGTTTGGTGACAATAGCACGGCCTGACAAGTTCACTGCAGCTCGGCACAGGGCAGCAGGTGGGAGAGGCAGCGTGCGCAGCCACCTGCTCGGCAGCCTGTGCGTCCATCCCCCGGGGCCGCCCCGGATGCTCCGCTGCATCCCAGCCCCCTGGGAAGGGCAGCCCGTGTGCTGCCCCCAGGTAGGGCGAGGGGTTGACACCCGCTGCCAGGGGTTTATATTGGAGGGTGGGGCTCTTCAAGTAGCTGTGGAAGGGTTGTGCTTGTACCTTTTATAGCTTTCACTTGGTTAGAGAGCATTATTTTTTTTTTTCCCCCTTCATTACAAAAAGATAAATCTGTTTTAAGATAATTTTTGCGTCTGGAATTTAGCAATGTGTCATGGAAGGCTCAAACATGTATGAAAATAGATGGGGGGAAAAAACAAAGCAGCCAAGCCAAATCCTACACCTGTAACTCTTCCTGAACCCACCAGGCAGTGGGAGAGCTCAGCTGCTCTCAGCACTTGGCTTGTGCGATCTGAATGTCATTATTGTACAATAGAGTTTGATCTGAATTGGCATCGTCCTTGCCGGGGAGCGCACGGGCTGAGAGCAACTGAAAGCAGCCAAGGATCCAGCCTCCCGCGCCTGTGCTGAGTAAGTACTCGTGCAGCAGCCAGCTCTGGTTTAGAGGCCAAAGTCAATCCAGAAGAACACCAACAAACTTGGGCCATTCGCTTCTGGTGGGTCCTGCCCTAACTCAGGGAGAGCCGACAGGGAATTTTTCTCCTCTCGCTCCGTAAGCGCCTGCTAGGAACAACAGGGTCTGTCTGATTCGGGGTGGCAGGAGGAACTCACTGTGTCCTGATGTTTGCAGTGCAAGTCTGTTTTCTGAGCTCTTCAATAATTACTTGTACTCTGGGACGGAGCATTCATAGAGCTGTTCTGATTTACTTGAAAATCTGGCTCACGGGTACCATTTCACAATCCTGTTGGTTGCCAAATGCTTCCGCGCACGTTTCTGGTTTGAGTTTTCATCTTCATAACTGCATGCATTTAGTTTTCCTGATTGCGTGTACAAATGCTTGTCTAGACTGACAGTGGGGAGCCGGGAAAGGCAGCGGGATCGCAGGTCTCGCGAAGAGGTCGGACTGAGCTGTACATTTTTGGCTGGCCAGGCTTGCATCTAAACCCCTGCTCTGTGTGGGCTTCGTGTGCCACTCGAGTGCAGTGCTGCAGATGATCCCTCCGGTCGCTAAAGTTTACAGATGCAGTAAGTAAACACGGATCTGAATGCAAAGGTTCCGGTTCTAGAGTTGCATTAAAATAGCAGGCTTGCTTCTGATGTGATAAGCTGAAATACCTCCTAACATGGAGGAGAAAGGGGTAGCTGGAAATGTCGCTGTCTTCATGCAAAAGCCAAGTTCCACGTTGCTCGTTTTGGTGCCAGATACAGTATGGCAGAGCAGGTATCGCAGGGGTCGCTGCTGCTGGGAGCTGAGGGTGGTGCAGCACGTTTCCTGGGGGGCACGGAGTCCCTGGGCAGCCTGTCTGTCCACCCTCCTGTCCCCTCAAGTCTCCAGTCTGAAACTAGCCTTAAAAAGGGCTGCAAGACTCATCCCTTCAGCTGGGCTTTGCCAGCTCACAGCACTTGAGTTCTCTATTAAAAATACATTGCCAGATTTCAAGGAATCTCAGTGTTAGAATTTTTTTGGTACCCACCTCTGGTGTTTTAAGATGTCCACTTAGAATGACAGGAAGATTTAAATGGATGCTTAAAAAAATCAGCCTAAGGTATTCACAGATTTTCTTTTAATTATGAAGAGTAAATTAAAATATAGTTGTTCCATGGCAAGTTCATCTTAATTCAGTGCCTAATAACACAGGTATTACGTTTATCCTGAATAAAGCCTTATTTGAGCTAAAAGATGTCATTTAAAAAATAATCCAGTCTTGAATGAAACATTCCTCATGATGGTGAAATTTAAGTGCCTAATCACAGGCACAGTAGAAATGGATCTCTTGCTTCTTTTTTTTTTTTTCCCTGAATTTGTATAATTTTAGCTTCTAGCCATTGGAACCAGTGGCATGCTTGTTTGCTCGATGCTGCCATTTCAGAGTCCTGCATAGGAAACTCAGGTTTGCTTAACCACCTGATTTTCCCTTTGTTCGATTCAGCAGTGCTCCCATCCTCTCTGTATCTCCAGAGGGGTCTCTCCCGCTGGAAAAGTGCTTTGCTGGAGGCCAAGGCAAAGTCCTGGAGCAGAGGATGCTCTCATGAATCAGTATGATGCTTCCCCCCTTCTGACATATTCTGTTGTACAGCTTCAATTTCTGTGCTGAGGCTCTTCTTTTAGTGGTTGAATTAATCTTCCCAGCATCGACACAAAATTAGCAACAGTCTGTTACCAGTATGGCTTGAATTTGTTTCCCCAGGAAATAATGTAAGTAACCTTATTCTTATTTTACCTTAGGGATGGCGCATAACCCCATCACGTCCCAGAAACTACTGGGGGACAAACTGGAGAGCTGAAACTCCCAGCAGCTCTGAAAGCATGGAGGAGTCGGTTTGGCAATGTGGGATGACGACTGTAGTTAGATCTTGATTATGCTAAAGTGCCCAGGAGTGAAATAATTAAAATATAGATATTTGCTTTCTCCCGAGTTTCAGAGTTAACAACCCATTCTGCCAAGCAGGGCTACTTCATGTGTCAAGGATCTCGGATGCCTTAGACATGGAAAGTCTCGGGAATATTAATGTCTCTTGTTCTCCAGCCACAGGATTAGTCTGGAAACGATTAAAATAAATTTTAATTCTTGAGTTCATCTTGTTTGCCAGTTCCATGAGCGCGCACGCACGGCACCGTCAGGATAAAGCCCGTGTTTGCATCTCTTCTGCTCGCTGCCCACCGGCAGGGCACGGGAGAAGGAGACATTGCAGGGAGATACCTGGGGGGGCCAGTCGCTGTTTCCCAGGGTCCAGGCTCAGATGTGGCACCCCCCACAGCACAGCAGCCGGGGACACCCCCCCCCCGCCCCAAATAACGCGTGTGCTGCCGCTCGCTCAAAGGGGCTCTTGTCCTGCCTGGGCAAAATTTATTGGTGGGAGGGTTGATAATTAATAGCTCTGAAAGCTGCATTGTCGGCTGCTCTGTGGCGGGGAAGGAGGCGTGTTAATGGGGTATTGTACGGACTGCCGGGATCCTCCGATCACGGCTTTGTCAGTCCTGAAAAGTTAGCAAGGAGAAGCCTTGTTCCTCCGGCGCTGCCTCCCTCTGATTTACTGCCGCTCCCCTTCGCTTCGGAAGTGCCGCGACATTCCCCAGTAAATAGGGATGTATGGACGATTTTCTCTCCCTCCTTTTCCTCCTCTTATCTGCTTTTCCCAAATCTGTAAACTCTGCGAAAGCTTTATTCTTCTTCAATGATCATTCAGTTGTCTCCAGACTGTATCTTTTGGTAAATTTATTGCTGGTTATTTAAAAAAAAAAAAACACCAAACCCAAATGCATTTTGCATATTAACACGTAACTCTTGTTTCTGGCTGCTCAGTTTGGAAATGGTTGGATTGCTTTTATAAAGAAAAAAATGGCTAATAAAATTGGCCTCAGCACCGTTGCTTTGCAATTCTTATGAACAGTAAAGTGCTACTTACAGTCATTGATGTTAAAAGCTATTTCTAAATTATGGTGCCATTTATTATCTCTAGTGTCCAAAGTAAGTTTAAATGATGCTTATAATTCATGTTTTACCAAATTTCCTTTTCCCCCCGAGGATACCTCTGATTAACTTATGCACATTTAAGCGCTTTTTAAATTCTTCTTTTATTGCCATTATGCTCTGAAAATCTCAGCGATTCTCAAAAATGGGTAATAAACTTGAGATAAAATGCTGCAGTTTTAGATCAATGCTGACATATCACTGTGGTGATTTCTTCAGAGCTAAAGTGATAATGCTTCATATTTACAGAATATATACTAGGTTATTACTACAGTATTACCATTTTGTTCTAAGATGAAATGAGTAATTTACCAATTTATTAAACAGTTACATTTAAGTATTGCTTAGGACATTACCACACCAATCTGTTTACTTAGCTTGAAGAGTTACCATTAAGAAACCCTGTTTATTTAGGTAAAATTTGTAATGATCGTGCCCTCCATTAAGAAACTTATTTTTCTGCAAGCTTAATTGCCTGGAAATGAGTTTCTCCTTATTTACTATGGTGCATTCTGCTAAGCCAGCTAAAAACGTCACCCTTGCAAGAAGTGCTGGAGAAATTAATAATACATATATGGAACAGTTTTAATTAGTATAATACCAAATGTTAATAAAAGATTTATGATCCAGTTAAAGGTCCTAATGATCACAACAGGAAAAGGTCTGAAATGTGGTGGCAGTGATCTGTTAAAAATAAACAAATATTGCCAAACTCTCCAAATTGAGGATAGAGGAGATTTTTTTTTTTTTTTTTGATTCCTCTGTTCCTGTCCTTTGGTGAGTCGCAGCTCAGTGATCTGTCAGGTCAGGCTCTGACCCCACGGAAACCAGAGTAAATCCGGAATGGCGAGAGGGCAGCTGTGGGGGGATTATCCTGGTACGGTGGGAGGGGATGGAGAAGCTCACCGCGGTGGAAGAAGCTGCATTTAATTCAGTTGGTGTCACGGGGGTGTGAGTGGGCAGCTCCTGCCTGGGAGACACAAACCACAGCTGGCCCAAGCGGGTCTAGCAGGAGCTTCAGCATTGCCAGCAAAACCTTTTAGCCCAGCTCTAGGAAAAAAGCCTGTGTTTTGTGTAGCTCAGAAGGTCAATGGTGGAGGATGGAGACAGAACCAGCTTGGCTCTAACCAAAGGTAGAAGTAGTGGTTGGACTTGATGGTCTTAAACGTCCCTTCCAACCTAGGTGATTCTATCATTCTATGATTCTAATAAGCAGTAGCTGGATTTCCAGAGGTTAACTGCTCTAGAGGAGCACATCAAATGGTATTTCAATTCACAGATATCTCAGGTTCACCCTGCAGTGCAGTTCCATGTGGCACAGGGACAGTGTCTGCCAAAGGCTGAGCCTGCGGCCAACAAGAAGCGAGGATGGACGAGTCCTCACGGAGTTGGGCTGGTTGCTGCTTGTTGGGTGAGTGTTGGTGAAGGAAGGCACTGAATCGTCCATCTCAGATAGAGGTCTTCTAATGTTGGAAGGAGGTTTTTAAATGAGCTACCCTCTGCAGGAGGTGTACTGGGCGACATTGAGGGACACTGGTCACTGCCGAGACCCGCTCTGAGTGTCTTTAGTCAGATGAGATAAATTAAGATCCTGCCTTAAACTCCCTGGAACATACCTGTCTGGGAGTCTCACTGGGGTCTTCAAGACAAAGCCCTTAAGTAGTGTCAGAAATGTTAGCCTTAAGAGTTGGAGCTTGAGCCATTTTCAGTGCCATTAGAGAAGGCTGAACTGTAAGCCGCTCCCCAGCGCTGTTTCTTTAGACCAGTATTGCTCTGCATCCGTCTCATTAGATCCCAGAGGGTAGATCATGAGTAAGGAAAAGCGCTAAATACTCTGCTCCACCCAGAAGTGCCATCATTCTTGGAAGTCTTAGTAGAAATACATATTGCTTGCTTGGATTTGGGGGGGTTTGGGGCAGGAACCAGTGCTGTGATCTTTCTTTTCTTCCCAGATGCTGTCTGGATTTGGCTCCCAGTAGTACTGATAGGAGGGGGCTTCTCTCTTCTGGCATGGTTTGGGGATACTCAAAGCAAGTATCAGAAGTCATTCTTGTCTCACATCCCACCAAGGTGCTCAAACTCAATTTGCACATGCTGGCTCTCACTCCCTGCATTGGTCCATCAGGAGCAAGGTGACGTGGCATTGCACCATGCACAGATAACTGGTTATCCAGGATATGTACCCAAGGAGGAGCCAGGAGCATGACTCCAACTCAGGGGAAGCAAAGGTAGAGAGGAGCTGGGGACGAGCTTTCCCAGCAGGTTTGCTCCAGCCAAAGGCCTGCCACTGTTGGATGGATATGTAAGATGTGTAGGGTCACAGAATCACCGGGGTTGGAAGAGACCTCTGGAGATCATCTAGTCCAACCTCCCTGCCAGAGCAGGGTCACCTACAGCAGGTTGCACAGGATGGTGTCCAGGCGGGTTTGGAATGTCTCCAGAGTCGGAGACTCCACCACCTCTCTGGGCAGCCTCTTCCAGTGCTCTGCCACCCTCAAAGGAAAGAAGTTCCTCCTCATGTTTAGATGGAACTTCCTATGGTCAAGTTTGTGCTTGTTATGTCTTGTTCTATCACTGGGCACCACTGAAAAGAGACTGGTGCCATCCTCCCGGCACCCTCCCTTGAAGTATTTGTAAGCATTGATGAGATCCCCCCTCCGTCTTCTCTTCTCCAGACTAAAAAGACCCAAGTCCCTCAGCCTTTCCTCATAAGAAAGACGTTCCAGTCCCCTAATCATCTTCGTAGCCCTCTGCTGTACTCTCTCCAGCAGTTCCCTGTCCTTCTTGAACTGGGGAGCCCAGAACTGGACTCTTCCCACACACAGCATGAACATCTTGCTGGTGGGGCTGGGCTTCTTTCTGCTGCATTGGGTGAGGCCAGTGCCCTGGGGCAAATAATTGGTGCAAATGTTTCTGTCCACAATAAAAATGGATGTCTTATGCCTGTTACATCCTATAGTTTTTGCAGCAGTGAATGGGTTGAGATATATTGAATCAGGTGCACTTTCTCATTCCCTTTTGCTGGGGTGCCTGAGCTGCGGCTCAGGAAGGTGCTGGTTGCAGAAGCACAGGGGTAATGCGAGCTGTGTGCTCTTGTTCTTCAGCGGTAAAACTCTTCCTTGCTCGGGGCATGAAGCCCTTCATCTTGAGATTTGGGATGCTGCAGTGGACCTACACTCTGTGCTGGGCCTATTTCCCTTTTTTTTTTTAAATTCCTCTCAGGGAGCTACCTGTGAAATATTTGAACCAGAGTCCCAGGCTGAATCTGCGGGTGCCAACTGCCCAGCACCCTGCCTGGGGAGGTACTTGCTCTGCTCTGGAGAACAAATGAATGTCAGAGATTTACTGAATTGTCTGGGAAATGCGGAGATTTTATTCATTCCTAAACTTGATAATGTGACTTTCCTTATTTGTTCTTTCCAAGGCCAGAAAAGGAAACACCGTATTTATTCTTGCTAATGTAGCAATATTGATTAAATCATAAAGAACATATAATACATATTGACTCATATTACATTAAAGTATCTATCACTTACTACTTGTTCCTCAGTAATACTACAGTTATGTAAAAAAATGCATTAAAATTGGCATTATCTCAAGGAAAGTAGGCTCTGCCATCATTATTAACATTAGGTTTTGGCGAATAAAAGCTTTAAAAAGGATGCAAGTGTTAAAAAGTAAAACCACCTCCCTTCTCCCCCCAACAGTGACCAGATATTTATGGCTGTACCAGTCATTCGGGCACGGGTCCTGACCACTGCTTACTGGGTCAGTACTATGGTTTTGTTGGAAAACTTTGTTGTAGGAGATGTCCTGACCAGTGGCAGGAGAGGATGGGTATCTCTTCAGCACCGGGGATGTCTCTGGCCGTGGCTGTCTCTGTGCTTAGCTGGGTGTTGGAGCAAGGTGGGCAGCTGCCTGCCTATAGCTGCGTCTGCATCTCGGCTGCTCCTGCCAAATGGATGTTTTACACCTAAATTCAAAATGGAGATCCTCACAACCCCCACTTAGTTCTGGGGGTTCCTCACACTGCCAGGCACCCAGGTTTCTGCCTCCAAAGTCTCTCAAGTGCCAAGATTTTTGCAGGTTTCAAACATTGTCACAGATAACTGTGCTCTGGTTGTGCACTGTCCCTGTGGCAGGCGTTCAGCTGTGTTCAGGATGGCATTCCTGGGTGGTAGGGTGGCCCCTGGTTTGGGATCCACTGGGTGCTCCCTGCCTGTCTCCCAACAAAGCTGACTGGGTCTTGCAGGTCTGCAGGTTGGGTGGGCACAGAGCAAGGACTTCCCGTATTCACCGGCTGAAAGTACTGCGTCTATAAGGTGACAAGTGTTTAGGGCATCCTTCAAAGAACTGGGTCAAATTTCAGTTGTAATTTGAGGAGAATAGAGACTTCAGTCTGGGCCCTCGGCATCCTAAGGACAGCATCACTTCTCTGTGTTTTGAGTGAGAAAAAGCTCATGTGGTTTACAAATCTGGGAGGAGGGAGAGCAGCCACAGCCATCACCCCCAGTAGGAGCAGACTTTTCCCTCTGGCGAGGACCCGAGAGCCTCGGTGCTTTCTGCTGCAGCTTTTTCCTCTTGGGAAGCTTCTGGCTTGGTATATTGGATTTTGGCACCTGGTCTTAGAAGCTGAGCTTTTTCCCCAAATATAACCTGGGAGTGAAATGCGTAAGGTGTCGTGACAGCCGGTCCATGAATCTTGCCTTATGGGGCTCAAGGATGGTGTGGTTGCTGCAGAACCGATGCTCAGTTCATGCACTGGAAGCCACTGAGAGTGGTGGGAAGGGGAACACACAGGTAGAAGCCATTCAGCTGGTGGACAGCAGTGGGAGGGTAAACCTTATTTCTAGGAGTGTAAATAGGGTAGAAATTGGAGCTTCTTGCCAATGAAAATTAAGCATCTTTGGACTTCGGGGCCAGGCAAGGTGACTCTGGTGAACACACCAGAATTGGCAAGAAATTGAGTGTACTCAATCTCCAAAAATGCTCAGGAGCTTCTGTGGCTGTGCAGGAGGAGGAACTTGGCCATGGCGAGGGGGCGAGTGGGAGGTGTGTGGGATGGGCTGTGCTGCCATGCTCCTTCTGTTGTGCAAAGACTCCAAGCCTTGGCAGTGTGCTGCTGGTTGATTGTGCAAAGATTTAAGGCATTCTGTTAGGTTTAAGAAACTTGGTCCTTATCAGGATTTGGCCACTGCTTCACACAACCTGGAAGACTGCGTGCGTGTGCGCTGCCTGCTTACGTATGGTACTAAATGAATAAAACCAGAAGAGGAATTTTTTTAACACGCATATGTCTCTTTTGCAGAATGTGTTTAGCCTTTTCCATGCAAAGAAAAAATCCAGGAAAATACTGTCCACATGGCTATTTTATGCTTCTGCTTGTCTTTTCTTCTCTTTATAATTAGCCTAATGTGATATCTGATCCCTGCTCTTTTTAGTGTTTGTGTGCCAGTCTGACAGCACTAGCGCTGTTATTTCTTAGATAAGCTAATCACTTCTTAATGACTGGACAAGGTATCTTTATTTAACTGCATAAAGAGATTTAACTTTTCCCGTTAAGATATGACCACTGGTTTATGTTTTGTTAATAACATGTAACATTGGTATAAGACTCAGGTGGTACACACGTGTCGAAGCTGGCTTGGGCGGCCGGTTTTAGAGAGGCTGTGAAAGGGGTAGGGAGAGGAGGAACTTGTTCTCTATTAATCAGAATTTATTAAGAAAGCCCTCTTGTGAGCCCAGCTAACTGCTGCTGCTTCACTGCCCAGTGTGTGGCCACAAGGCTGGTGCTGCAAAATCAGAGGTGGGTTTAAGTCCCAGCACCTCCCTCATGCTGATGGCTGAGCACATACAGAAGTGCTTGTTTGTAAAATTATTTTAAGTGCTTGCTGCACGATTATTGTAAGGGCTCATTTCTAAGATAAACACGTCCCTAAAATGTGCAAGCACAAGGAGCAGCGCTCAGTTAGATCCATATGTGAGCAGCGCACATGTAGGTCCATATTTCCTCACCAACTTGCTGTTTCCCCCTTTACTCTCAGAAGATGAAGCAGCAACTCGCCGAGATGAGACGTGTGGAACTTTGCCCTGCAGCACCCCTGTGCTCACCACAGCACCCCCTTGCACCCAGAGCTGGCTGAGGCACCCTGCTGCCAGGGGTAGGGGGGGCAAGAAAGTCCAAACAACACCAAACCGCATCGTGAGGTTGTCCATGCCGGCACGGTGCTGGTGGGGAGTGGGTCTGTCAGTGTCAGGCTGGTGTAAGCTGGAGCTTCGGTGTGTGCTGCTGGTTGCAGAGTTGGGCACAAGGCAGCTGAGTGTAGAAGCTCGACCTTCTGTGCTCTGAGATGATGAAGGACCTAGACACAGAACGGACTGTTCACCCTATCGTGCGAAAATGTGCCTTCTAGGGAAGGTTTTCGTGGTGTAAAAATGAAAGAGGAGAATGAGGCCAGTGAGAATAAATCAGAGCATTTATCTGAGTTCCGAGAAGTAACTGGAGATTTGGCTCCGTGTTTGTGATACCTCCTGCTCTAGCTCCATGAGCCTGCAGACGTCAAGAGGAACTGGTGTTTGAATTGGTTTTATCTGTCATCACCTTGTGCACATGGCCTTTCAAGTTCTGGATGCAACCACAAGCTCACTGTGGTGCTTTGAGGCTTGCTTTCTCTAGCATCATTTAGACCAAAGTTTTTTGGAAGGATGCAGAAGCACAAGATGCTTCCAGCCCCAAGCCCATGGCTGCTGGCGCCTCCCTGGTGCTGGGTCCTCTTCTGGGGCAGGGGGGTGAGAGCTCAGGTGGAAAGCCAGGCCCTTTAAATCATCAGAAACCATTCAGCCACAACTGAAGGCAGCGAAAATCCTTCTCTTTCTTTTTTTTTGAAAGTTTTGTCTCTAACATTTATGAGTATCTTAAAGTGTTAGTTTGGCAGAGAATCTGTATTGCTGCCTGACAAGAAAAGGGCCAGGCCAGTCCTTGGGGTTTTAATTTTACTGGCTGACTCTAATGTCAGTCTTATCAATGATATCTTTTCTTTCCCAGTAGCATGTTCTAATAAGAAACTAAATCACGAAGACAAAAAGCTTCTGGCATCTCCATTTTGTTGGCTCCTACCTCCATCTATGGCATGTTTACAAGAAAACATTTATCGCTGGAGCACTTGCCTGCAATAAGGAAAGAGCTGATAGCAACATCTTTTAAGTGGGGTCCTCCCAGCTCGGCTGGGTGGGCACTGCGGGCTGGAGTGCCCTCTGCTGTGCTGCACAGCCCCGTCTCCCTGGGACCAAATCCGGACCAGTGTTAAAAAATCATATCCCATCCCCCCCCAGCCCCGAGCTGCCTGCCTCCATGCCAGGCTTTTGGCAAGGAGGAGAATCCCTTGGGAGGAGCAAGGGCTCGGCTGGCTGTAAATTCACAAGTGGGTTGTGTAAGTATGGAGTAGAAATGGGCTTTCGTGGTGGGATTTGTAAGGGTTTGGCACCCGGAGCGGTGCGGATCGAGGAGCCGTCTGAGCGTAAGCGATGGAAAATCCAGTGCGTTTCAGAAATGCAGTCTTAGATTGGGGCTGATCCCTAACCAAAGGCAGCAGCAAAGTGGAAAAAAAACCTCAAAACATTTGATAGTGTTGTGTATCTTCAAGAGCTCTCCAGACCCTACATAATGATTGGGGTATCGTACGGTGTTTTTACGCTGCACGGTTGCGGCCCCCCAGTGAAGGGGTCCCCCTGCCAGCCCTTGTCAAACCCAGCCAAGTCCCCTTGGCTGCTGACATGTCGGAAACGTTAAAACCCTCTTTTGCAGATCAGAGAATGGGGGTAGCAAGAGGTCAAGTGGCTTCATTAGGCCCCAGAGGATTTCGCTGTCGGAGCTGAAAGCTGGAGCGTGGCGTGGCAGGGAGCACTTTGTCCGGCACTGGGGGCTTCAAAGGCCTGTCCCTTGTAAATCTTCATGCGCTTTTATCTGGTGCCTAAAACTTGCTGTTAACTTTGTCCCTCGCAATTTTTGCTGCTGGCGCGGCCAGCACTGATGTTCCATGAAAGGGGTCAGGAGGCTGGCGGGGTGGCTTTGCCCTCCCTTGCCAGGGAGGGGGAGGGGGGTTGTCTCTGCCGAGGGAAACACCGCTGGTCCTGGTGGGATTCAGCACCCTCCTGAATCCTGCAGGGAAACGAGCAACATGAGGCATCTCTGGGCAATTCTGGCATCAACTGCAATAGTAATAACAATTAGCAATTATGCAGAGTTATATGCCTTTGGTGCCTATAACAGGCATCAACGAGGAGTTCTGTTTCTGTTTTCTACTTGTAGCTTGGCCTGATGCTTGCATTTTAATAGCAGATGCTGTAAGATAATTAGAGTCACTGCAGATAACAGCCGGGGTGATTTGCTGCCGCGCACGGTATGGCATGGCCAGTCAACCTTCCCAGCCCCTCTGGTATGTGCCAAGGTCTTCAATGGTTGAAAGCCACGTGCCACGTAGTGTGTATTTTGGGGAAGGAGGGGAAAGAATGGGAAAAGGTTTCTGCTGCCCACAGCAGAGTTGTCCTGGGATCTATCTCTGGGTGATGTGCCAGGGGCAGGGTGGTGGGTACCCCTCCATAACCGTGGGGCCCACGGGGATTGGCACTACCCTCTTCTTACCTGGTGTGCTTTCTGGAGTTGGAGCTGCTAGAAACAAACTTGGAAATGGCAGCTGGGAGGCTGTAAAGGCTCCCCCAGGCTCCGCGGATCTGCAGCGCTCCCTCCTCGCCGGCGCTGGGGAGCAAACGCGCTTTTACCGAGGAGATGAAATGCAGATCTGTGCTTCAGCTTCTCCTCCGTTCCTCCAGTTCCCCTCAAAAAAAAATGGTTAATGTAATATTACATCAGATTGTACTCCGAGGAGCAGAAAGCCAATTTTGGGGGAATGTGAGCCAACCTACATTTAACTGGGATGCTGATATTTACTGTTGCAGTGATCCGGGCCCATAGCATGGGTGAAGTCGCTGGCTGGGGATTCAAAGTCCAATTAGGCGGTGTTAATAGAGGAGGCGGCGATGCTTCATTGAGAGAAATTACTAAAATTGTACTTTTAGGACAGTCAATTAGCTGTGTTTTGACAAAGCAACAAAAAGATGAAACTGAAGCCCTTGAAAAAAGAATGAGAGAATTCAGAGGGAACATGTCTGTTTGGGGAATCCTAATATTTTTTGTTGAAATCATTAAGTGAAATTAAATACTATTTTAAACCAAAGGGATAGAATATCTAATTAAGATAGAAAAAAGGTTTGGGGAAGGGTATTGTTGAGGGGATTAGAGAAATGCTTTACAATTCACGTTGACTGAGGCGGGGCCCCCTGAATATATTAGGTATATTAGTAACAGGGATGGGAAAAATCTCTCAACAAGCTGATCTGAAGTTTAGTGAGGGTTTCTTTAGGGTGACTCCAAGGCTCCGGGACTCCAGAGTGAAGTGTGGGAATGAAGCCAGGCAAATCAGGGAGATTGAGGATGAGACGTGTTTCCAGAGCTGCGCCGGGGCTCCCACGCTGTGGCGTGGTCCCAGTGCCGGTGCGGGAGCCGCTCCAAGAGGCAAAGGGGGCTGCAGGGCTTGCACAGCCCTGGAACGGCCAAGCAGCAAGGGCAGGAGGATCTGGGGATTCTAGGGTAACCTGGATGGGGGGAAGCAGGGGAAGTTGGCAGGACCATGGACCCCATGGGGTACACCCTGTGTCCCTGGTGGCTGCAGGTGCTGCGGGAGCCCATCCCTGAGCCCTGGCTGAGCTGCTGGCAGAGTCCCCCTAGAGAGCAGGTGGCAGGATGCATGGATGCCTTCATTTGCTCACTGTCGATCTGATCGTGTTTCTCCTAAGACTTACATTTCTGCTTTGCAATTATGTTTATAGAATAGAATCATGGAATCGTTTTGGTTGGAAGAGACCTTTAAGATCATCAAGTCCAGCTGTTAACCAAGCACTGCCAAGTCCACCACTAAACCATGTCCCTCAGCACCACATCTACACGTTATTTAAATACTCCCAGGGATGGCGATTCCTCTACTTCCCTGGGTACCCTGTTCCAGTGCTTGACAACCCTTTCAGCGAAGAAATTTTTCCTAATATCTAACCTAAACCTCCCCTGGTGCAACTTGAGGACGTTTCCTCTTGTCCTATCGCTTTTTACTTGGGAGAAGAGACCGACCTCAGGAGTTGGTCTTAGACCTCCAGAACAGGGGACACGATGATGGGCTGGGGGTCCCTCCTGGACATTTCTGTGATGGTTTGCAAGACCCTTGCCACCATCAACCCCTCGAGCAAAGCCCCAGCGCATGGAAAGGGCTGGCCCTGCCCTCAGGAGGGTACAGGCTGGTCGGGAAGGGCAGGAGGTTTCTATGGCAATTTCTCTGTAACTTGGGATGATTTTCCCATGTTTTGCATCCAGTGCTCCAGAGGCTCCCGCTCTTAATAGACAGCTCCAGTAAGACTCTTCTGCCTAAAGGCCTCTCCTAAAGAACTCTGTTTTTGACCTATATCATCATATTGTTTAATTCATTTCATATACAGAGCAGTTAGTGAAATATGCATGCTATATTATATTAAAGAGAAATGTAACCTTCAATTGGTATCTGATGTGCACTTTGCAATAACTGCTATTAGTTGTCTATAAAACTCCTAGACATCATTTGATTTTATTACCATTATATTATTTTACTTGGGAACATATAGAAGGAGTGGTGATTGCAGGTCTTCAAGTGCTTACTGGGAAATATTTAACACAGAATGTTTTATTTATTAGCATAAAGAGACACAATGGATTGTTGGTGATTAAAGTGATGATACTGCTGCCATACTTGTCAAAAATATAGACCTAATTCAATAGAAAGGCGACAGTCAGTCTCCATGTTGATCTATGCTGAAGCAAACTGCCTCTGAAAGCAGTACAAAGCCTGAATTGGCCTCTTAATTTTATGCTCTAGGGCACAGTATAAAAAAGGGAATTCTTTCTAAGTGCCTGTAATTGCATGTTACCAGAACCTAAAATATAAGCCAAATTTTTGAAATTATAAGTGTTAAGCTTTCCATTTCAATTCCTTCCCCTCCTCCTCCTCCAAAAAAAAAAAAATCATCAAAACAAAAGAGAGCTTTAAAATGCCTCGCTATCCCACATCATTAATAAAATATACAGCGTGCTTAGCCTTTAATTGCAAATGTACATTTTGAAAGAAAATACTTTTTTAAAAAACTAAATCGTTTTCCTTCTCTCCCAGCCGTCTGGTGCAGGAGCCAGGGACCCGCTTGCCCCAGCCGGACGTGCCACCCTCTATTTTGAAATGGTATATTTCCAGCAGCAGCCATCTCCTGCGTGTTTTGGGTCTGCCGCTATGGGCTGGAATTCTGTTTCCCTCACTTAAGACGGGTGAGGCTTTGAATTAGGTAAGTCGTGCAGGTCAGATGAGCTTTGCTAAGCCTCCTGTATCGACAGGAGGAAGGCCAGCAGCCCCCAGTTGGGTTGGGGGGCTGGCAGGGCAGTGCTGGGGCAGGGTCTGCCCAGGCTGGCCACGCTGATGTTCCTGCCGGCTCCAGAGGTTGGGCCGGCACAGTGACGCCAGTGAGGTTTGTCAGCAAGTCCAAACCGTTCAGGTGGAGTGGCTTTGCAGTGGGAGCCTGCAGTGGGAAGAGCTTGTGTCCTTCCTTCGCCCTGTGCTAAAATGGGATTTGCTCTGCACAGACACACCACAGCGTCTGCCTTGAAAAAGTCAAATATATCCCCCTCCCCACCACCCTCCTTGCATGGGTCTGTGTTTACAACTTCACTCCTCTGAGCAGACAGCAGGAAAAAAAATATAAGATTAACCATTTTGTACACTTGATGGCTTCATTGGACAGGCAATAAATCAATACAATTGAATTGGAGAAGATAGTGTTCAAATGCTATTATCTGTCTCTCTCTGTTATTGAGCTGGGATCCTCGGACTGACTTACAGAGATCCCTCTACCTCCAGGATTCCCTTCCCCAGGAAACCTGGAGGTTTCAACCTGCTCCAGGGCTCGCCCGAACCCACTGGGCAGTCCTGCACTTTCCTGCCGGTATCATCCTTTTGGGGTTTGTTACCCAAAACCCATCCTTTTGGGGTTTGCTGTTCCATGGTAAGGTTGTTAGAGTGCAAGCAGGAAATCATCTTAAATGCTGATGCCGGTGAAAGATACTGTACTCATAATGCTAGAGGAGAAATCTGTCGGCAGAGCTGAGGGTGGCAATGCCATGTGCCCCAGGGGAATGTTTCCAGGGCTTTAGAGAGCTAATCTGGTCCTTTGCGTATTTGTTGTTGCCTTCTCGCGGTGAGATCGCCAGCAAAGGTCTGGCTGCCACAGTCCCTGCAATCGTAGGCATTTATTTATTGGGGGCTGCTTGGAGAGCACAGAGGTTTTACCCAGAGGAATTCCCTGCTGCTCCCTGCTTGATTTGGGTGCCCGTATTTCCACAGCTTTCCAGGAACGATGGTGGCACTGTGAAGTTTGTTTTTCGCAGAAGAGTCATCCATAACAGCTTAAGATACCCAAAAAAGGCCAGATAATAATGTTGATTAAATGGGTGTGACTCCAGCAAAGTTGTTGCTAAGTTATATCTTCCTAAATGAGAGGTGAATCAAGCCAAAACACTGGTGTTCGTTTCAAGACTTTGTTAGCAAAATATTCTGTTTCTCTAATACAGGCTTTAATATTTCAAACTCACCCTTACGTGGTGGCATAAAGGTTAAAAATTCTTTGTTCACAGGTGAATTCCCCACTCCTCCTGCTATCCTAGAGCTTTTCCCAGCCCCAAGAATTTGATAAACTTTCCCTTCGACATATGCAATTTCAGAGTGCCCTCTGGTGTAGAGACATCCCCAATGCATCGCCCTCGCTCATGCCTCTTCCCTCCGACAAATCCACTTGCTTGTAGTGCTTTGCCTTGATTTATCCCTCTTGCTTCACGTTCCCTACGACGGGGCATCGGATCCAAATGCGAGTCCCCATCCTGTAAAGACACTTGACACGAGCCTAGCTTGAGTACCCCGGGAGCTCCCCAACGTCGTGTTAGTTAACGAAGGGCTCTGCCTACCTGTTGGCAAAACCGGAGCCCAAAACCATGATGAAAATGGTCTCATGTTGCCACTGACAGGAAAAAGACCTGCAGTGTGGGTTCTTGGTGGAGTTTGAGAGGCAGCTTGTCTCAGCAGTGATGCTCCCCTTGGTGGCTGGTGGCTGGTGCCACCAAGGGTGATGAACCTGGCTGCATGAGCCTGGCTGCAGAACCAATCCGTGTTTTCCAATTTATTAACGAGAAATAAGTGAGTCAAAATAAGGGAGTCAAAATAATCCTTGCTCTGTCTGCTGTGGATTTAACATACCTAGAGGATGAGGGACTTACATTGACCAATGACATTTCTATCTGCTCCCTTTTTTGATTACATGGAGTGACTTTTTTTTTTTTTTTAAGATGTATTTGTTTTGGCAACATGTCTACAATGATGCTATGTCTTGTGGAGCAAAACCAGTGGAGCCCCTGTAGACCAGAGGCTCCGCACCCTTCAGCACTGCAGGGAGGAGCAAGCACATTATGGGATGGTGCTGAGAGGACCAGTGGAGGTACCATGGCTCTGCAGGGACCTTGGATGCTGGTAGCAGGTAATAATAAGGCATGCCAGGTCTAACAAGGGGGTGTCTGGGACCCCCTCAGTTGACCTTTGCTTCCTTAGGGCCAACATACACATTGTGGGCTAGCATCTAATTGCAACAGCTTCCATTCAGATTGGGTCTCATGCAACCTGTTGGTGGATGCCACAGTGACCATGACAGAGCACAGAGGGACACCATTGTGGACCACTCACCTGGTTTCATCCACCTGGTCTCCTGCTCAGCTCCGTCATAGCCGCGTGCTGCTTGCTCTGAGGGATGCCCAGGCACATGGGAGGTGTTCCTGCCATGTGCCAGCTGTGTTTGCTAGACAGGAATGTACAAAAGTGATGAACCGTCCTGCAAACGAGCGCAACACAGTGACAGCACGTGGGCGATACTAACTTTAGGAGTGCCAAGTGCTAATTGATCTGTCAACAGCTAGCTATTAAAGGTGTTCCTGGGACAGACCTTCCCACCTCGAAACTCCGCTGGCGAAGAAGCTGGAGGGATTCTGGGCTCTTGCTGAGGGGACAGAAATGGCAGATGATAAGTAAAGTGACTGATGAGTGCTGCTTTGTAATTAATGTTAAAAGGCACCACAACCAAGGTAAATTAAATTGATGGGCCCAACCTGGCAGCAGCAGGAAGCTGCTGAGATGTGTGCAGTACATCTGGTTGTGTCAGACCAGTTAACATTTTTACTTAACAAAACAAAGCAAAGATCTTGGCAAAGAGGCAAAGAGGCCCACAGAAGCTTGTTAAAGATTTGCAAATAGAGAGCAAAGCCTGAAAAGTGCAGTACAAGACAGATAGGAGCTCTTATTTTGAGGTTGCTGTCAGCAATCAGACTTCCAAATTCTAGATGAAATTGAAGAGGTATTGAAAAATCATCTCTTCCTGAGGAAGCTGGAAATCCTTTTTCTTGTAAAGGAAGTTCTATGTTCTTTTGAGAACTAACATCCCTTCCTCCCTGTTTGGATCAAATAAAATGCTCAGCCAGCCCAGCGTCTGGCTGACACCAGTGACTGGAAGAAATGTATGAGAGCAGGTTAAGGTTACAGAGATATTTTCCCCAGAATATCTTCCCAAGCTGTTCCAGGGCTTCTTGAGACAGAGAATGTTGTCTTTTGTCTACCCGCCTTGACTGATTTCTCCTTTATGCGTGTCCAATGTGCGTAAGGTTTTGATGTCTCCAGCATCCTATGGCAGTGACTTCCACAGTTCTGCAACACGCTGGGTGAGGATCTGCCGCCTTCTTTTTTTTTTTTTTATTTAATCTGCCACCTACATGTTTCATTTTATGCCCCCTATTTCTTGTATTAGGAAAGACAGCAGACAGCTGTTTCTTGTTCTCCATGCTTCTTGTTATTGAATAGCCCTTTATTTTGTGTTTCTTCGCAACAGGACTAAGGCTACCTATAGTAGTTAAGATGTAGTTGTACCCTGCACTCATACACTGACCTAATGATATTTTCTGTTTCTCTCCCAGTGATTCCTAACATTCGGTTTGATTTTTTGACCTTTGCGGTGCTTCAGACAGATCATAGAGCTGTGTATTACATCTCTAAAGTCACATTTGTGATCAGAAATCAGACCAGAGCCCATCGTTTCATCTGTAAAATTTTCACAACTGTAGTTTGAAAATGGGATAAATGTTCAGTAAATATCTTTGCCCAAAGGCCTCTAGAAGCCTATAAACATATGAGCATCTATATGTACAAGCACATAAAGTGAACTGAGGATGTTTTGTGTGCAGGAGCCAGTAAACCACCCTGGAATGCTGCTGTAATGCTAAAAAAACCCATGCTGCTACCCCAGCTGGGCAAACAGAACCCAGAATGCAGAATGGTTTAATACTATTGCTTACATTAGATAAGCTTAGTAAAGTCCAGGAAAGAAACTGCTCGATGGGGATGGCTTTAAAAATCCATCTTGTTAATTTTCATGAATCTGAAGCAGTTTCTTTTGAAAGACCTTTCCCAGGCTTGTCTCTGCAAACTTGAGAGCTGCCATCCAGATCCTTGTGTATAACCACATGGCTCCAGATTTCCTGGCTTCTAAGAGTGCCCTCTAGCACAAGCTGGGAACATGGACCTGTTTTAGCCTAAAGAGCAAATAGAAATAAAAGAGCTTGCCACACATATCTCACATACTATGGTTTTCCTGGCCATGACCTTGACACTGGAGGAGGTGCTTGATGCGTTGAAGTTCCTTACCGTGAGCAATCAAAAACTTGGCATCCTTTCATTTCCTTCCTTGCAGCATCTTCAGCCTGCAAAGTGCCCTGATGAAAAGTCAAGGAACTGAGAGAATGCAGTAGTGGAGAGGGTTGAAATTGTCCTGGTTGGGACAAAAAAGAGGCATAAAATGATACTGCCATCAACATGACGTCCTTCTGTCTTTCTACCCAGCATGGAGGCCCTGGAGACTGTTGTGGAGAGGGTGAAATACAGCACTGCAGGAGCTGGGATGATGAGGAAACATCAGCCTCTCCAGGTTTGTGTGCAGATCCTGTAGATTTTTATTTTTGTGGGTTTTTTGCAGGGAGGGGTGATGGGGAGAGGAACAGAAGGGCTCGCTGCATGCTGGAGACATAGTGCTGCCTGTCTGCCTGCTGCTCTAAGTGGAGAGACCAGACATAATGTTGGCCGTGCTTTTGCTTCTCCTGATGTGTATTATCAGCTATGTACGCCAGTGGGATCTTGGGGACAAAACATGACCTTTGACTGGTGTGCTTGAGGTCCTTACACAATATGTTGAGCAAGGTCAAACACAGCAGAGAACCAAGGGAAGGATAAAGGAGGATTATTTTCTTTCCTTGAAGAGTTTTCTATTGAATGTGGAAGCTAAGAGAGGTGCCCAGGAAGGCAGAAAAGTTCCTCACTGAGCCAAATGGGGTCTGGCATACAGCTCAGTGATGTTTACTGGCCTGCAAGTTCATTTGGATCATCCCATCCCAGCTCAGAGGTCGGTGACTGTGGCTGAGTGCCCTCAGCCTCCACCATGCAAGACCTTCTAGTAAGCGACCCTCCAGCAGGAAAGGTGTAGCTAGGAACAGACAGACAAACCTCATCTGGGAGACCTGGAGGAATGCATCATATGTGGGAGATCAGGCAGAGTCTGTAGGAAGCTGATTTGGGGTCACTAGATGGTGCTGTTGATCTTGAAATGAGAACAGACAGCGCTGAGAAGAGGGAATCTCTCTCCTGAACTTGTACCCAGAGCATCTGCCCCAAATTATGATTGACTGACAGTGTCTTACATGCTTCCCAAACATCAAATGGAGCTGCACTTCAGGCTCTGACAGTGAAGCTATAGAGACGATGGAGTACAACAAACACAGGAAAATCAGGATTTGGACAAGCGGGTGCTGTGGCCCCACACCATGGCCTTAGCTCTGACCTTCCCAGAGCCTCTGGGAGCCATGGGGCATGGGGGAGGATGTTTTAAAGCCTGTACTGCAGAAGAAGTAGATGTGAAAAGGGACCACCAGAACAGGCTGTTTTATGCGGAGTACCATGTATTCTCTCCCATCTCCATGGCCTTGGTCACTTGTAGGTGGTCAGCAGAGCTCATGCATATCAGCACTGATGCAGAGCATAATTTCGGGATCAAGTTCATTTAGTTTAACAAGCAGAGAAGTGCCATGGGCTAGCAGGAGGTATAGTAGTAGTGTCCAGCAGCAAATGATATTCCAGGGGGAGGCATTGTAGACAAGCTCATGGGGCAAGGGCACCTGGCATCATTTGAGCAGGGTAGCTGAAACGATTATGCGTAGTCTGCCTTGCCAGCTTTACGTGCCCATAGCTTATGGAGCTCTTCACTGACGTATTCCTGCCTGAGACATCTCAGCCCCACCAAATCCAAACTTTTATGGCTCCTGGGAGGTGGTCTTACCTTTGGGACCAACAGGGCACAGAAAGTTTCAAAGTATGTTGACTTTCGGGGCCAATTTTTTCCAGCAAAAAAATTCAGAAAACAGTGCAAGTGGAGAAGCAATCTGCACATAAGACATGACCTGAAGTCATGGTTCTCTGGGAGGAAACAGCACCCGGCAGTGCCGATAGGGTCCTTGACCTAAAATGTTGCTTGCTGCAAAGCAGTGTTTGTGCACAATATAATATACGGAAGTTGGTAGAATTCAGTTTATCTGCTGATATCCCGTTTAAGGACCAGAGGCCTTCATTTGGTAAGGACTGTCCTGAATATTGGCAAGGGCTAGTGAAAATGTTCAGGAAATGACTTCCCCTTGAATTGTACCTGGTACACATTTTTTCCCACTTCTCTTTAAAGGTATGGCTCTAGCTTATGTCCAGCATGAAAGCAGGGAAGCAAAGACAGCTCATCCCTGCATCAGGTCATGTAACTCAATGGCAGAAGCATGCTGCTTACACCCTGTCTTCTTTCTTCCTTTGCTCCCCAAAGTGTGGCCATGCTAACCCAGGTACTCCAACATCTAGCTCCCGTGACACTCAGAGCCCTGACCCTTGTATGTATTCTGGTCCATGACCTGTTGATATGGTACAAGTCACCACAGAAATCCAACTTTTACTGCTTACTATTGCAAACAGTTATCTGAGATCCAGGCTAGGAGCAGAGCTGTATCTGACCCTCAGCTGCATGCAGAAAAACCAAGAGTACAATTTTGATCTCTTTTTGTTAAGGGACCTATATTCAAATACGTGTTGTATTATTTCCAAATTAGAACTAATTACCCCATACTCAAGGCTTGATCATTCATACCAGATGTTTAGATCCTGTGTCAGTTGGTATGACTCAGTGTATTTAAGAAAAAAAAAAAGAAGAAAAAGAAGTTAAATTTCAGGCTACCTCAAGTTTTATTGTTGTGATGCTTACAGCTGGTGTAATCTAGCTGTTTAACTTTGTTTCTTATCATCACTGTGATGCCTGAGTGCCTTCCTCGTGGATATCTTGGCTGGTCTGTCATTCCTCCCTTTTAAGGATGGATGTCTGAAATCGGGCCCTAACATGAGAAGGATCCCTTGAAAGTTATATGCAAGAACATAGAAGAGATGGAGCAGCACCAGCATGTGCTGTCATAAGTACATAAGCCAGGTTGTCGGCCTCCCTTGGCTCCCCTTCCAGCATACAGCTTCCTCCGGTGCTGAAGGATCTTCTGACGCAGATCATCATGCTGCTCTGCATAAATAACATGTTACAGGCAAAGCTGGGGATGGAACAGACAGTACATTAAAGAAGGATGATGAAGAAAACTTCTAGTGTTCACCCACGGCAGGATTAGCAGTAAAAGGCAGATTCCAGGTAAGAAAGAAGACAACCAGGTAAAAATGGTCTTCCATCACATCTCCCTGTCCAAAGCTGGCTGCAAAAGTGGAAGCGGACGGAAATTATAACCTGGAGGACAAATCTTCTCAAAGCAACCCTGTAGGGCAGTGCAGCTCTCACCTGTGCTGCAGCTCCATGTTTAGGGCACAGGTTGGCCTGAGACCCCCAGTAATGGCTACAGGACAGCTCTGTCCTCACTGCCGCTGCAATGCTGGAATGGCATCCTGCTCCTGCTGCCAGGTACTGCTAATGGTATATTAATGATAATCGCTAGCACCTCCCTTGTGCTGCCCCATCTGATGATTGCCGTCTGTGGTTATTTTGGGTTAAATTGAAATATTTGAATTTTCAGGTTTGAAATTAGTCTTTTTGATGTCAAGGAAGGGTAAGTGTTTTGACGCCTTTTAAGATTTTGGCCCCAAGTTCATTGGGGGAGAAATTATTGGCTGGTGAAAGGAGGAGGAGCCGGGTAAAAATGTTATGTGACAGCTATGTGGCAACCCAGCTGGAAATTATGTCAGCGTGTAAATTAAGATTGCATAGGAAATCTTTATTATGTCTGTAGCTTCTGATTGCATGACTGCAACTGTGCTGTGGCTTTAACCGTGTTTAAAATGCAATTTCCTAACTTTTGTAACAGCTTACTAAAAAGAGAATTCCATTAAGGGAAACCATGTTGACTCTGATTTCTTCCTCAATTCTCCCTCTACAGCTATTTCTAAATCACTCGTAAGCTTTTTCAGCTATGCTGAGTATTACATAGCGTAGAATTGAGCGGAGTAAAATGATCGATATTGTAATGGACTTCTCATCCTAGTACATGGCAGAAATAATAAACGTCATGATATATGACAGCCCTTCTAAAGCCCTATGGAGCCAAACAAGATGCAGTAAGCATATATCTCCTACTTCTACCCCTGTTTTGCTTCTCTGTGTCTGTCCTTTGTTTCCTCCCACATTTATTTCCTCGGTAATGGATGACTGTAATTGAATTAAAAGCGACTCTGTATGATGCACAAGAACAGGCTGTGGCTGCCCCGCTCCCCTTCGACAGCACCGGCTGGACGTCTGTAACGGCAGTCTGCTTTGTGAGCTGCTCAGTGCCACGTGGAGCAGGTTTTTGGGTGGTTTTGACCAGTAGCCACGTACTCCCATTGGCATTACAGCAGGTAAATGTACATGCAAACAGCTGCAGCCTCTTTCACTATTACCATTCACCTTCCCGCTCCAGTCTGTTTGTCATTCGGGTGATGCCAAAACTTCATTTTAAATTTTGATACTAGTTCCCATTTTCAAGCCAAATCAAACAAATGTCTTATCTGCATCAGTACAGCTCCTCTTGGCTGAGATGCCTGATCAATTAGTGATGCCGTTCTTCTGCCAGTAACACCAGCCACCACACTCCGTGGGTTTCCCTGCCTCTGCCACTTCATGAATCCCTGTACGTATCTTCTCTATACTGCATTGCCAAACTGCCGCTCTTCCTACTTTAAGGGCCAGCCTTAGAAGCAATTGCTTCTTAAAGATGATAAGAAACGAACCAAACCAAAGGTTAGAAAATGAAATGAACACTGTTCTGACTCTGGTTTCCTAGGCAGATTTTAAGTGGAGTAAATGGGAAGGGTGGTTCACGATGCTTAAGCGACTGCCCTGCTCTCCTCTTTTTTCACTTTGGCATCCATCAGGGTGTTATTTCTATACATACAAGTGGTACACAGGTTGCAAATTAACGTCTCTACTATAGGGTACAAAAGAAGAAAAAAAAAAGATTGCTAGTTTTTCTAGTTTTGCTTAAATACTCTTATCATACGCTGCAAGTGTGTCACCTTACATTTAAGTAAAGAGAAGATCTGGTAGGAAGATGAGAAGAGAAATAGAAAAAAACCCCATTAATTTTAACCCACATCAGCATTTCCAAACCAGCTGTAATTAGTATCAGTTCGTTACGGCACCACTGTAGCAAACTGGACCAGATGAACTGCAGAGACGGAGCCCTTGCAGTGTGACCTGTGTTGGTGTCACGGTGAGCAAGGTGCCGGAGCGGGTGGCCTCCAGCGGTGCCTTCCAGGCAAAATTATCCTTCAACGCTAGAAGAGGGCTCTCACAGCAGCCCAACTCCCCCAGCCTTGCTCACCTGGTAAGCTGCTTATACCTATACCTTGTTCTCACGCACAAGTCAATTTTATTATTATTATATTTTAGTTAGCCTGTTGCAATCCACTTGACAACACCTCAGCAGACGATCTGCTTTAACATTAACAGGATTGTAGGGGGATGTATCCTGGTGAACCCATGGCCCAGGTAACCTCCTATTTGGAAAACTAATTGTATCTTGCAAACAGGAGACTTTACATCTGAAAAGAAATTGAATGCATACATACTGTGGAACTGCAGTTACTTTTTCTTCAAAGAGGTGAGCTTTGTGGGAGAGTGAGAAAGGTGAATGCCACGCTTTGACAGGGAAGATTCATTTTACCACTGCGTCATTTCTTTTTTTTTCAGTTTGTCTCATTTTCAGCAACACAATTTCTTACTTTGTGAATATTAATGCAGATATTATGAATATAAACTACACATTTCAAATTAATGACAAGACAGGAGCACTAAGAAGCTTTATACTTTTATTTTTGCAGAGTATGTGTTCAGGTGAAAGTAATTTTGGGATTAGCTAATTTACAGCACCCAACACATGAGGCTTTTCCGGATCAGCCCCTGGACACGAGGACAGCCTGGAACGATAACCAGTGATGGAAGATCTGTGCTAACTAACACACACACAAGCCTCTCCAGAGCTTGTGGCTCTCAGCACAAAAAAAATACCCCATTTTTGTGTTGTGACACACTGCTGTCTCCATGTGCCAATTCACATGGAGTAGTTCAGTCCCATCACATACCAGCTAAAAGCGGGTTCCCAAAACATCCTTCCTCCCTGGCCCTGAGCCCAGTTGCATGGGAAGCAGTAAGTCAGAATGGCAGCTCATCCTTACAGGTATAGAGATAAGAAAACAGTCTGTTGTTGTTTTTTTGAGTTTTTTTTTTGTTTGTTTTTTAAGCAAAGCTGATGCAAGACATCAGCTCATGGCACACGCAATAGAGGAATAGGGAGAGTACGACTCACTACAACAGGGCCTTCCTCTGCATGGAGGAGCACCAGCAGACACAGCTCCCTGCCTTGCTCCAGCTCCTCTGTGGCTCAGGGTTAGAAGCCACGAGGCTGTGCTTACGCACCCCGTTTCTCAGTAGGGTTTGTCACTTTGGCCACAGCATTAAGCCTCTTAGTTCTCGGCGAGGACCTGGCCCGCAGGGCAGCGATGGAGCCGTGTTGGCCGCAGAGCGTTCCGAGGGAGGCCGCTCGGGCAGGCTGTCCGGCTCACCCTTGCTAGCGCTTTCCCGTCAGCCGGCTGGGCCGGCACCGGAGAGCGGCGGGGCACAGCCAGCCACCGAGCACCCAGTCTGCGCCTGCCCTGGACCGCAGCCCCGCCGCGCGTCGGGCTCTTCGCGCCAGGCAGCCGAGCGCGCCCGCGGACAGCCATTTCACGCCGCCGCCCGGCCGCTCCCTTCAGGTTATAACGGCAAGCGGCCACCTGCCTGGGCGGCGCTCGCCGCCCTGCCCCTGCGAGGCGCGTTAGCGAGGCCACGCCGGCCCTACGCATGAGAAAACCGCCCGCCCCGGCCCGCCGGGCCCGCTGCCGCCGGCCTGCCGAGCGCGGGAGCCGCCCCGGCCGCCTCCATTTTGCGATCGCCTCAGCCCCCTGCGCGCTCCTCAGCAGCACCGGCCGCGCTCGCGACCCTCCTCCGCGTGAGAGCGCGGGGCGGGGCTGCGCCTGCGCAGAGGCGGAGCGAGGGGGCGTGGCGGGTTTCGCGGGTCTCGCGAGAGCGCGCGAGCTATATCTGGGAGTGGGCGGGCGTGGGGCTTCCTTTAGTGCGCGTCCGCCCGCCGCGCCGCATCCTGTCCGTCTGCCCCGTGCCTGCAGGCCGAGAAGATGGAGGACAGCGCCATGGACATGGAGAGCATGGGCCCTCTGCGCCCCCAGACCTTCCTCTTCGGTAACGGGCCGACGTTCCCCCAGCCCCGCGCTCCCGGCGCCTGCCGGCCCCTCCGCTCCGCTTCCCTCAGGCCGTGGGGGGCGGCGTGGAGGCCGCGGCCTTGTGCCGCGCCTCAGCAGGGTGGGGAGGGCCTCGACGGGGGAGGGGGCGCGCGGTAGCCGCGACCGTTATCGCCGCGCGCGCCCCCCACGTGGCGCGCCGGGCACGTGGCGCGGCCCGGCCCGGCGCGCTTTTGTTCCCCGCGCCCGCCCGCCCGTTCCTATGGAGGCGGGCGCGGCGCACATGGCAGCGCGGCGGGAGGAGGAGCACGTGGAGGGCGGCGGGCCGTGACACGGTTGGGCCTCGGGGGGAGGCATTCCCCTCGCCCCGCTCCGCAGTCCGGGCAGCGGCGGGGAACGGTGAAGGTGGATAGTCTTGCAGCGGATGGGCTTGAAGGGAGCAGGCGAGTAGCTGCCCCGTCGGCAGTAGGCCGCGGGCTCGCCCGGGGTTTTCCCCACCCCACGTGTTTATGTGGTGTGCCCGCGGTGCCCCTGTTTTTTTCTGAGCAAGTGCGGAGCCTTGAAGTTTTAAAATTAACAAGTGGTTAGCGTCTGAATTAAAACAGTTTGCTTATAATTTAATGGTCTTTTTACAGGCTGCGAACTTAAAGCAGATAAGGAGTATCAGTTCAAAGTAGATGATGAAGAAAATGAGCATCAGTTGTCTCTGAGAACGGCAAGTGTTGTTTGATTTTTAGGTTTTGGGTTTTAACTAGTGGCGTGCAATGTTGTGAAAAGTATGATTTATTTTTTTTTTAACGCGTACTTCTCTTTCCTTAAACGTGTCTTTTTTTTTAGTGGTAAGTGCTTTTATGTGAATCTGTTAAATCTCTTATTGGAAGCGGGGCATACCATGTCACTTGACATATTTGCTGTATTGGGAAAAAAGTTCAAAATAGCCACTGATGTTTTGTCATTTACAGCAAGCAATACAGGTCTAGAAAAGTTCAAAAATAAATTCACAGTAGGTTAATAAGTGTATACTAAACGGAATTAAAGGCCAGAATATACACGCTGACATCTCTAATGCAATAGTTAACATGCTACAGGAGCGCAGGGGGAGGATAGATTAATAAGAATCATGCGTGGGTGCGTTTTAGTAGGATTTATTAGAAAATTAATTTTGAAAAGCTTTTCCATAGATTCAGCAAACATAATTCCAGTGCTTTTTTTTTCATAAACAGCTAATAACTAAAACTAAATGGGGGGGAGGGGTTATGTTTTGATTTATTGGCCATAGTGTTGCCCTCTCTAAGGATATAAGTGGGAAATACTGTCTTTCATTCATATAATTCACCTAAGAGACTCTTTGCTGAGCAGATACTCCTGGAAATCAGGATTTGTACACTGAGAGTTCTTAGATGTGTCCTTAGATCTTGCTGCTGCCCCAGCAAGAAGGCACAGTGTTTCAAGGCTTTTGCTCTGGGCTGAACATACTACTTTTGGTGAGTGGAAAGATAATATGCCACTACTTCATAGGGAAGGAATTGAAGAGTTGTAGCATCTCTCTACTTTATGGTTTATTACTGTGTTTATTTAAATACAAAGATACCTTTATGACACCTGGAAACAAAGGAGTTATAATTGTGGATTGCTTCCTACAGGAGACTTGCATAACAGTGCTCTCCAGACTTATTCACAGTGATACTTACAACACGTTAATGTAGGCATTAAAGTTTTGTGAATCATATGTCTTCAGTTCTTGCATATTATGAAAATTACAGTCTGGACTTGACAATGACTAATTTGTTCTTAATTAGAATTTCTTTTGAGGTAAGAATATAACGGTAAAGTATGTATAGGACAAATTCATGCGGATAGTTCTTATATCTGTATGTTTGTCATGCAGAATGAAATTAGTCAGTGAGTGATACTTGAGTTGTATGGCTTTATCCAAACATCCTGGTTTTGGAAAATTACCTAGAGCATCTCTTATGCTGTGCACTCTTCATGGGGGATGAAGTAGACTGGATGCATAACAGTACTTAGTTTTTAGGGTTGTGGGGAAAAAAAGTAATTCCATAACCCATCCTTTTAAAGACAAAAGATGATATACAGGAGAAATGGGGGTTGAAATAACAAATGACAAATTGGAAATGTCTAAGAGGCGTGGAAGATCTTAGACATAGCTACAAACAGAAAACGCCTTGGCAAGCAGAGGAAGGAGTTGATGGAAGATAAAGTGTGAAGGTAGTAAGTACCTGGTGACTGATCTGTGCACCTGACAAAAGACCAGATGTATAGAGAATGACTGACATTTGTCAGTTAAGATACAAATGTGGTGATGGACTTGGGTATAAGGTACAGAAAGAAGTCTGACGACAAAAGGATAAAAGTGAAAAGGGAGGAGGATTGATGTGTGTGGAGGTAGAAAGTGACATGAGGGTTTCTGTAGATGTCTTCCTAATGATATCTGAGAACATAAAGGGATGGTCACTGCTTCATTACCTGTTTATTGCCAGTGTGCATTCCTTCAGTGTAGAAATAAAAGCACATGAATGGATACTTTCCAGACACTTAGTAAATGAACTAAGTGCTGCAGGATTGGTTGAACTGGTGCAAATGACAGTAACTGGGGGCGGAGGGCATGCTTTTAAATTCTTGTCCTGGTGGGTAGTCCCACAAGCTGAAATGATGCAGTGGTGTTGCTAACCCATTTGAGAGGTGAGATCAGAGCAGCAATTTCACCTCTTTAAACTTAAAATAACAAAACTTGCCAGGATTAGTGACTCCTGTATCCTGTTTCTCAGCCTTCAGTGTGATACACCTTGTCTGGATCATTATAGCCTGCCTAAAACCCAGCTCTTGGAGAATGGAAATTCGAATTGTATGCCTCTGAAGTGCTTACACCTACATTTTCTGCGGAGGGTGGAAACCTTTATCTTCATGGGCATTGGGAAAGGAAACGGAGAGCCTTGTTCATGTGTCTAGGGAATAATTGTACTACTTCATCAAATTCTTGTTTTTCACATCTCTTGCATGGTAATCCTGATGCCAGAGGTTCAGAGAACTGGAATTTCAGGCCTCTCCCATGTCTGTCACTCATTTGCCTCCCTGCAGCTATGATTTTTGAATCTTCAGAAGGTGCCAGACTTGTACTGAGGGTGAGGAATCCAGGCACTTGAGTTTTGAAGTGCTCTGGGACAGCAGGTCCCAGGCCTTGGTGAATTAATGCAGAAGGTGATGCATAAATGACAGTACTGAACTGAGCAGCTGTTAAGATTTCTTACCGAATGTCAAGCAAAAAGAGTGTAGTGTGGTAAAGTGAAGCAATTGGCAGATGAAACGTATAGCAGGAAGGGGAAGGATAAAGGCTGTGATTCTGTAATAGTGATAGCAGATGTTTTCCCTTCCTCTAGGCATGCGCTTGTACTTCTTCCCTTGGGCCACCTTCAGTGCTGACTGGACTTGTCACTGACCCATTTAAATGCAATAATCCAGTAGCAAAAGGTCTGCTTTTCAAACACATGCCTTGAGTTGTACCTTGCAAGTGCCAGTGTTAGGGGAGAAGAGGATATTGACTTGGGAAGGAGTGCAATGGAATCATTAGCAGTCAGAAGTACAAACTTGAGTCTTAAAAGATACAGAACAGTGAATGGAGTTTAAAAGAATTCAGAATATTTGGGAAGATTCTCAGAAGATGCACTGTTCTTTACTTCACAGGTTACTTTAGGGGCTGGAGCCAAAGACGAATTACACGTTGTAGAAGCAGAAGCATTGGACTATGAAGGCAACCCTATTAAAGTAGTACTGGCATCTCTGAAAATGTCAGTGCAGCCTACGGTAAGTACAGGAACTTGGAAAACTACTATAAATTGGGTCTCGGATGAGAAAAACAAGAGAACGTTTGGTTGACTGAATTTTAGTGCAACTGCATAGTGGTGGGTGAGTTCAGAGAGGTGTCAGTTTTGCCATGTGTAGTAAATACAAGCTAAATATGAATGTATTTTTTTGTGCCTAGTAGATTAGTCATCTGATGATGATAGACTTTTGTTTGAATTGTGCATTTTTCTTAAAGAAGTGATAGTAATTGTGCATGTCATCTCTATGTATACAAATGTATATGTTTGCAAGCACATGCATCTATAGCCTGTGTTGCTTTCTTAGAGCCCGGGATGAGAAAAACCTGTTTTTTCTGCAGGTCCCAAGCTCTTAAGAGATTCTGAAGGTGGCTGCTATCCTTTCTTGATTAAAGGGCACCCTACTTGTCATTCCTGCCATCTGGAATGTAATTTGAATCAGTGTTGTTGTTGTACAAATGGAACTGCAGAATAGAATGTCTCCAGGGACGGGGCCTCTACCTACCACCTCTCTGGGCAACCTGTTCCAGTGTTTCGCCACCCTCATTGTAAAGAACTTCATCCTAATGCCTAATCTAGACCTACCCTGCTTTAGTTTAAAACCATTGCCCCTCGTCCTATCGCTACATGTCCTTGCAAACAGCCCCTCCCCAGCTTTCCTGTAGGCCCCCTTCAGGTACTGGAAGGCCGCTATAAGGTTTCCCTGGAGCTGTTTTTTCTCCAGGCTGAACAACCCCAACTCTCTCAGCTTGAGAGGCAGCTGTGATGGATAATGTTCAAATTGGCATTGCTACCAAGAGTAGAATCAAATGGGGCTTTGAAAAGTGCTTTAATTGTGATAAGCAATGAGAGTGTAGTAAACCCTGATTTGACTCTTAAACACTTCTGGAATATTCTGTCAGATGGAAACTTGGAGTAAATGTATTAGCTTTGGAGTCTACAGATGTTGGTTATCTTGGTTTCATTTGAATGGATTGTCTGTTAAGCACACTTTGCCTTTAATATTTGAATAAATAACAATGCCTTTTTTCTTTAGGTTTCATTGGGTGGCTTTGAGATCACACCGCCGGTGGTCTTGAGGTTGAAATGTGGTTCAGGGCCTGTTTACGTCAGTGGTCAACATCTTGTCGGTAGGTGTTACTCTGGTTACTAACCTGTGATCTTGCTACCTGTCAGCACCAACAGAACTTGAGTGGTGTATCTGGTATCTCAAGCAGTATTTTCTCTAATACTGATCCTCTGAATCTTTAATTCACTGCCCTCAGAGGCATGAGGTGACTGTAGGGCAAAGGAGTTCAGAGAAGTGCTTGCATACCTTTTCTCGCCTCTTGTTTTGTATGGGTAAGGGGAGTTTGGCAGCCTTGCAATTCTAGTTGTCATTTCTCTCCTTAAAAATGGGTGTTAGGTTCCCAGTGTTAGTGTCTCACGTCAGAAAGCTGTGAGCCTTCTGCTTATCAGTTAAGAGAGAGAAGACCACCCATGAAGCCAGGACTAGTCTTCTCCTTTGTAGAATTGTCTTTGAGACTGATCTTCCTCTCGAAGTTCTTTTAAATGTGTCTCAGTAGAAATGAAGAAAATTTTATTCTTGACTTTCTGTGGCGGCTTTTCTGTGAGGAGTGTTACAGGCAGTGTATGGATGGTTATTCACCTATTTTGGATTTCAGTATAGTAGTATCTGCATACAGTCAACTGGAAAAGTTCCTGATCTCAGTGCTTAGACTGATAGTAGGAATCTTCCTCCTATCATTTCAGCAACTCAGTAAGACCTTGCCTGTTTAGGTGCGGGTGCTACTCTTCTGTTCGTTTCTTACTAGTAGTCTTGTTTTAAATACTGTTAAATGAGGTAGATTTCTTACACATTGCCATCATTCTGTCAGCATTAGAGGAAGAACCAGAATCAGATGATGAGGAAGATGATACAAAAATTGTGAACACTTCAGCAAAGAGACCAGCGAGTGGAGGAGGAGCTAAAACACCACAGGTATGTATACTTTTAGTCAGCTTGCCTGCAGAATTTTCTTTTGGTTTGGTGTTAACGCTGCCTCTAGGAGTAAACAGATGGCTTGTGATGATTTACTTAATACATAGTCTCCTGACATTTGTGGGGAAGGATTATTTTTTACTTGGGTCTTGACAAGTACTAAATTACAGAAGCGTAGTTAAGTACAAATAGTTTCCAAAGCTTTGCTGGAGGGGCTAATAGGAAGGCTACTTTTACATGGAATTTTTGTCCACTACAGGAACTGAGTGTGTGCAGATTCTAGTATAATCATTAGCATAGTGCAAGGGTTTAAAAATGCTGTGGAAGCTCTGTAGTGAGAAGGAAAGGTTCATATGCTCAGGGTGTGCTGTTAATAGCTTTTGACTTGTCAGGTGTAACTTGTCAATTTTAGCTAAACTGATGGAAGATAGTCTTGTAATTATGCCACAAATTGTTTTGGATCAAAGTCTCTGTTTAGTAAGTAAAATAGTATTGACACTTAACATACTTGATCTTTTTGAAGAAAAAAGCAAAATTATCAGAAGATGATGAGGATGATGATGAAGATGAGGATGATGATGATGAGTAAGTGTTCTTGTTTTGATAATGTGTTTTGAAGTACAGGGTAAACTTACTGTGTGACTTTTTTTTTTTTTTATTCTTGGCTACAAGAAAAGCAGAATTACCTCAAGTTTATCTCTGCAATGCAATCTAAATTAGTGTTCTTCAAATATGTCATACTGGGTTATAAAACTTGTTTTGATGTAACTAATTAACTCGTAATAAATTTAGAACTTGCATGTCTTCAGTATTAAAGCAGAAGGGAGTGCATTTAGCTGCTCTAACTTTAGTAAGTAGAGTATTTGGCCTAACCCCTTGCCATGTGTTAAAACAAGGTATAAGGTAGACTTGGGAAGATTACTTGCTTCCTTCATGAATAAAACATGTTATTGGGGGGCAGGGGAAAGACTAATTCCAAATGTGGTTAAAGCTGTGGGTATGAATCTTGAGTTATGGTGACTACCTTTCTAATTGTAGGGATGAGGATGACTTAGAGGATGATGAGGAAGAAATGAAAACACCAATGAAGAAAGTAAGTAAATATACACACACATATTGTGACCCTCTTCACCCATGAAGGATTAAACAAGCCTGTTTAATGAACTTGAAGTGAGTGATGACACCAGATGGACTTAATGTCTGCAGCTAAGTTTATTCAGACGGGGAGTGTGTGTGAGTGCTAACACCTCTTAACTTACTAATAAGTGTTAATTAACTGTCCTAATTTTGAGTAATCTTCGAGGATTCATAGAAAGACCCCTAAAGGAGAAGCGGGGGGAAGCTGTGTTTGCACTAAGTGAGATACCTGCTTAGGTTTGAATTTATGCAGAAGCTAATTGAAGCATCCTCCTCTTTGTGCAGTGTTCTGTTTTATAATGGACTAGATCTCAATACAAGGGATAACAGTAATTGGGCCAATAGTCTCTTGAACCAATGAGTTTAAGCACAGCTATTTGGAATGTGTGAATGGGATGCTTTTGATTTAGCTTAATCTGTATAAAGAAATTCTGATAGGACAGTAGAGTGCTTTAGTGTGAATGCGTGTCCAGTCTGTGTTGTATTTACGTTGCTGCAGAGGGGTGGCTGGGTCCTTGACAGCATGCATACGCACATGTGCAGTTGTCAGGCTGGTATGATTCCGTATATTGGGCAGCAAGCAAAATCCTGCTCAGAGATGTGGGTTGTGCTTTGCCATTTCAGGTAGTCCTGCATGCTCTGAAAAAGGTCTTTTTAGCAACCTAACTTTCAATAAAAAAGAGATCTAAATGTGAGCCCATTGGAAAGGGTTTGCTTCAGGCATCCCAAGTGCTCAAATGTGAAATTATATCAGCCCTTGAGTGCCATCTGGTGGTAAAGCAAACTAAGACAACTTGGAAACTGCAAAGGCAGAAGGTAGTAATTTTTTTGAACTGGCGTAATTTGGCTTGAATTTATATTTATGTATCTGGTGTTTAGAAGGAAACAATGTATTACTTCAGTGTATGCTGCTCTGTTCTTACGAATTTTTCTAGGTGACAGTGCACAATAGTTGAAGGCCTGGTGAAGAAAATCTGAACTGCAGATTTTCTGCCATCTAATCAAATCTAGTGTGGCTGAAAGAAATTGTCCCTTGATTTATATAGGAATATAAGAGTCCAGTTTTTAAATATACATGTGACATTGCCCACACAGATCCCAGGTGGTGTTTCTGTATGAAATGCCAAACAAGAGGTAATGGTTGTGTTACAAAAAAACAAGTAGCACTGAGACAGATGTTGGAATTGCAGTGCAATCTAGAATTAGTCTTATGCAGTGTCTGCATGGTAGTATATCAGGAAAGATGTAGTATATCAGGAAAGATGTAGTGGTGGTCCCACATAGTCGTATGGCTTCATAACAAAACTTGATCTTGGTTATATTATATATTGTGCTGCACCAACAGTTTTTCATTTGAGTTCCTGTAGCATCCATGCTATTTTCTTAAATAACAGATGCTGGTCATGTTGCATGGGCAATGAAAATGCTTTTTTTTGAGATTAAATAGTATATATTTGTCACAAGGTCTTGAGTATTATGTTAATGAGCTTAACATTTACTGGCTGTTTTTCATGGCAAATGAACTTCGTGCTTTCTTTTCAGCCTGTTCGTGAGATTTCAGGAAAAAATATGCAGAAAGCAAAGCAAAATGGAAAAGACTCTAAGCCGTCCACACCAGCATCTAAATCAAAAGTAAGTGAAGACAAATGACTAAAAGAAATGGTTATTCTAGTGTGGAAGCTAGTTTTCTTGCCTAACAGTAACTTTAAATAATGTACTAATCATTAAGTTAGGTTTTTGAATCTTAGCATGAAGCGTGCTGGGGACCCTGTTCATTGCTCTGTGTTCTCTTGTGAAACGCTTTAATGATCAATATATAACTACAACAGCCAAGATTCAAAATCAGACGTGCTCTCTTGTGAGTATTGATGATCCCACGATTTAAAGTAAAAGTCTCTTTTTTTTTTTTGCGTAGCTGCTTGTAGAGAAGTGCTAACTGTGTTGCCACTCCAGTATGACAGGAGGGTGCTGCTAATGAAGAAGTCTTGCCTAACTGATCCATTTGAGAACTAACAGTTTTCTTGTTGAGTTGCTTTCTAATTGTCAAGCTTCCTTATGCAGCTTTTCCTTGCTGCATGTGGTTGAACATGCATGCCAGGGAAGTTGATATAAAAATTAGTGTGGGATGGATGGATGGCAGGATAGCATCTGAAAAGCAGTGCAGATGTGTGTTTTAAAGTGTGACCTAATCTGGCTGCAATTGTGCAGTAAATCACTGAGTGTTTGGGTCATTTTCAGTTCCATTTCTGGGAGAAGGAGCTGTGTAGGCATGTGTCTAGAAGCATAAGATATGAGCTATGCTAAGTGTAGTAACTCCAGACTTAAATGTTGTTCTTTTCCTTGTCTAAGGAATGTGTTAGAAGCACAAATTTGAATTCTGTGGCTTTTTGAAAACTATCTAAAATATCTATGTGATAGCTAGTTCTTTTATTCTGTATAAATTCCACAGTAGGTTTTAACATTCTTGTTTTTAGAAAACTTGATCTTGTACACTAAGCAGCTTTATATGTATGTGCAAGTTCCTAATGAAATGAATAATTTTCAGACTCCAGATTCCAAAAAGGATAAATCTCTAACTCCAAAAACACCAAAAGTCCCTCTATCGTTAGAGGAGATTAAAGCAAAAATGCAAGCGTCCGTGGATAAGGTGAGTTTTTTGAATTTAAGAAATGGTTACATGTCACTGATTGCTGTGCTGTTATGAGTATATTGATGTTGAAGCTCAGAGAAATGAAAACTCATTTGGTACAAAGAGAAACCCCTGTACTCATGAGAAACAAAACCACCTGCTTTGTTTTTGTATTCCTCCAGTAGCGGTGATAAGTAATTTGGTATTTCTTA
>VFFE01007802.1:1770421-1864324 GCA_008921705.1 Burhinus oedicnemus
AAAAAAAAAAAAAAAAACAACAAAAAAACAAAAAACAAACAAAAAACCCAACACCACAAAACAAAACAAAACAAAAAACACAAAACAAAACAAAACAAAGAAACAAACAAAAAAACAAAAAACACCAAACAAACCACAAAAGACAAAGCAACAAACCTTGGGTGATGTTTATTCTAAAGTTGTATTAACTAGTGTACACATTTTATTTTGGACAACTAGAGTAAAGCAGAGTTTTTCACGTGCTTGGAATTGCTTGGTATTAAAGCAGTATCCAACTTCGATATCCAGGTGATTGTAAGGCTTCATAATTTCCAGAAGGGGGAGATAGGTGCTTGTGATATGCGTTAATGAATCAATGAAAACCTGAAAGCATTTGCTTTCAGAAATGGAGATCTGGGGTTAATTGAGTCTCCCCTCAATGGATTTTTCATCTTTTGAAGATCACAGGCCAGTCACTTGGCTTTTGGTTGCTATCAGCTTTGGCTAGCACTTCAGTTACACATATGAGTAGTATTCTTCATTGCTGTTTAAATATATAAAAAAATTGCGTTTTAGTTATAGGCTGGCTGGGTAAAAGCGTAGCAGGTAATAGGAATTCTTTGCCCTTTAGCCAAGTTTGGAAACTTGTGTGCTAGCTAGGGGTGCAGTTCAGTACACACCTGTACTGCAGAATAGGAGGTAGTGAGGACCTGACGTCTAGATGATATGAGTTCTGGTTCTACTTCACTAGCTCTCAGGAGTGTGCTGATAGGTCTTATGCTCATTTGTGACTGAATTCTTTGTGTGAATTCTTTATTGGAGACTTATTTCTGGCTAAAGCCTGCACTGATGTGTTATGAAGAATTCTGGGTTTTTTCTTTTGATCCGAGATGATAAATTTTCCCTCTTGCACTGCAATCAAATCATCTAAAGAATTCGGTTATCTTCTGCTTAGATTCTTGATGTTTTGAGGGAGTTTTGTCCCAGGAATGCAAAATAAGACAAAAAGTGTTTCACTATAGAGTGGATGCGGAGTGAGCAATAGCAGCTTGTCATCAGGATCAAAATGTATATCCCTAAATTGTGAACTTGACAGTGACGATAGTATCATTCTGCTAGGTCAGACTAACCTCTTGGATCTAGTGGGTGCTAGGGTGGGTTTTTTTGCATGACTCAGAGGAGCCACAATCAGCATTGTTTCTGCAGTGTAAGCAGAAGTGGCTGAGCTGCTTACAGTAGGCAGATGTCCCTATGGGAAGCCTGGAGACCAGGTGACTGGCAAGTAGCTTTAGAATATACTTTCTGTCGCTGAAGAGTTTTTACTGTGAAATGCTGTGTAAGCACAAATATGCAGAAGCAATAGCAGGCAGCTTAATTTAATGTTTACCAAGATGGTACTAGAGCATACCTTAGTAAGGCAAAAGGTTTGTGCGTTGCTGTATACAATAGCACTTGTAGCGGACAGCCAGCAAGTTAGCAGCATTAGCAAGTGGAACTGCTGTATTGTGTAGTAAGTAGATGTCAACAAGCTAATAGAAAAGCATCACTGCTTGACAGAATCCAGTGGTAAGACATTGTCCAAATCCAAGCTTTTTGGTTGCGGTATTGCAGTTTCAAATATTGCTAATGTAGCTTTGTTTCCTTTGAATGTAAAATCGCTGTGTCTTCTGCAATGTCCTGGGTAGCAGCTAAGTGTACTGCCATAATTGGCTAGGTATATTTCAACTGATGCACCTGAAAAATGTGAAAAATACTGCTCACGGGGCATGTGAGAGAAACTTGATGTCTCTTAAAATAGTGTGCTGTATTATTTTGACTGGAGATGGGAGAAGACATGAAGATAAACCTAGATCCATGAATTACTGAATCTGCTTTGTACATTTGAGTATGTACAAACACAGTTTCAGAGATGCAAGCAAACGTCTCTAGTACAGTTCTTTAAATTCCTAGATCTAATGTATTAGAATGAGTCTTAAAGGGTAAATGGGAGATCAGTTAATTTTTTGCTTTAGAGAGCTGAAGACGAAAACCTGCCTGTGAAGGATAGTAATGTCTCAAGCTGTATGCTGTAGTAAGAATCCTTAAATATGGAATTAGTTCTAGTTTATCTGAACAGCAGATGAAAGTTAACTACAAACAAGGTTATCTTGAGTGGTGAGTGCTTGCTGTGACAGCGGATGAAAGTTAACTACAAACAAGGTTATCTTGAGTGGTGAATGCTTGCTGTGATGTTTTTGAGCGTGAGCAAAGATGCTTGTACAGTCATTTTGGTGTGTAGGCACTCACTCCTGTGAGAACTTTTAAAAATAGTTTAAAAGCAGATTGGTTTGGGACATTGCAAGGTAAGTTCAGTAAATTTCCCTGTGTATTGCAAAGGGTTTAAGCTTCATAAGTTACTTATTGGAATCATTAAATGACCTGCATATGCTAAAGCTTGGGTTTTTTTCAAAATAGGGTTCTACCCTTCCTAAGCTGGAACCCAAATTTGCCAACTATGTTAAGAATTGCTTCAGGACGGAGGACCAGAAGGTAACTGAATTTATTGGAACTTGATGAAGTCCAAAAACTTTTATAACCTGACTTAGGGATTCTTTTCCACTTCTTAATCTTTACAAGCGTTGGACTGTTTCAAAGGGTTACAAACCACGAACAATACTTTAAATTAAATAAATGGGAACGGTTTTAAGGGTTTAGTTGGCTAAGATGGGAAAGCTAATATTTTATTACATTTTTCCAGCTTTTATATGGTTAGTAAATTATCTCTTGCTTACTAAACCCACAGAATTTTCCTTTTGGCACCATATTGGCTAAGGAAATGAGCTGTGGTTTTCCTTGCTGCTGAATTTGGCCACCTAGGCCAGTCTGCTGTTCAGCCTTTTGTTGGGGAGGGTGTCTGGGAGGGGGAACTGCTTTGCGATTGAGATTATGGCTTTCTTGCTACATTTTCTCCCAAAGTCAACTGAAGTCTTGTAAGAGGGCAAGCCAAAAGGTGGTATCAGGAAGCAAGTTTCTGAATTAGTTATTACTTGACATATACTAGGCTAAAATGTGTCTTAGATTTCCCTATCAAAATTCCTGTAAGTTAAAACTCTTCCAGTGACAGAATTCCTTATGCTTTCCTGCTTCCTTCAGTGGTTTAGAGTAAACTTGTCTGATAGACAAATTGATAGGTTCTTGAAAGAATGTTTAAAAGCAGTTAGCCTCAGCTACTGGAGTTGGTCTGACATTAGCCAGGGTAGGCAGAGTTCAGCCAATATTTGCCTAGCTGGTCCACACCCATCCTCTCGCTTACCTTCACTGAATTCTTGGTATTGTGACTTACAGTGAATAAATCTTCTAGCAGAAGGACCTAATGTCTTGCTTTTGAATTGGTTTTCCTCTGAAATGAATGCATTTTTTTGTTGTAATTTAATGTCAATATTTTGTGGAGTAAGTGGAAGATAGTAAACTGAAAATAATTAGAAAAATGGATTTCAATTTCTAACTTTTTGTGTACACTTCCAGGTCATTCAAGCTCTCTGGCAGTGGAGACAGACTCTGTAAGAAAGAAAACAGTTTAAACAGTTCATTAAAATCTGCAGTCTTACTTCTGTAACCATTATTTGGCTGTCCTTTTTACAAATGCTGAAAGAGCTTTCCCTACCATGTCTGATAAATGTCATCCAGATTACCTTGCCAAGAATGTGTTGTCCAAAATGCCTGTTTAGTTTTTAAAGACGGGACTCCACCCTCAGCTTCATTTTAAGTATGTATGGAATGTTTTGATAAGGCATGGTGGTGGTGGTGGTCAGACAAATGGAAATGGTGGGGAGACTAAATGTATGTGGAAAAAAATAAAATTTAGTATTTTAATAAAGTACTATCGTTTCTTTTTTTATGAGTTTGGGGTAGTCTGCATACTGAACCCAGAAGATAATAGGGCTTTAAAGTTCTCATAGGAACTACTGCTAAGTATTTTAGCTACTTCTCTTTACCAAATATACAGCAGATATTCTCATTTATGTTGTCAACTTTAGTCGAATTCCATGAGCTTTACAGCTATGGAGCAGATGATTGGTGAGAAGACTTAAGTGGTAAGCGGGACTTTATTCTTGCCTGAAAGTGACCGCTAATTATATAATTGCCTAAAACAGCCTTTCCTGCATCTTAATTTCTGACCTGCTTCACTGCTCTTTGGTTTATGGTTTCTAACAACCGAGTTTGTAGGGCTTGTGACTCCACTTGTAAAATGTAATACCTTTGATTTGGGAATTGCTGGCTCTGCTGTTCCTTCTGAGGGGCTACAGTCTCTGAGGTTGTCTCACGTAATGACTCCTGTGAGGGTTTTGTGGAGAAGAGAATTTGTTTGTATGCTGTAGAGTCTGCTGTAGGGTGTGCGTAGAGAGCTCACCGAGGGAGCTCAGTGCCAGCGGAAAAATTCCTGGGAATGATGAGGAGCTCATCTCCAGCAAATCCCAAAAGCTCTGATGGGCAGGTAGTCCTATCACAGTTCCTTGAGTCTTTCCTGATGACTACCTATCAATGATACTAAGAGGCTGAGTTGAAACAAATTTTTGGACTGTTCTTGGTTGTCATATAAAGTAGAAATGCCAAGGTATAACGGCTCTTCCAGACAAAGGGGAAGGAAAACACGGATATCATGTCTGGCGCTGAACTCTTCCTTAAAGCTCTTGTCTAAATGCTGTATCACTTCAAATGCTTGAATGCTGTATCTGTGTGTAGTAACTGCAGTAATGGTGTGAAGACAGAAAGAATACTTAAACATTTAAGCAGCTGTATGGTAACTATTAAACTGATTTAATCGTTTCTATGTGTGAGAATTAATGCAACTGTTTCTATTTTTCACAGCAGAACATCTTATTTGAGAACAAGGGCATCAAAGCAGGCTTTAGCATGTTGAGGGGGTTTTTTCCACTTGAAGGACCTGCGCAGTTGGGGTCCTACAGTGGTTACCTTTGCAAGAGATGGTAAAAACCATGTGCTAATTGGACATAGGGTCTCTTTTTTTTTTTTATTGGGTGTTTTTCTTTTCCAAATTGTTCTAGAGGCAGAATGTATAATTTGGTTTGTAAAATCGTCACTGGAAATACTTTTTTTTTTTTTAAGGTTTGCTATTGTAAAAACCTTAGTTTCTGTAGTTGAGATTCTGGGCGTGATGGAAACCCATGCAAGTCTTTAGAAGCAAGTATTTCTTTTTTGGAAAAACAAAGACATGCAAAGTGCATGGCAGAAAAGCGAAACAGCACAAGTCTAGTGTCAAAAATTCATTTAAGCTTGAGTATAATTGCAGCATGTGAAATGGCAGAGTGTAAGGGTTTGAAATGCCTATTTCGGTGGGGTTATGTCAATAGATGATGTCATATGCACAAGTGAGAGCAAATTTCCCTGGTGAAATAGAGCTAATGGCACAGACAGGCTTATTTAAGCAAAATTGCCCTCAATTTTGGCTGGAACAAGTGAAAATTGTACAGTAATTTCAGTAAGAGGCTATCCAGCCAATAAAATATTCAGAGTATTAAATGTTTAAGAAAAGCCAGGGTGTTGTCTGTCTACAGGTCGCTGGCGGAAGCAGGGCTGTGGGGCGCAGCTGTGCTGGGCAGGATGATTGCAGTAGGAAGATAGAGCCTATGTGGGCAGTTCTAAAGGAAAAACGTATTCCTGTGTGTAGCCAAGGTACAATGCAAGTCAAGTCTCTGTTGGGGCTGCCATTAAGCGTCATGAGGCATCTGCATCATGGCATAAAAATGGTAACTTTACTTGGCCCTGGTTAGTTTGCTCACTCTGTTTTATGCTGGTTTTGCATTCTTGCAGCTCCAGCTGTGAGTAGTGGTCAGTGTGGCTGTCCACTGCCCTGCTCCTGGCTGTGTGGCCGTCTGCCCCATCCCTCCCAGCAGCAGAGCTTGCCTGTTGCTGCTCCAGACACTGTTCCTGTTAGGACTGGCTGTTTGACGGCTCCATGGGGCTGCTGGGCTGTGCAGCCATATTCTCTAGGATATTCACAGGCAGCCACCAGTTCTTTCATTTCAGGTTCTTTGAACACAGCCCCAAAGGTTGAATTCAAAAATCTTAGTTTAAGCTCAGATGTGAAAATAACCTGTTGAAGATCCAGAATACCTGTTGTGGGTTATTGAAGTACTGTTCTTGACTTTCTGCAGAGGTGAAACATGTTTTTACCGTGGTAATAATGACATTGCAAGGAAGTGTAGTGTGGCTATGTTGAGGGTTACAAGCCTGTGTGATCCTGGTCCTTGAGGATGGCTTATTTGAGAGCATGCAGGCACGTAATCGAGTGCATCGATGCAAATACAGGCATTCTCACTCTGCCATGGGAAAAAAACTCTCCTTCCCTTTACAGGATGGTAAAACACCTCTCCAGGTGGCTGTCCCTTGGCCTTTTCGTTCTCCATGAATTTCTACCCCTGCTGCCTTTCCTGTCTCAGGACTTTCCTGTTCCTTGCTTTTCCCATGCTTCGTTTCCTCCCCTAGATGTTTAATTCCTTACAATGAGCAGGTACGGGGTGGTGTTCCCCAGCAGAGGACAAGGGGAAGGCCAGAGGTTAAGCAGATGTGCGGGACCAGGCAGGTTGTGCAGCAGCACTGTCCTCTGCTGCACACTGCTGCCTGCAGATACAGTGGCTCCATATTGCATCTGTTTTTGCCTCCAACTCTCCAGCATTTCTGGATGTGGTTTCAGAGTAGGTGATAATAAAGGATACTGTCCTGCAGTAAAACAGCCTTTTCCAACTTCAGGAGGACTCGGTCTGTGTCTTACTCCTCGGGGTGTTCAGAAAAGTGCTTGTGGCCACCTTAGGTGTATCTCAGGGTTGTGCTTGCTCCTGTGAATCAAACTGGCTTGCCAAAATGGTGTCTCAGCCCAAGCGCTATGGTGGGTACAGGACTCTCTTTACTTTGCCTGTGCTCAGCAATTACTGCAGCATTTGGAGAGAAACAACTTGAGCATGGCTGGCAGGAGGGTGGGAGTGTGTGTGGGCTGAGGTAATGGAAAACGGGGCCAGGATGGGTGGTGGTTTTGGGCTTCTTGCCACCCAGACAGTCCCTCAGGGGCAAGTTCATGCTGGAACATGCTTGCTGTCCTCTCCTCTAGAAATCCTACCCAGATATCCCAAGCTATGTCCTGTCTCCTTCCAATGTGCCAATACTGACTAGCAGCCAAACTCTCCCAACTTTTCCTTTCCTCTTTCTCTGTGGAACAAATACACAGATCCTTATTCCTCTTGTCATTTTCCCAAAGGGGAGTTAAAGACTGGATCCTACTTAGGAAATGCCATAGAAAAAGCTGCAACTGAATTGGGTGGTTTGGAGTGAAGTGTTTGATGGAGCGCCTTTATTCCTGGGCCTTGTCAGTAAGTCCTGGCAAGGAGCAGCGAGTGCAGTTGGTTGTGTTGAGTGAGGTTTGGGGGGTTTGTGATCTGGTATTTATTAAGGGTTTCTTATGAGGAAAGGCTGAGGGACTTGGGTCTTTTTAGTCTGGAGAAGAGAAGACTGAGGGGGGATCTCATCAATGCTTACAAATACTTCAAGGGAGGGTGCCAGGAGGATGGGACCAGTCTTTTTTCAGTGGTGCCCAGTGATAGGACAAGAGGTAATGGGCACAAACTTGACCATAGGAAGTTCCATCTAAACATGAGGAGGAACTTCTTTCCTTTGAGGGTGGCAGAGCACTGGAAGAGGCTGCCCAGAGAGGTGGTGGGGTCTCTGACTCTGGAGACATTCCAAACCCGCCTGGACGCCATCCTGTGCAACCTGCTGTAGGTGACCCTGCTCTGGCAGGGAGGTTGGACTAGGTGATCTCCAGAGGTCCCTTCCAACCCCTGTGATGTTTGAGGCCTGGCTCTTGTAATCTGAACAAGGAGAGCTGAGCTTGTGTGACTGGGCACAGGAGAAGGGGTATAGGACTTACAGGTATGTCTGAAAGGGCCTGACTTGTCCTTCCTTTTGCAGACAGTAGAGGGAATCCCCTACTGTCTACTTGCTGGTTGTTTTTTTATCTACATTTACACTTTTGGGAGCAGTTCTGTGTTGTGTTGGATCAGCTCTTCATTGGTTGTCTGTTGGGTTGTCTTATGCAGGTGGATTTTAAGCCATACCTCATTTGGACCAAATAAATCAATCAAATATATTAAACATTAATTAAGATGATGTAAGTGTGCAGTGGAGACCACTGGACTCTTCTAATTGTATGCATGCATGGCCTGTGGTCGGCTGTATGGGGATGACTTTCTCTGCTCCTTACTTTCTTCTCCCCTTTCACCGCTTCTACCAGCTCTCCCTAATTGTCATGGTTTGGGTCAGATTGGCCACTGAGGCAGACAACAGATGTTCTCCCTCACCTCTCTTTTTATGGAGAGGTTGGAGAGAAAGAGACTTAAGAGTTTGGAAGGAACCAGGACACTAACCAAGCCAGAAGAGCCTTCACAGGAAAAGGATTCCAGGGGAAAACAAAGAAGGAGAAAGGGCAATGAATCAAAAAAAGAGAAAAAGGTGATTGAGGGTCAAAAGTGAGAAGAATTAAAATAGAGGCCCTCAGCAGGGGACCTCTAACAGTGCCAGCTGCTTCCAGAGGTGGGTGAGCAGGCAGGCAGTGATGTGCCGCTGCCCAGCCGAGGGAGTGGAAATGGGCATACGTGGACAGCGGATGGCAAAAAGAGTGAACGTAGTTAAGCCACTCAGAACAGAATTGATGTGCCTGGTTCATCTTAGACTTAGTGTTTGGTTTATGCTGGTACCAGAAACAATGTTTTTTTTCAAACCAAAGGTAATTTTGTTAGAAGAATGCTGCAGTCTGACTCAAGATCCCCTCAACTAATTTCTGGGGCTGTAAGCCTGCTGAGCCAAATCCAATTCTGTTGACTTACTTGGTATTTAAGAGAAAATTAGTTCCTCTTGAATGAGGTAATAAATTTTCAACGATCTTTTCAAATTAAGCCTCAGGTTTTTGAATTGATTTTTTTTTTTTTCATGAGAAACAACTGCAGATGGAGTTGAAGGCATATTGTAGCTTGTTGAGGTACTTGCCATTTCACTGCTATGGCCACCTTTGTCCTTGCCTAGTTTGTGTAACTTTTCCCATTACTCCTTACATTTGTCCTAAAGCTTGTAATTGAGATGTTTTCCCAAGAAGGTCCTTGATGAGAGGCTTCTAGTGACACAGATCATGCTATATTGGGGCAGTATATATTATCCCAGCGTTGCTTTGGGTGTTGCTTCCCATAGTACCTGCTGCTTTAGCTGTTCCCTGTATGTAAGTGTGTGTGGACACTGAGGACAGTGGACAACTACAGCTAACAGGTAAAGCTTTCAATTTAGTAATAAGGCCACCTCTGGCCTTTAGGACATTCTTCCCTGCCCTTTAACTCTTTCCCATACTTTTAAGCATTTCCTTCAAATTTTCCATGTGGAAATAAGTTTTAACTGAATGACCCCTCCATAGCTAAGGGCAATGACATGCCATGGGTTCACCATAATGAAGGGGACCCAGCCCTTGTGATCTCCAGAGACCACAGAAGGACAGAGAGATTGGGGGATCTTGCCTTCTTCTTTAGGGTCTCTAACTAGGAGAGGTGCTTCTGCTTATTCCCTCTAGCTTTATGGTTCCAGGTAGTCCCTTCTAACTCATTCCCAGTTCTACATCTTGCCGCAGCCTTCTCCTTGCTAATTTGGTCCATCATTGCTCCTCAGGCTTCTCCTCTCTCTTCTGGTCCTTATGGGTTCCACTTCTGGTCTGTTCTATGTATTGCTGTTGTGAGCAGCACTATCTTTCCCTGGTCAGTCTTGCTCTCCCAGTCTCTAGAAAAAGGTTGAACAGCATTGCAACTGTGACGTTCCTGCATCAATCTGTTCCCCCTTGTGTGTTGCCTGGCAAAGTGTCCCTGAGAGCACATCAGAGGCTGGTGCCCTCATTTCAGTCATGGTGAAGACTGCTGATGATAGAAGCCCAGCCCTGCCACTGCACCTCCAAGTGTGTGGAGCATTCAGCCTTACCCACTTGTAGGGCTGCAAGATGCTTGTGCATGCCCCAGGAAAAATGGGACCTCCAGAGATGGCTCTTTGACCTGTGACATTGGTTTTCCAGAAAAAGGCCATGTTTGGGTATATTTTTGTGTAAACAGTAAAGAAGATGACCCTCCCATCTCTCTTATTTTTTGAGTTCTTGCTCTGAAGCAAGGTGAGACCTACAGCTCCTCTTCAGAAGGATTAGTAGAAACATACTTTTTTTCAACGTTGTTTTCTGAAAGAGCTGTCCTGTGTCTGTCTCAAGCTCCAAGGTTGCTCCAAGTCTCCAGATTGCTTGTTCAATTGTGCCATCACTGAGGACAGTGATAGGGAGGGGGCATTGAGAGGTCCAGGGCATCACCAGTTGTTCAGTGCCTGCAGCTGTGTGTGCATCACCCCTGAACTACGCCACGAGTGGTACATGCCAGCTGCGGAGACATGTGTGGTTGTCCATCCTCCATGTGAGATAGCACCTGGAGGGGTGCAGGGGCAGTGGACGGGAGCCCACAATGATGGCATGGGAAGGGATAGGTTATCCCAGAGAGAAGGAGGCTCCACAGATGGGGGTTGGGATGGTGACTTGCTGGAGACAGCTTAATTTGGGAGACTTCAAAGAGGTTTATGTTTAAGAGCTGTCGAGTTGAAAAGCTCCAAGTTAAGGAAATATTAAGTTTTGAAGCTTAACAGCTTGTGATTTTTTTTTTGGGGGGAAAAATGAAACCATGGTGGAATATAAATCCAAGAAGCCAAGCCCTAGGATTTAATGCAGTGCAAAGGCTGGAAAGTGGACTTTCCCACTGGTTTGTGTAGGGTTGTCTGCAGAGATTTGTCTGTTCCCTTCAGAAATGTTCAAGCAGCTGCTGCATGCTTTCAGAGAAGAGCTGTGATGCTCCTGGGTGGTGGGACCAAGGAAAGCCCATGGGCATCCTTCCTGTGCAGGACAGGCAGGACGCCAGAGCAGAGGTGGCCAGGCTGGGGGACATGGGCTGGGGACATCTACTGGCTGAGGGGCCCTGGGCACCAGAGGTGGGCTACCCAGGAGAACAGTGTGTTGAACTAGTCCACTCTCTCTCCTTCAGCTTGAGATGTCCATCGCTTTCAGTGATTTTTTGTTTTCCTCATTCCTCTGCTGATAAAGCACTGAGGTTTATTTAACGAGTATGCTGGAGCTTTCAGAGGAATCTGAGGTTTCAGTTCCCAAGTCCCATTGAAATTCAGGAGGTGTTTCAGTGGAGAAAAACCTTTACAAACCCTGGCTGCTGAATAAGAGGCTTTCTTAGTTTTTTTTTCTTTTTTTCTTATGGAGTAATGATACACATCAGAGCAAGGGTTGTAGCGTGCTGGGTTCTCCCTTCGTGTGGGGCTGAGAGATGTGTATGGTACAGAGCTGGAAGAGACACTGCTCTTGCCTCTGTTCCCAAGAAGTTCAGGAAGAGCCATCAGCTGCAGAAGCTCTTGGGAACACCCCTGCTCTCTCCGGAGCTGGGATGGTTGGTCTGCAGCGCTGGGCTGGGTGGTGGTGGCTTTTGGGCTTTCCTGGCCACCTCTGTCCTGCCCAGCTTCCTCCCCCTCCAGTTCACAGAAGGCTGTCCCAGTTAGTTGTCCCTCTTATTAATGCTGCAGAAAAAAGCTGCTATGCTTGATATCCTATTATTTGTATTTCCTATTTATTTTATATTATTCCATTATTCTGTTATTTTATGTTTGTTTATATTTGGCATGCATTATGTGTTTTTTCCACTCTTCATTCTCCAAGGCAGGAGTTCCTGGTGAGCAGAAGAGGCCTCCCCTGGTCATGGCAGGGAAAACTCCAGCAGAGCCAGGCTGATACATCTGTGTGAGCTCTTGCTCACCATGAAGGGACCTCAGATCATTCATCACAGCTGTTTTTTCCTTAATGTTGAATGATGGATGTGTGGTCTTTATCCAGGCTCCAGAGAGAGGCCTTCACCTCTTTCCAGCCGGGCTTCCCAGCAGCTATTAAATAGCAAATACTTCTTGCTAAAAAAGATGGGGTCATGCCACACCTGCATCTCAATAGCGCCAGTCTTCAGGTCTCTTGACTGAGACCCTAACCCATGCAGGTCCTGGGTCACTGCAGGGGATTGATGCTTCTGCAGCTGCAGGAGTAATGTCTCTAATTCCTGGAGCTGTCCCCACTGGCTGGCATGGCATGGTGCTGTTCATGTGTTCCAGGGTGGCATATGATTTGTGGGGCTTATAAAGCACAGCTCAATGGTCACAAGCTAAAAGCTGGGTGAGCATAAGGCAGCCAGCAGCAAAAGCACTATTTTAGGTTCTTTTTTTAGTGTAGGGAAGGAAAGATCTGTTGCGCATATTCTGATTTAGTGTTTCAAATGCTTGGTGTGGGAATGCAGCATTTCTGCTTTTGCTGTATTTACACTTTTGTTCAGTGTTTCAGCTCATTTCTGATGCCTCCATGCATTTTCAAAGTCCAGGCAACCAGCAGAGTGATTGCAGACACACATTGGGTCTGTGCTTATTGCCCTGGCCTTCCATCTGTCTCGAGGCTGCGCCAACTCCCAGTGTAAATGCTGACAACATATGGTTTGGGTTGCTTTTGTTCCTCTCCACACGGTTTGTTTATGTCCAGGGAGAAACTTCAGTATGCAAAAAACAAATTCTGCCTGGAGTGAACTGATAAGTGTGCCTTCCCTGTGCCTTTTGGTGAAATCTGGGAGCTTCAGGGGCTGAGCACCAGCACCCAGCATCTTTCCAGCCTGGCAGCTGCTCTTTCACAGCCAGCGGTGAAGCAAGGTGCGGGGGACCAACCATGGCTGCAAAGCACCAAAATTGCTGAATGCCAAATCGTCGCATGCTCTTCTTGTGTTCAGACCACTCTGAGGCCAGAGTATGGAGCTGCCACCTTCTGCTGTGCTTCTGTAGGACACAAAGGAAGCATGGTAGGGAGCATTAGCAGCGTTAGGGGCCAAAGAGGGCTACAGAAACCGCACAAAGCTGTCCGCCTCTGCTGCTCCTGGCTGCTCTGACCCTTCTTCCCCTGTGGTTGCTTGCAGCACTCTGTCTCAAGGTATGTGTTTTCACTTAGAAATTACACCTTTGCTTGTTAACCTTTTGGATGGCCTTTCCCTCTCTTCTCCTGCAGGTGAGGAGCCGCAGGGCTGTTGGCCATGCTGCCACCTACCACACTGATGACTTGCATGAAAATTCCACAAGCAATTTGTGTGTTTATAGATGTTTTGTGCTTCCAGTGCTTTAAATGTGGGCTTTAGTCCACAGCTATGTGGCTGGCTGAGTCTGAGTCCTGACTGTTTGCTCTTCACTGTGTTCCTCCCGCAAGGTTGTGACTGAATGTCATGGTGCTAAGGCTTAAGTCCTGTCCTCCTGGGTATCAGTTCAGGGTTGTTTTGCGGTGGCTTTTCTGTCAAATGGCACTAACTGCAAAGCATGCCCTACCTCCCTGCCTGTCCAGGCCACGTGGCAGAAGTGTTTTGAAAATCCCTTCTTACCTTGGGATGAAGCTGCCTTTTTGCGTGCAAACAAGACAGAATATGTGCCACACCCCTTCCAAAAGTTGTCTTTCCCTTTACTGAGGGTATAAAACGTAGAAATCCTCCTCGAGTTGATTTGCAGTAAGAACTGCTTATTGAAATTACCCAAGGCTGGAGATGCAGAAAATGATGGAAGCAAATAGTGCACAGGTTCGCTCGCTGGTGGCAGGGCTGAACTTGGTCCTTGTAAAACGTCAGCCCGGGTTTATTCTTTTTCCTTTCAATCTCGAATCTAAAGGCGTGCCACGTGCAGTGGGGCTGGATCCTGCACCAGCCTTTGCTGCCGACCTCTCATTCACGTTCCAAAGGGGTGTCCAGTGGGTGGGAAGGTTTCCCACTCAAGCGTGCTGCGAAGTCCTTGGCCTCATTGAATGGGTTTCATGCTCTGTGAAATGTCCGCTCATTGGGTGACATGAACCACTGGAGCAGGGCAAGGGAAATTCATTTCACTGGGGGCACCTTCAGAGCCCTGAAAGCAAAAGGTCATGCTGCTCAGACTTTGATTTGAGCTGCTGAAGAGCGGTCACTAATCCAATAAGGCACCGAGTCACTGTAGGACATAGACTTAATTCAGGCACTTGCATGGGTGAGTGCGAGGCAGTAACCCTGGGAGATCCCAGAGCCCCTGTCTGGCCCATGTCTTGCTTGATAAAATGTCGTGAGCATCAAGCGCTCAGGAACATGCTGCTGCGGCCTTCACACCCTGAGTATGCCATGTGAAAAATAAACATCTTAAAATAAAGGTATTGGTTTTCTAGTGGGCATCAGTGATGCTGGTTGGGTTTGTGTTGGGAAGCAGATCAAATAGTAGCCTTCAGCAGTGAAACAATAGGCATGGGTACAGAGCTCTTAATATTATATATACATACACACATATATATTCATAACAACATGCAGCTAAGTGGTATTTCTGTTTTTCCACAGATAGATGAGGCAGCTCATATGTATTTCCTGTGCTCAGCTGTGTTCTTCAAGGCTGGTAGCCCAAGATTCAGTTAATATTGGTATTATTTTCAAGGCAACTATCAGGACTTTAAAGATTAAAAGGCTTTGTCAGACTACTGAGGCAGAAAACATGGATCTAGTTTAAATACAGGACTTGTGTGTGGTCACAAATGAAATGTTTTCATAATTGAAAAAAGAAAAATCCAGTGTGTCCTCTTTAAAACAACCCCCCAGGTGTTGCCCTGTCAGTTTTCAGCATCTGAGGTGTCCAGGTGCCTTTTGCTTTGTGCAGATCCAGTCCCTTCTAGCAGCCAAAGCCCCCAGTCGGGATGCGGCAGTGGGAGGCAGCTGTGCTGCCAGCACACAGCATATTGGCAAGGCCTGGGCCTGTGATGAATTTTTCCATGTGTAGTTCGCAGTTCTGCTATAGCTGCTGTAATTTTCCCTGTTGTTGGGGGAATTGAAATTATAAAGGTTAGCAGCAGTGTCACAATTTACTTTTCTAGCTGGGCTGCTTCCATCCAGGTGCAGCAGCTCTGGGCTGGCTTGGGTGTTGGGCAACACCACCAGTTGCTGTCTAAGCAGCCTTTTCTCAGACGTGGATGATGGGGCTGCCATGATGCAAAGACCCACAGCGGTGGGACGGGTGCTCACGGCTGCTGCAGGGACTTCCATCCCTTCCCCAGTGCATCGCCTATGGCGTTTCTACATCAGACTGATCTTATGAAGGCACACAGTAGAAAAGCATGAACTTCCCTTTAGATAGCATTTGCTTTGCTGGGCTGTACATGTAAAACATCATCCTACTTAAAGACCCTGAGGTCCTTGAGGCCAGCCTGTGTGTTGGTAACGAAAGCAGCTTGATGTGCTCGGTGTGTTGAAGGCTCACGTGGGAGAGGGGCAGGCCATGTGTGGGATGCTTTGGATTTGAAAAACCTCACCAAGAAATCCTGATTTCCATATTACGGTTGCTGAGTGTTTTCTGTTCTTGTGGAAGGAGGATAACACGATGCTTTCAACAGGCACAAAATGTCACCTATATGAAAGGTTGAGCTTTGAGGCTTGGCAGGATGAACCTAGTAACTAATGGTAACAGTGCAGCAGCTTGGCACCATCACAGCAAGGATAGGGACCAAGTTTCAGGTACCTATTTTCTGCGTGGATCCTGCTTCAGCAAGGATAACTCTGGGGCTGGGAGGAGAGAAAGGTGACATGGTCTGTTGGTGGAGCAGGAGAAATCTGGTTTCAGCTGAGGATGACATCCTTGGTCTGGTGCGGTCTGTTGTGCACTGGCCATCTGTAGGAGACTTGGTGGCCTTTTCAGGAGCTCCGCTGGGCGGAGAGGCCATGTGGGCTTCCCACAGCCAACCTCTTCCATCATCCCCCTCAGCATGTGATTTACAGCGGATTGATTTTACAGCCTTGCATTTGTGCCTAAAGAAGAGTTAAAGGGAAAAAAAAATAGCTAAGGAGGGCCAAAGAAACCCATCAGGGCTGACTCCTGCGCTGGGGCTGTTTCTGGGACAGTTCAGATCAATTTTCTGATTGCTCTGAGTTTCAGTGGTCAGGAAAGCCAAGAAGGAGCAATTGTAGAATAGTTTAGGTTGGAAAGGACCTTAAAGATCATCTAGTTCCAAACCCCCCTGCCATAGGCAAGGACACCTCCTACTAGACCAGATTGCTCAAAGCCTCATCCAATCTGGCCTTGAACACCTCCAGGGATGAGGCCTCCACAACTTCCCTGGACAACCTGTTCCAGTGCCTCACCACCCTCAGAGTGAAAAATTTCTTCCTGAGATCTAATCTAAATCTGCCTTCTTCCAGTTTGAAGCCATTACCCCTCGTCCTATCACTACATGCCCTTGTGAAAAGTCCTTCTCTGGCTTTCTTGTAGGCCCCCTTCAGATACTGGAAGGCCACTATAAGGTCTCCCCAGAGCCTTCTCTTCTCCAGGCTGAACAGCCCCAACTCTCTCAGCCTGTCCTCACGGCAGAGGTGTTCTAACCCTCTGATCATCTTTGTGGCCCTTCTCTGGACCCGCTCCAAGAGGTCCATGTCCTTCTTATGTTGGGGGCTCTAGAGCTGGACACAGTATTCCAGGTGGGGTCTCATGAGAGTGGAGTACAGGGGCAGAATCACCTCCCTTGACCTGCTGGCCATGCTTCTTTGGTGCAGCCCAGGGATATGGTTGGCCTTCTGGGCTGCAAGCGCACATTGCTGGCTCATGTTCAGCTTCTCATCTACCAACATCCACAAGTCCCTCTCCTCAGGGCTGCTCTCAATCCATTCTCTGCCAGCCTGGGTTTGTGCATGGGTTTGTCGTGACTCATGTGCAGGACCTTGCACTTGGCCATATTGAACTTCATGAGGTTAGCACAGGCCCACCTCTCAAGCCTGTCAAGGTCCCTGTGGATGGCGTCCCTTCCCTCCAGCGTGTTGACCGTTCCACACAGCTTGGTGGTGTTGGCAAACTTGGTGAGGATGCACTCAGTCCCTACATCCATGTCGCCAACAAAGATGTTAAATAGTACTGACCCCTGGGGAGCACCAGTTGTCACTTCTTGCCACTTGGACATTGACCCATTGACTGCAACTCTTTGAGTGCGACCATCCAGCCAATTGCTCATCCACCGAGTGGTCTATCCATCAAATCCATGTCTCACCAATTTAGAGACCAGGATACCATGTGGGACAGCGTCAAATGCCTTGCACAAGTCCAGGTAGATGACATCTGTTGCTCTCAATCAAAACTTGTGCTCGCAGATTACTCTGGGCGGCTGCGAGTGTCAGGGGGGAATTACTGTCTTCTGGCTTTGCAGAACCACCGTGTGCATTGTGCAGGGTCTCCTTGGGTGGCAGATACTGGACTTAGTGGGGTGATGGGCTGATGCATGTGGAAACGCTGGGCTTGACCTCGCACAGCATGGGGTGCCTTTCCTGTCAGTGACTAAGCAGCACACAACAACACAAGGTGGCGTAGGCTGGGTTCCTCCCCATCCAAACTGCTTTGAGGAAAAGAGACATTGGTGGTGATTGGGAATACATTGAATATTTTCACATCTAAGCTAAATGCTCTCATCCTGCGAGTCCCCAAATTCTGTTTGTACCGTTTCTGTGCGGGCATCTCGGTGAGCTCAGCTTGCAGGGCTTGCGAAAGTGGCTCTGATGGTCTTGGACATCCTTGGAAAGCACCTTCAGCTGTGGCAAGGTGCCATGGGACCACTGCTGGGGATGAGTGGTGGCACTGATGTCGGTGGCATCAGTAATTGACAGTGGTTTGGATTTTTTTTTTTTTGACCTTGTTTTAGTCACCGTTTTCAAACTTCTTAACATTTTCTGTGCCTCTTGGGCCTGAAACTATGGTCTGAAAAACACTGTGATTTGGTGTCTGAAGGGTCCCTAGTGATGAACTCCAGGGATTAAAGACGCTGCTTGATTTGTGGCTGAGAACACGGGGGGGAGCGAGTGCTTCTGTCCTGACAGGTGTGGGGCCAGCAGGGCCCAACGCTCTGTGCCGATGTGCGCTGTTACTCAAGTGGAGAATTTGGAAAGCTCAGAGTTATGAGCTATGGTTATGTTCTCACTTAATAAGGTGTTAACTGACGTTAGGCTCTCTTTGGAGAGTTAGACTATGCGCGGAGGTTAATAGTTCCTGGCGTTTTGTCTGCTATAAACGAGCTTTTAGAGATGGGGAAAGAGTTACCGCACGCTCTCAGCGTGTGAATTTTTTTCTTTACCTAAGAAAAACCCCACCAAAACCTCACCGAAAAAAAACCCAAACCCATAAGGGGGTGGTGGTGGGAGGTGGGGGAAGCCCAGTCGGCTGTAGCCGGGGCTGCGGGAGCGTTGCGGCGGAGCGGCCGCTGGAGGGCAGGCGAAGCGTGCCGAAGCGGGGCGGGCAGCGGCGGCGGCTGCCGACCGGGCAAACCCCGACAACCTGACCCCGGTGTAATCCCGCCGTGGGAGCGGTGCCGAGCTGATGGACCCGGGCGGGCGCGGCGCTGCCCTGCCCGACCGGCGGCGGGGCCGGGGGAGCGCTCCGGGGCTGACGGGGTCCCGCTGCCGCCCGCCCGGGGCTGGCCAGCGACGGGACGCGCTCCTGCCCGCTCGAAGGTAAGAGCGCACCAGGTCCCCGCCGCGGACAAGCGCGGAGCGGCGGGTCTGTCATGGGATGGGGGGGGGGGGGGGGGCGGTGGGACACGGTCTCCCCTCGCGTTTCGGGCGAGCAACAGCGCTGCCCGCCTCGTCGGGCCGGGGAGGAGCCGGAGCGGCGCGGCCCCCCCTCTCCCCGCCTCCCTCCCTTTTTTTATTCTTTTTTTCTTATTTTTTAGAAAAAAAATAATACTTTCCTCGCCGCCCCTGCCCTCCCTCCCCCTCCGCGCAGGCGGTGCCAGCCCCGCGGGGGCTGCCCGGGCGGGTCCCGCCTCCCTCTCCGCGCCCCGCGCATCGCCATGCCGCCCGTCCGGAGCGGGGCGCGGAGCGGGGCGCGGGGCCGCGGAGAGGTTTTATCCGCCTCGGGGGGGCGGCGGGGGGGCACTTGCTGATGATCGGAAGTTACTGACAATAAGCACCTTCATCCCCCCCAAAGGCGGAGAGAGAGAGAGAGGGAGAGGAGGAGGAGGAGGAGAGACAGGGGGAGAGGAGAGCTGATGCCTAAGCGAGTCACTCGGAGGAGGCAAAGCGGGCGGTACCACAACTTCTCGGCGGCGCGGAGCAGCGCGGGGCGGCGCGGAGCGGAGCTCGCCGGCCGGATCGCTCCCATGTCAGGGCGGCGGTGGGGGACTGCACTCCGCTAGCCCGAAGCCACTGACCTCCCCCCTCTCCTCGCCCAGCGATGTATTCACTGCTCTCAGCCTGCACTTGCCTGTAAGGATTATGGCATTTTTTATTATTATTATTATTATTATTATTTTTAATTGTTGGGGTTTTTTTTTTTAAACTTTCCTTTTGGAGGCTCCGGTTGCATTTGCCTTGCAATCAGGTGATTAAATCGGGACCCGAGCCTTTTTATGAGCAGAGCATCGCTCTGCGCCCTTTAAAAAATTGCAAACAAAAATAGAGAAAAAAAAATAATCAACTTTAACCATTTTACCGCATCATTTGATCTCTTGTTGCTTTTTTTTTTTTTCCTCTCCAGATGTTTACATTTCCTGCTGCTGTGCTTTCAGGTACAGGTACGTGTCCTTTTCTGTCCTCTTTCGCTTTTGGTTGTAAAATAGAAACAAAGGCGGCGTGCTGACCTCGGAGTGCCAGGCAGCTTTGGCTAGGGCTTTCACTTTTTCCCCCCCTCTAGTTTTTATAGCCGTATTAAACCGATCCCCGCGCCAGATGCTGGAGTGTCACTGGCCCTGGAAAGGGGCTGCCCCGCTCGCTAAGCTCCTTTTCAGTGACCGCTTGTACCGGAGGCACCGCCGGCCGCCCGGTGCGGGCTGGGTGCGCCGGTAGCCTTGCCGTAGCGGGATCCTCTGGAGTGCATTAGCCTGGCTAATGATGTGAGAGGGAGTGCTGGACTCTCCTCCTTGCACAGTGTTGATTGATGCACTTGCCTTGGAAGAGCAGGCGCTCTCCTGCTCACCCTCCTTTTTTTTTTTTTTTCTATTTTTTTTTCCCCCCTCCTAGGGAACTTGCTCCCAAAAACCGATACTTTGAAAAACACGAGTTTCCCTAGCCAGGAGAAGGAGGCTGCCTGCTCCCTCCCCATTATTCAGTAGAAAGCCGTCCAAGTCAGATCCTGCCTTTGATCCTGCCTCGGCAGGAATGAAGCCGTTGGAGGAACACCCTGAGCGGCGAGGCTTTGCAGCCCAGGCGCCTGCGGGACAGGGACGGTGGCTGGGGGTGCCGGGGTGGTCGCTGCCACCCAACAGCCCCGGGGCCATGCACCTCACTGGGACGGGGGTTTTAGCTGGGCATCCCAGAGCAGACCCACCTGCGGGGCCAGGCAGAACAGGTGCCGCTGCCCCAGTGGCTCCAGTCCACTGTCCCGCTGGGGCCGGGGGCCACTCGTGCCACCCCCTTGGCCCCGTGCGGTGCTTTTGGCCGGGATTGCACCTGCTCATCCTCTCGCAGATATCCGACGGCAGTGAGGGATGGTCCTGGAATGAGCACAGCCTCAGCCTTGGAAGGGACTCCATCCCTCCAGCCAAGCTAAAACCCCAACTAGACCCATCTCCTGCTCCTCCATCCCCCCAAAAATATCCCTAGTCACATTTTTTTTCCTCATCCCCTCTGAAAACTGCTTCTTGAACCTAATGCCAGCCAAGCCTCCCCTCAGCGGAGCAGCCTCCTCATCAGGAGAGGATCCACAGCTGTAAATGACTCTGCGGTTGGAAGGCGTTTGCCGTATTTCTCCAGTCTGGTTTTTTTTTCAAGCCCAAGGAATAACAGGCTGCACAAGGCTCACAGCAACGGCACCCTTTGCAGCGGGGAGACATTTTTTTGCGCTTGTGCGGTAACTGAAGTTAATCAGCCCCCCAGCCCCCTCCCTCTCCCCCCTCCCTTTGGTGCTTTTAGTGAATCAGAAAAAGTTTGGCTGGCTGCCTGGAAAGCACTTGCTAAAATCTGATCTCTTACTTCAGCAGCCTTAAAACTTGGGAAGTTATTGGCATTTATACAGTTGGAGCTTGCAGGCTTCCAAAGTAATAAAATAATAAAAAAAAAAAGGAAAAAAAAAAAAAAAAGCCCTGTGCTCTGGTGCTATCAGAACCATACTTGCTCTGCTGATTTTGTAGCATTTTCAGGATTTGAGGCAGGGATTTGCTGCGGCTGGGCACTGCGGAGGTGTCCTGGGCCACGGCTGGAGGGGCAGCGGGTCTCACTGGGTGTTACACCGAGAGGCGAGCTCTTTCGGCGATTAGCATTGGGAGCCAAAACTTTAGATTAGTCATACTCAAGGGCCTTCGAGTGAGTGTTTACAGTATTAATAGTAGATGAAAAGATGTGAATGCTGTAAGTTTTTATTGCCCATTTTGTTACACTTTCTTTCTGGATTTATTCATGGGATTACATGTTTCGAGCCTGAATGGGAGCAAGGGATTATAGGATTTCTTTTATAATGATCAGTTTGGGTAGGAGTTAGCCTTTGGTGAACTGGAGTAAATTAATGCATCACTTAGGTTTAATATTTATTTAGGCTAAAGGAAGTTGTTTAGTTTTGCTTAAAGGGCTCTGTGTTGTATTGGGGAGATTTAAGAGCGCCTGAAATGGATTATATTCTAAGGCCGCCTTTCGCCCTCCCGTGCAAGCTGTGATCAGCAGGTTGTCCCACGTGTTAGCCTTAGAACTACGCTCCTCTGCTGCTGACTGTTATCCTGTGGCTCTGCGTGCAAGGGTAGAAATCCTTCCAGCATGCTTTGGGGCTCAGGTATTTTCTATCTTTAATATTAGTTACTCGTGTACAAAGACTGGGATGCGTTGACGTGCAAGCTGCCTGCGGTTAGGTGGTATGGTAGCCCAGTTTCTGGCGAAAAGCCTTCTTGTAGACCTCGAGCCCACAGGTGACCCTGTCAGGTGTAGCATCACCCGCGGGCAGGTTGTGGCAGCACCGGAGAGGAGTTCCCCAGCCCAGACCATGGGGAGGTTGGAGGGATGGGAGTTTTCAGGAGCAGGCTTTAGACTTCTGGATGAGTCTGACTTCTCCAGGGCTTTGCTGTGGGGTGACATTCCCACCGAAGAACACTGGGGAATAGTGTGTAGCAGGTCAGAGGGGAGCGCTGCTGGAGCGCAGGCAATGGGTGTGTGCTGGCACAGCCATGAAAGCAGCCCAGTACCTTGCAGGGCTGCAAGGAGGACAGCTCGTTCCCCAGTCCCTTCCCCGTGGCAGCAATGTCCCTGTCTTGTTTTCTTCTCTTGCATCTTGGGAAGTTCCTCTGCTGCTTGGGCTTGTTGCAGTCCCGAAGGCAGCAGGAACAGTGGATACCCTTGGGGACACTGGAGAGATTAATTTATTTATGCAGGTTGTTCTTAGAGATGCCCTTTCACCGCTGGTTACTGAACTCTCCCTCTGTCACTTATCTTTAGCATCCTTCAGTTTAATTCTCCTGCTGCCTTCTCACACTTCCAGGAGCAATTTGTTCTCCACGTGCTTTTTCCCTCCATATGTCCTGGAGCAGTTTTGGGTTTGGCTTTGGAGTCAGTCCCTGCTCTTCACATGGTCGAGAAACCCCAGGAGCACCATGTGTGGATAGAGGGGATCTCCCATGCTGTGCTGGCCCTGGCAGGCCCAGTGTCCCTTAGGACATTGGGGTTTGGGACATGGGACCTCAGGAGCTCAGAGGTCCCCCTTCGCTGGGGCAGGTTGGGGCTGGAGGCAGCTTCAGTGTAGGCTGAGCAGTGGGATGCGGCATTTTGGGTGCTGCCCTGGATTGCAACAGCTGCCAGCTCTTCTGCCCCTGGGCCACCTCCAGCACATCCTCAGCCAGAGTATGGGGCGATGCCAGTGCGGGCTGCCCCAGCCATGCCGTAGAGCCGAGACTGGTGCTGCTGCAGCCTCTTCCCTGCCCTGATAAACCTCCGCGTGTTCTTCTACATGAAGTGCATCTGTCTTAGATTATGAAGAGGTCCCTGATAGGGCCAAATCCTTTGCTTTTATGGCTCTTGTAGGTTAAGATCCAGCTTTGGAATCTGATCCAGAAGCAAACAGGAGGTCAGAGGAGCGCACAAGGCAGCACCGGACTATTTTCACATCTGCTGGTGTTGTGTAAGAGGAAGGCTGCTGCGCGCCATGCCAATAGCAACTTATGTTTCTCCTAAGCTCCTGTGCAGCGACAGACAGTTATTGTTTGGGGCTTTGTAAAGTGAGACACAGTGAAGTGTTGCTTCCACACGTTCAGTGAGCCAGATCCTGCGGTCTGGCGAAGCTGCGTGCAGCACATGTCGGAGGCGTGAGCCTGCTGTGCGGCTCCCTCCTCTCTCCCCGTCTGCTCCTCCATAGCCATCCTCCTCGGGGGGCGCTCAGACGTGAATGCCACCAAACGACACCAGGGACACCCTTGTGGACAAGCCAGAGCGTGGTCCTTGTTGCAGCCCGCCTGGCTTGCCTTGCCACGGGGCTCTGTGGCACCCCTTCTGCAGGTGTGAAGTGGTGCTGGAGCCAAGGGTCCCTGCTCACCCTGCCCTTGCCCTCCTGGTGGCAGTGCTGGTGGCCGGCACTGAAGGCAGGGTGCTGGACCGCACAGCCCCAGCAGGGTTATTCTCATGTCTACCCTCCCTGCAGATGGGCACCCACCTGCCCTTGCCCTCCTTGGGTGCCACGAACATCTGTCTTGAGATGGTGGCCAAGGCTGCGTGTGCTGCCAGGGATGGAGACTCTGGGACTTGGGCATCGCTGCATCGCCCTTGCAGCCCATGCTGTGGGATAGGGCAGGTGCTACTTTGATGTGGCATACCACTCTGCTCCTGGCGGCAAAGCCCTGCATGCTGAGACTTGGTGGGGACCCAGCACCCTGCGGCTCCCAGGCTGGGAGATCCTGTGCTTGCCACCTCCACTCAGCCTGGACTGGGACCACCAAGTCCTCAGCACAGGGTCCCCCTGCTGGCACCTGCCTCCTGCTCCACGAGGGTGTCTGAACCTCCTGAGGTGAAGGTAGCGCTCCTCCATGAAAATGTCCCAAGTGAGTTCTGCTTTCCAGCCTTGTCTCGCTGTGGTTCCTGCCGCACTGCGATCTCCAGCCTGTGCTCGTGCAGGGCTGCTAACGCACAGGTTGTAGAAGTGATTCCATGGAGGAAAAAATATGGCAAAGATGGTCTGGGAAAGGCTGGGAAGTTTTCTGTTGATTTTTCTGATAGCAGCCAACTTAATTATTAGGCTGTGAGAAGACGAGAGAAACTACATAAGCAAAGCCTGATTTAATTAGAGCAGGAGGAGCTCAGCGATGTTGATGAAGTGCATGACCTCGTCACGGGCTGGACCTGATGAGATGGTCCACGGCTCTGGGTCTGTGCCACTGCTGGACTCGTGGCAGTGGATGCAGTGCCTGCTTGTGTGGCTCCGCTGGTCTGCGGCCCGCAGAGGCAGGGTTTGGTTGCATATCACATCACTTGTTCCTGTTCAAAACCCCCTTGCTCTCCAGGAAACGACCATGCTGCTTGCCACAAGGGGTTTTTATTCCCCATTGCTGACTTGTTGCACCGGTCTATGAAGCGTTGTGTCCTGAAGCTGCCCCTTGTGCCCCGCTTCTGCCTGCTGGTCTCTGGAGAGCTCAGGCTGCTTGAGGATGAGGAGACACCTTGGGGTGGTTGCCTGGGCTGAGGCGGGGAAGCATGGCACCATTGAGTGGTGGTGGCCTGATGCTTTTACTGATGCATGCGTTCTCCTATGGGAGAGGTGAGACTGGGATTAGCATGGGGTGAGTGCAGATGTGGGTCTTGCTCCTACACAGATGGGGGTAGGCAGCCCCCCACGGCAGCTGGCGGCTCCCTGCCCTGGGCACATGCTGCCTTGGCTCCCCATGGCGCCCAGCCCTTCAACATGCTGGGACAGGTCCTCTGCCAGAAGACCCCTCAAATACATGTTTATCAGGAAGATTTGCAGGGACAAAAGTGGTTTCCAGATTCCAGCTCTGGAGCCCCCAACATAAGAAGGACATGAACCTGTTGGAGCAGGTCCAGAGGAGGCCACAAAGATGATCAGAGGGCTGGAGCACCTCTCCTGTGAGGACAGGCTGAGAGAGTTGGGGTTGTTCAGCCTGGAGAAGAGAAGGCTCTGGGGAGACCTTATAGCTCCTTCCAGTATCTGAAAGGGTCCTACAAGAAAGCCAGAGAGGGACTTTTCACAAGGGCATGTAGTGATAGGACGAGGGGTAATGGCTTCGGACTGGAAGAGGGCAGATTTAGATTAGATCTCAGGAAGAAATTTTTCACTCTGAGAGTGGTGAGGCACTGGAACAGGTTGTTCAGGGAAGTTGTGGAGGCCCCATCCCTGGAGGTGTGTTGGATGAGGCTTTGAGCAATCTGGTCTAGTAGGAGGTGTCCTTGCCTATGGCAGGGGGGTTGGAACTGGATGATCTTTAAGGTCCCTTCCAACCTAAACCATTCTATGATTCTATGGTTCCCATCCCAGTGAGGCAGAAACAAACATGAACTCCTTTGGCATTTGGGGACTTGGCTGTTGGATGTGTTGTGGCAATGGGCAGCAAAGCAGAGCTGCTGCTTGGAGGCTTTGGTCCACACAGCTGCATGTCCTTCGGTTTGGCTTTTCAAAGCTCTAGAGAAATACAAGATGCTTCAGAGAAACAGAGAAGCACACGGGTGTTGTTGAGGAGAGTGTGTAGAAGGGTATCATAGGTGCGGGGTCCAGATTGCCCCTGTTTGAGATAGCTGGGTGCATCATGGTTGTTACATTTAATTTCTATTTTGCTTTCCTTATTGCACCTGGCACGTCCAAGACTGGGCAGAGGCAAGCGATGGTGGGCTTGAAGCAGTGCTGGGTTTCACAGAAGAGATGCCCGCTCAAATCCTGCTTGTTTTCTGCTTGTAGAGCAGCTTGGCTGTAGCATACTGAGGCCAGAAAGAAAAGAGCAGAATGAAGGGTGATGCTTCCCAAGCCCTGTGGGTGCATTTGGGGCGTGGTGATGCAGTTGGCGGTGGGTCCTTTGGCGAGGGGGAGGCAGGGGTGACTGCCAAGGGCTTCTGGGGGCTCAGGTAGGATGAGCAGCATTGGGGGGGACTCAGGTGGCCACTCAGAACATTTGATTTTGCTGTAAGCTGATAGCGCCAAGCTGGTCAGCTGGGCGAGCGGATATCTCCCTCCACTGCGGGAGTCTGAGCTCAAGAGAAAGACTCCCTTGGGGCTGAAAATTGTTTCTTTGGATCTATAAAGCTACTTCCCGGATCCTTGGGATTATTTTTATGGGTCTCTCCCTTTCCTTAGGAGCTGGGAAAACCCCTGTCACCTCCTCTCCTCTCCTCTCCTCTCCTCTCCTCTCCTCTCCTCTCCTCTCCTCTCCTTCCTCCACTCTCACTGAGGAATAGCTGCTTTCGCTTTGATTTTCCCCAGATACGGACACTGTAGATATCAGTTGTGATAACAGCAGGTGAAAAATGTGTTCAGGGAACAGCACGGTTTAAAAAGGGGGGAAAAAAAAGGAGGGGCTGCTGTTGGTGCCTGGGCAGGGGTATGTGAGGACCCTAGGCCTTTGCCTAGGGTCTCTGCAAACTGCTGCAGTCCTGGGAAGGCTGGGGTAGGTCACACCAAGCCTTGAGCACAGAGAGGCACCTAAATACCCTCCTGCCTCTGAGCCCAGCACACAGCCCCGATGGGGCTGGCAGCCAGGAGCCCCCAAGATGCTTTGGAGAGAGATGCTCTGCCGCTAAGTGCTCTGCTGCAGAGCCCAGGAGGGCTTCCATGTGGGAATCTGGAGCCCCGACAGGTCCAAATCTTTTTTTTTTTTTTTTTTTTTTCCTTCATTGGGTTTTTCTGTTTTGATCACCCACTGTGCCATAACAGCAGATACAACCAGAAATTATGCAGAGCTGCGCATTATGCTGCCTACCTGGTATGTTGCTTCTGTGTCCTTGTACCTCTCCAGATGTCCATGGAGGATTAGGCACCCAGCAAAGCAGCTGGAGGGAAAGTAAGAAGAAAAAACAAAACAAAACAAAATAGAAAAGACTGTCTGGCTCTGCCAAAGTATTTTCCTATTGGCATTCAGCAGCCTCGCCATAGCATGAAGAGAAAGAAAGGGGAAGAGAGAGGGGAAGGAGGAGGCTTAGCCTGTCATGGTCTGCGCGTTTCCCTTTGTGCGAGCTCCTTGCCGTGCCGGGGGCTGCGGTGGGTGGGAGCCGACGTGCCAATCTTCCCCGCTTGGCCAGGGGCGGGCTGCGGGGTTCCTGTCCCCGGCGCTGGGCTCGCCAGCTCGCTTCGATGCAGGGCTGGGCTCCCCGGGCAGTGCTTGGACACCTCCCTGCCTGTTTTGCCCGCACAAACAGCCGGATTTCAAGCCAAAGAACAGGGCAGCATTTTCCACGTAGCGACAGCGCATCCTCCCCCCGGCACAGCACTGTGCCCTTTGCCAGACTCCACTTACATCCTATGCACGTTTGCTTTTTCATGAGGTTATCTGCTTTATTCTGCTGCAGCCAGCGGAAAAGGGGCTGCGCTGCTGGGAACTCTGAAATGCCTTTAGCGCACTGACCTTAGAGTGCAATAACGGCGTCTAACAGCATCCTCCTGCATAGAGCTCCCGTCTCAGTGTGGTGCTGCTCCTGCTCCATGGCTGTAGCTGAGTGTGTGGCCATCAAGCCTGCTGGCAATGCCGGCTGCGGGGAACTTTGCTTCGGGGGCAAGCTGGGAGGCAAGACCTGAGGCTGCGGTGCTGGGTCATCGCAGCCCCTCCTCGGAGGGCAGTGGAAACGGGATAAAAAGCGGGCGGTGCGGAACAATCTGGCAGGACCTGGTCCTCACCATCTGGCGGGTACTGACGGGAGATGGGGCAGAGCCCAGCCCTCAGGCTCACCCTGCGCTGAGATGGAAGGTGAGGCCGTGCTCCCCTGGCTTCCCTGGGGCTGGCTGGGGATGCCGGGGCTTGCCCAGCCCCAGGCGGTGGCCAGGCTGAGGGGCCGGTTGCTGCAAACAACCAGGGGATGGCACGGAGGGGAGGCAGAGTGGCGCAGGGCTGGGTGTGCCCTGTGATTCCTCTGTTAATGTTTTATAAGCCGAATCACACTGAGACTGCTGAATGCTAAACCTTGGGGAAGGTCCCAGGGAACTGCATATTGCGTGGATACAAATACCAAAACGCAGCAATTAATTAATAACAGGTTGCTCTTCCTACAAGGTATTTCCAGCATTCCTTATTCCTCCCGGTTCCTTTTTCTCCTGCTGCATATTTCAAATCCCTTTCTTTCCTGCTAAAATACTGTCTTTGGCATCATTTTTAAGGACATCTTGTTAAAAAGCTGTTGTATCTTTTGGAATGACCCACGCTACTCTACTGCAGAAATCCAGAATTAACAGAAAAACGTGTGGAGCAGTGGTGAGCCTGGTAAACCACTGGAATTGCAGCATGCATGCTGGGTGACCCTGAGCATGGCTGGCAGGATACGAAGCCGTGGGAGTATAAATTAGAAAATGGGATGAAGGGCAATATTGATGGAAGGGCATTTTGCTGCTTCTCTCTTGCTGTGAATCCATTTGAAGGGAAGGCTGGTCTTGGAGAGCCGGCTCCGCAGTGCTGCGATTGCAGGGGTTCCCTCACCCGCAGGTGGCACCGGGGTCACCTCCTTTCCTCCAAATGCTAGGCAATCTGCTGACTGTGCAGCTCCTGGGGCTTCTTCTGTTGAATTGTCAGATACAAACCTGAACAGATACTAGCATTTATTTTCCCAAGTTGGATTCAAACTGTAGGCAGAATTTGATTCAGTTACACAAATGTCCAAATGAACAGTGAGTGGGGTGCACGCTCTACTTCCAGCCAGGATTTCCAACTCTAAATTGAAAGCTGATTTTGACCCCTTTAAGCTGCCAGGCCCTAAGGTTACAATCCTGTATGAGTAGCATCGGTCCCTGAATGTGAGGCTGTACTGTAAGATTGCATGGCGCAGTGCGGTATTGATTATCTGTAAAATAAATTATGATGTATGTAGTGCAGGTTTCTGACCCCGTGGTCACGACCTTGCGGTGATTGGGGAGACTTCCGACCAGCTGAGATCAGAATAACAAACAGCCCCCCAGCAATCAATACGAAAACCAGCAGGTCTGATTGTTGGGGCCTTTTGCAGGAATAATGCATTTTTATCCCAGGGAACAGGCAGTGCTTCTACAGGCTTCACCTAAAATTAGAGATGAAACTCCGTGTTGGGTGTTCTGCTATGTGACGAGGCAGCCTAACCATGGGGCAGTCAAAGATGGGAAACCTTGCAGTGCAAAAGAAAGCATGCGCGTTTCTCCATCGGTCCTCGATGATGGGCAAAGCTGGTCCATCTCAGGATGGAAGGGAGGAGTGAGGGCAGCTCAGCCGGGCAGGCAGGGAGGGTCAGTCCTGGTTATATTATGTATTTATTTTGTGAGTTTGAAACAGCGTTATCTCAGCCCCTACGAGGGAACTCTTCTGACCTGCAAGCCAAGCTTGACCGATTTGTGGCAAAATTGATAGCTAGATTGCAGGGCTGAATTTTTAGAGATGTGCAGATGCCTCTGGATGCGGCGAATGAGCTGCCTGCTCCGGTCCTTTGCTGGGGTTGCCCCCCTAACCTGTGTAGATGCAGCTGAGCCACCGAAGCACTGGCAAGGTGGGGGACAGGACTGGGCTCCCCCCGAGGCACCCCAAGAGCATTGTCCTTGCTCCTGACCCCGCTAGCATGAGCATTGTGGCAGAGCCTCTAGCTCCTGTGTTGGCCGGGTTGTGTTCACCGATTTGGAGAGGGAGCAAATAAATGGGAATAGTCTGCCAGAGAGGCAGAGGACTTGCTGTTGTGCTGTGTATGTTGAGACAGTAGGTAATATGAATTTAATTGCCGTTTGAATTTAGCAAACGAAAAAATGGAATTTATTTGCCCAGTTTTCATTTCTTTCTGGGAGCCTGATTTCCCCAGCATGCACCATCACCACATGTGCCAAGAAGCTGAAGAACACCAGGTTAAGTTGTGGGCTTTCACTTCTGAAGAAAATCTGTGCTAGCTCTGACACTGGGCCAGTGAAGCTGAGCTAGCAAAGCTGCTCTGGTGGGCCCGAGGAGGTGGGGATCTGTAGGCATTCCCAGACCAAATGGGGACCTATGGCATTCCCAGACCAAACAGGGAACTGTTTGTACTGTTTCATTGGCACCGTTCATGTGCCGGGTGCCCGCGGGGCTGTGGCCCACTCCTGCAGATCCCCTTGCTGAAGGATGCTCGGAGAGCAGGGGCATGGGGATGTCTGGACCCTGTCACAGCACTTCACAGCATCCCGGTGCTCAGAAGAAGGGGCTGTTGGGGAATCTCCAGCTTCATGTCATAAGGTCTCCTTCCGTGTTTGCCCACATCTGGCCTGAAATTCCCCCCAGCAGTGTTTTTTCCCACTGCTGGTGACTGGTGATGGATGCAGCAAAGTGGGTTGGGCTCTCCCTGGTACCCGCAAGCTGCATGGGGATGCAGCAACCCCAAACCTCGGAAGGTGCCTTAGTGACTGTAATGCCTCTTTTTTTCTTTTTTCCACTATATAAAATGTTTCAAAAAAGATTTATTTTTCCAAAACTGTTGAGAATTGTTCCCTGAAAACAGGAAACCTGCAATCTAAACTAACTAAAACCAAATGCGACTTTTCCCTAACTCAACAAAGCAGAAAGATAAGAAATCCTATTTGTCCGGCATTTGCAGTGTAAAGATTTCCATGCAGGAGCACAGCTAATAGAGATCATTACAAATCTTCGATTAGAAAACAAAACCTTGCTTTTCATTTCTGGCCCTAGGCTCACACGTTTGTTATATCTGATCCTGAAGGCAGATTGACAGTTTGGTTTGGATTAAATTCAACACATGGTTTATGCCATACTTTTGATAAGGCTCAATATTAATCTGATTTTTTTTTTTTCATGCGGTCTTTAGTACATGAGCAGCAGAATTATCTGTTCCTAGGAATATTTTCGCAGTGAAACCATTGAGGAATTTATTTCTGGAGGGAAGATGAAATTATTGATTTTAAAAACTCTCAAGATCCCAAGTAAAGTTGAAATCCATTAACTGCAGGCAGTAAGCTTGACATGACCCGGGCAGGTTTGAAGCTATTTTTTTAACTGTTACAAAGAGTGTTTTCTTTAAATATCTTTGGAAAGGTGGCAGAGGAGGAGACTGGCTTGTGCAGAGGGACCAGAGCTGGTTCCTGTACTTTTACCACCAGCATCAGCTCACAGTTCTGGTTAGCCAGGAATGAGGATTGTCACTGTTTGCACCTGTATGTACTTGTGAGCTCAGGTTTCTTCATGGGATTAATGGGCATTACCACTGTTCGCTGGTTCCCTGACCGACCTCCTGCAGTATATACCAAGGATGGGCTTTTAGGTACATTGGCCCACTAGGTACAAGTAATTATTAATTTGTATAGTATATATTTATTCTGTTTATAAATGGGCTTCGCTCTCCAAAGCTGGTATCTTTTGTCATTGCTCTGTTCCCTAGAAAGAAAGTGGGAAAAAAGGTTGAAGAATTGGGAATGGGGAGGACTGAAGGAGAAGAGAGAAGAGGCAAAGGAGGAATGGCTTGTTGCCTTTGAACTCTGCGGTTCAGCAATTGTGTGCCTGGCAAGCCGGCTGCAAAGCTTTGTGTCCGTCCTCGCTATAAGATGCAGCAATCTGTTATGGCTAATTTTGGAGCCACCTCCACCTCCAATGCAAGCGTGGCAACTTGCAAACATGGTTTTTTTATCAGAGGTGAAGCTGGTCCCAAAGCGTGTCTTTGGTGCTTGAACATAACCGCTGCTGGCAGGACCTGTTGGTTCGTTGTACAGTGCTAGAACTGGGCACCGGAAAAGCTCTGACTTGATGGTGGTGCTGAAAGCAACTGAGATCCTTATTACAACTATATATTAACTTCATAAAAAATGAAATTAATGCAGCTGGAGATGAACATTGCCTGGGTCTGCATTTATTTGAAGCTGCCTCCAGCAGCGAGTTGTACCCAGTGATGTGCTTAGGTAAGCATTGAGTGATGGAGCTCCTGGGGCATGTGTCTCGGGGCGAAGCCCTTGTTTCTCAGCAAGACAGTACGAGTTCCCTGTATCCATCAGTGTTGAGTGAGCTGGAGATCTCCAGCCTCAAACGGAAAATGTGTGTTTGCACAATTAGCATGGCCCCTTCCTTCCCTGGGAGCAGAATGGTTTATTGATTTCTTTGGCCCGCTCGCCCCCACCTATTCAGCAATAATGACCCTTCCACCCCAACCCTAAATCATCCCAGCCTGCCTCACCCATAAGCCCTCTAATCTTTTTGCGTTGTTGTTGGTATTTATGCTCATGGAGGTTTATGATCTGTCGACGCTGGCTGCTGAAATGCTTTATTTATCCATACGCTGGGCCACACAGGGAGCGTCCTTATTCTGGTATCATGTTCAGGATGCTGTAGTTAAGGTTTGTGTCAGCACTTTCATGCACAACCTTGTTATTCAGGGGTTTTGCAACTCTGTGGAAAAGCAAACCAGCGACCTGGCATGGTGAGGGGAGGCTCAGAGGCACACATGAAAGCCCAACAACCCACTGCCCATTTAGGGATTATTAGATGGGCAAGCTCTTTCCTCGAGGAAAATAGCCAAAAACACCCTCCTCCTTTGGTTTGATTTTGTAAAAAGAGAAAACCCTCTTTTGTGTGCTTCTGTTGGTGTCAGATGGGGAAAACACAGTGAGGTAGGACACAGGCTGGAATCCTCTCTGGATACTTTAAAAAATAAACGTCTGGCCGATGTGGAACAAAACTGCCATCTCGTCTGAGCAAATGGTGTGCTGCGGAGGGTGGAGGGTTTGGGGAAGGCAGTGGCTGCTCCCTGCCACCTTCCTTTGCCCAGCCCTGTGGCCGCCTGGCTGGCTCAGCACCGCAGCCCCCCGAACAGTAGGCGACGGGGTATATAAATGTGATTTATTGCCCTGTTAGTGCAGGAGCTTGTGGGCTTATAAATTACCTGGAGATTTCTCGATAATGGAAAGAGTGTGGTATAAACAGGAGAGATAATAGGGCTTGAGAATGTATTTCAAAGAACTTTTGGGGAAGAAGTTTCGTGGCTGTTGGCAGGTATGAGGTGATGGCTGTCTGTGGTAGAGGAAGAGCCTTTATAGACCAACCCAACTGGGATATTTTTTTATTGCTCCCTCTTAATGGTTGATGGGTGTTGTGGGCGCTCCATGGAGCAGCTGAGTTGGTTAAGTCAGAGTGAAAATGCTCGCAAAGCCTGTTAGCCCAAGAGAGCAGGCTGGGGTTTGCATCAGGGGCAACTTGTTTAAGCGGAATTAGAATCATAGAAAGGTTTAAGTTGGAAGGGACCTTAAAGATCATCTAGTTACAACCACCTTGCCATGAGCAAAGACACCTCCCACTAGACCAGATTGCTCAAAGCCTCATCCAACCTGGCCTGGAACACTTCCAGGGATGGGGCCTCCGCAACTTCCCTGGACAACCTGTTCCAGTGCCTCACCACCCTCAGAGTGAAAAATTTCTTTGTGAGATCTAATCTAAATCTGCCCTCTTCCAGTTTGAAGCCATTACCCCTTGTCCTATCACTACATGCCCTTGTCAAAAATCTGTCTCCAGCTTTCTTGTAGGCCCCCTTCAGATACTGGAAGGCTGCTATAAGGTCTCCCCAGAGCCTTCTCTTCTCCAGGTTGAATTGATCAGCTGCTTGCGTGCGTGAGCAGGAGCAGGCAGTGATGCAGTGCCCTCTGGCTTCCTCAGAAAGGGGACACTGTGGCAGCAGGGCTTTTATAAAGGGAAACCGGCAATGCCAGATAGATGCTCGACTCTTTTGTTTGTGGGTACCAAGCTGATGTGACTGGCAGCCCTACGTTACTACTCCAAAGTCCTTTTTCTCATCTCCGGGATGGTGCTGGCAGGTTTTCCAGCATGTCACCACGTGTAACCAAGGGGACTCTACCACCGTGTGTGGCGGCATGCCATGGGCTGAAAGCAGCAGTGATGGTACAGGAGCATCATTTTGGGGTGGGCATTAGTGAATTGGGAGGTTCAGGAATCCATCTCCTCAAACATGCCTTCAGGCTCGGTCCAGGAGATGCCCAGCTTTGGCATTTACCCCCCTTTTAGTCCTCGGTTTGCTGGCCACCTTTGGCAGGGCAGGGGGCAAAGTGTTGGCAGTTTCTCTGCAGGCTTGTGAAAGTGCCAGGCTTTTTGAGGACCATCTTGGCTGCCGATACTGAAACAGAGGTGGTTCCCATCTCTTCTGTTTGCCCTTCAGGCTTTTGGAGCTGGCCATAGGTTTTTTTTTCCCTGAACGTGAACTTCTAAGCCCTTTTTGAACATCTTGGTCTTATGTTGGGGATGTTTTCGGTGTGAAATCAGGCTTTGCTGATCACTCCAGGAAGCTCTGCAGCGTGTTACTGTGCAGCATCTCAGACCGTGGTTTCAGGTAGGGCCACCCTGGAGAAATGATAGGAAACAGAAAAGGTTGTTAATGATGACTTTATTGGAGTTTTGCTTAAATAAAAGTGGGTCTTCCCAGGTAAGTTGATTTGAAGAGATTTATTTAAATTAAGTAGCACATTTTCAAATGGAAATCGGTTCTGTCAACCTCCTATGTCAGCAGGGCTCCCATGGTGATGTATTTGGAGTTCAGAGGACAGCCAGAGAGCTCCATCCTGGCTTACAGTTCATGAAATAGGTTTTGCAAGGCAAGCAAAGCATAAAGCAAGATCAAAAGAAAATATCTCCCTTGCAAAGATGAAGGAAATTCTGCATCTTATGTTTCAAATAAGTGAATCACTGATCAAAATCATCTCTGGAAAGCCCTGTTCCAGAAGCAGCTTGCAAGACTTTTGTAAATCAAGATGTTTTTCATGTACATGGGAAGAGAACTTGCAGGAACAACTGTAATATTGCAGGTGCTTGGTCATGGTAACTTGGGGAGAGGAAAAGGAAACTCACCAGCAATGTGTTGGCAAAGTGTGCAGCTGACTTGGGAAAAGCTGTTTGAAGGACAAGGGGGTGTTCATCTCCATGGTTGTGATTTCACTAGTTGCCATTTATTTTTAGGTAATTTGCTGGCCTGCTCCACTTTTCACCCTGACTGCTCGCTCTCAACACTGTTACCCCAGGACCTTGCCTTTAACAAGTCCCAGTGGGTTCAGAGAGCTCCAGTGGCTTGTTTCTGGCAGCTGGTCTCCTGCTGGATTGTGCTGTGCTGTTGTTCCAGTTCCCTGCTCTCTCTTGTTCAGGAGCCTCCAACATCATTTCCAAACTTAAGCCTTCCTTGTGGCACAGCACCGAGCATCTCTGGGCCACTGCATGAACAGGGCAAGTGAATCTTATGTCCCCCCCTGTTCCCTTTCTGTGAATTTTGGGTTTTGGTACAGCTGTGTACTTTGCTTTTTAAAAAGTAAGGGCTGTGTCCCTGGCTCTTCCAACAGTACCCCAAGCCAGGTAGTCTGATAGACCATTTGGATATGGTGGGTGAAGTCTGAGGACAGAGAATATGGCATTACATATTGCCAGTGTCACTGATGAGTGGGAACTGGAAGGAGAAAAGGAACTGCCTGGTGGTGGCTGGTATTTTATTGGGTTGTTAGACCTGAGGAGAAGTCACTGTCTCTGTGAATCATAGCTTGAAATCTTCACAATACAACTCCTTTTCCTGTTTTGACACGAAAGTTTCAGATCAGCCTGGCAGTTGGGGATGGTCCGGTCCACAGTGACCCCTTGTAATGCTGTCATGTGTCAGCCACGTTCAGCAGCACCAGCCCTGCTGTCATGGGCTTTATTTCAATGGATCAGGATGAAGAGCCCGGAGAGGCTCCCCCCCAAGCTGGGCATCCCCATTGGGTGTTGCAATTAGGCTCTGAAAGAGAGATCAGCCCAGAGAGACAGGACTTTTCCCCCTCAATAACTAATGTTAGCAGGTTGGTATTCAGGAGACATGTAACCGTTGAGGCTGCTGTGTATTTATCAGTTTCCAGTGATGTTTCAGTAGTTTCCATAACATGGATTTGATACTTGCTGTGAACCTGCAAACGTCTCCCTTCAGTGTGGTGCTGTTGGAGACGGTGGGAGTAGAGAAGATGCTCAGGTGAATGATGGAGAAGATAAACTTTGAATGTAGGAGGGGAGGGTGAAAGCTATGGGAGGGATTTTGGGTGTCAAACAGCTAATGTCAGCCAGTCCTAAAAGCAGGCATGAAAAAACTGGAGGCAGACTAGTGGGAATGAACGTGAGGGAGAAGTGAGGTATCAGCCGCACAAACGTTCCCAGCAGAATGGCTCTTGCCATTTCAGTGAATCCCCTCATTGGCCTCCAGTTATTGTTAGATGGATTAACCTCCCTGTCCTTGGCCACAACCATTTTCTTATATCCCAGCACTGCATAGAGGCTGCTAAATCATGGGATGAGTGAGCAGTGACACCTGAGGAAGTCCCTTTCCCCTTGGCACCAATTCCGTAGGTTCACTAGGTGTTGTCTTGCCAGAATTAGCAGGAACAAGACCGTTTGGAGCTTAGTAAAAGGTTTCCAGAGAGGAAACTCGACAGAGGAAAAGTGGGACTGGATAATTTGATAGGATCTCCAGGCATCTCTGCTGAATCAGCTGTGTGCTTTTGGAGAAGCCACCTTTCACATGAGACCAGTGCTCAGGAGCTACTGTCCAGGGAGACAGTTGTTAGCCACATCTCTATTTTCTTTGCAAATGCAATGGAAAAAGGTGTTTTGGAAATCCTGCCCTGAACTCGTGTGCACTGCTCGGCAGTTGCCATGTTTTACCCTAGAGGGAGTTGCTTTTCTGCAGTGGGAGCAGGGATCTGTGTGTTCCTTGGATGATGTCAGGGGACCAGGATGAAAGGAGCTACCAGGGTAAACATTGGATCGCTGCTGCGGTGCTGCCACTGCAAATGTTTATTTCTTTTATGGGGAAATCAGTCTCTGGTGATCTGTCTCCTTCTGACGGCAGTATTTTCCTGAGTATTGCTTGGGTTTCCCATGTCTTGTGCTTTTGTCCTGTTTTCATGGAGATCTTGGCTGGGCTGGTATCAAGCAGAAGAGCCAGAGATGTCACCTTGGATCTGATGGGCCCGTGCTTTAAACCAGCATTGTGAGTCCTAGGAGTGAATGACTTTTTCCAGGGTTTGGAAAAACCCTGACCGGTCTCAGGGGAGTGGGCTTGGGGTTTCTGCTTTGTGCTGCTGCTGTGGCCAAACGGGTTTGCAGCTGGAGCATCTGCCACGGGAGGAAGTTGCTGCTGATGGAGGGAAGGAGAGAAAAGGTCAGGAGTTCTTTGAACCTGGAAGGTTTTTCAGTAATTGGGCTCAGGTCTCATTTGAAGAGACGAGCAAATTGCTGGTAAGTATTTTTAGTGGGGTCCCTGCAGCTTTTGTCCCAGCAGCACCCCGCTGGGAGGACTGCCCTGCTCTCTGCTGCAACCCAACCAGCGTGGCCAAGCTGGGCTCCTCCACCACTGCATGTGACAGGGCGAGAAGCGGAGGGCAATGGGGACAAACCTTGTGCTCGGCCAGCAGCACCCCGGGGACAAGTGGAGATAGGGGAGGGGCAGCCCCCTCACCCTTGTTTCTCACCTTGGCAGAGCTCCCTGTGCTTCATGCAAAGGCTTTTAAGTTATTTGGCAGCAGGTTGGTGGCTGCTGCTGGGTCTGCTTCACAAGGGACCTCCTCGGTGGCTCACCGTGTGGGTGATGCCTGCTCAGACACGGGTTACTGCGCTGCCGCCTTCTCGGGGACCAACCAGGTTTGCTCTTAGTGTGTTTTGTACTGAAGAGACTTTATGGTTTCCTCTCAAGGTTTTGTTTCTTGAATGCCTGTTTCAACTGCTCAAAAACACTAATAGACTACTTGTGACACTTTGAATTGCTGAATGGTTTTGATTCCTGCATATCAGGGCAGTTTATTTCATCAAGAGTATTTTGTCGGGCACGAAACTACTTCTGAAAAATATTTACGTGCTGGTGCTAGCAGTGAGGAGCCGGTGGCAGTAGCAGAACCATGCAGGGATCCTGGGTCCTGCATGGCCTGTGCAAAGCCTGAAGGATGTTGCCATTGGTGTGGGGAATTAATGAATATTGAAACTTCCCCTCAAGCAGAGAGTGCACCCTTTGGGAAGCACGGTGGGAAGGGGGAAAATTGTTTTGGGTTTTGTTTTGCCCTCACTGAACTTGATGGTATTGGAAACAACTGTGGTGAAGTGGCAACGACAGGAGCTTAGCTCTTCTCCAGCAAACCATCTGGGGAGAAACCACGATAGGAGATTTCAACCGTAAAGGGGAATATTTTGGAAAGTTTAGGTTTGTAGCAGCAGTGATTTTTGCAGATCAGGACTGTTGTGAAGGCTGTTGTAGTGTAACATGTCCTCCAGAGCCCATCCTGCCTTCTCTCTGTGTGTCTCAGGGTGGGTTTGATCTGCGTGGTAGGACGTGTCCAGAGCAATGTACGTTCAGTGAGGTCTCGGTCCTGGGGAGGTGCGGAGGTTTCTGCTGGCACCAGGGTTTGGGTTGCCATGGTCATACGCTATCCAGGTCCAGGCCATGTATTTACAAGGCAGTGCTGTGCAGGCAATACTTTGCACCAAAGGGGATGAGACCTGAGCGGGTGGCTGGCGTGGGGTGGCAGGTGGGGGAGGTGCCTGGAGGGGATGTGGGGGCTTCACCCTGTCCCTGGATGGCTCTGCCAAGGCCTAAGGTGAGTGGCAGAGCTAAATAAACAGCTGGGTGATGCTAGTCCAGCTTATTCCTATGTTTCTTCCAGCAAAAAGAAATAAGTGCAGTAGTAAATGGAAATGTTGTACATTTTGGAAAACCACGTGCTGAACATGGGAACAAATTTGGAGTCCTGAAATCCAGCCTGCCCAACTTCTGTCTGGCGAGTTTGGCAGCTATGGCATTAACCCGTGCAACTTCTCGCAGCCCAGGCTGCACAGAGATGCCCATGGAAGCCTGAGGTGACCTCATGAAACCACCACAGAAATTTAACATATTTCAGTAAGCAAGGGAGGAATCTGTTTATCGAGCTGTTTGTTTGGTTTTATTTTAATATCCTCTATTTTTCCCCCTACTTATCTTTTTGAAATTCCTGTTCTTATTATTCTGGAATCATCACACTATTTCCTAAAAAATATAGTTTCGCTAAGATGTGGTTGGATTTTTTAAAATGGAAAAGCAGTGGGCAGAGTTGTAGCACTCGAGCAAAGCTAAACTGATTTGCACCCACATGGGCCCAAAGCCTGTCTGCATCAGTATGTCTTCCTGAGACAAAATCACATGGATAAACAACAACTTTGACTCAGGATTGCTGAGTTCACCTTAAACTGGTGTCACAGATGTCCTACGAGACCACAGGGCTGGACATTTTAAAGCTCTGTCATGATCTTGTGTCCCAGTTTGGGAACCCCAGAAAGGACAACCAGAGTTACTTGACAAATGTGCATTTCAGCGTGTCCATCTGCTACATGGAGGATCTCGGTTGTCCCCTTGAGACCTCAGTTGACTGAAGTTCGGCCAATGGCCAGAGCTGCAGAACCGAGCACCTGCAGATCCCTTTGGGTGCGCAGGGAACTGCAGTGACTCTTCGAAATCATCATGAGGGAGATGAGGTGACAAAGCTGGAGTGGTCACATCTGCATGGTGTCAGGTGGCTTTGGGTCGGACCTTCCTTCTAGCGCCAACCTCCCTTGCAAGCCCTGGGCAATGGCTTTGGAAGGCAACGTTTTGCCATTACAGTGAAAGTCAGAAGGACCACCCAGTTCTGATAAGGACAATTTAGAAAGGAAGGGGAAGATTGTGAAAAGAGGGGCAAAGGGGCACAAAGGGAAGGAAAAAAAAAAAACACCCACTCTGAACAAAAATGAAGATCAAGACCGCTGTTAAACACACTGCCTGCGAGGGAGGTCTCCACCATGCCTTTTCTCATCTAGAGCCAGCAAGGATTGTATTAACAGCTTCAACGCAATGGAACAAATTAATCCCTGATGTAATTGAAATCGGTGAGGTCTCACAATAGGTGAGTTTGACCCAGTGGGATAGAAATAGAACAAGTATTGGAATGAAGGAGTGAAATGAAGTCACACTGTTCAGCCATTGGTATTTCATTCCTAGAAACAAAGGCCAGACAAATGCAGAGAATACATGGCTCTGCTGGGCATGGTTGAAAGCTGCTCAATAATATCAAGCTTTGAAGGGATATTTCTGTGTGGAGAGGAAGTATGTAGCAGAGATATAACAAGCATTAAAAAGAAAGAAAGACAAAGAAAGAAAGGAAGAAAGAAAAAGCCCTGCTCGCTCATTGCCTGATTGATAGCTGTGGTAAAATAATACCAGCCCTGAAATTAAAAAAAAAAAAAAAAAAAGATATATCAAGACTGGAGAAAAATAAGAAAAAGAATTAAAGTCTGAATTGTGTTTCTGGAGAATCAAAACTGTCAAGAGCTTGTGGAGAGAGGTGGCGTCCTGCGGGTACCCCGGCAGCTGAGGTGCACTGGGTTGTTTGCTTTGGCTAGCACAGGTGGCAGGAACTGGTGCCACTGGGAAAGAGGTGCCTTTTGGTGTTGGGAGGTGGCCTGGTCTTGGCCCCTTCAGCACTGCTGTGCCACGGCAGGACACAGGCTCCTACCGGGGGGAAGATGGACGCCGGAGGGGTGGGCTTCCCCTTGCAGGCTGCTGAACTGCTTTTGCTTATGTAATTATATTAATGATGTGACTTGGGAGCTGCAGCCAGTGACCTGGCTCTGGCTCGGTGAGAGTGGGTGGATGCAGGCGGACATGTGGAGGACGGGGGTGTTGGAGCCCCTCAGCATCACTCTGATGCTGGGCTTTGCACCAGCGGGCAGCGCTGGCTGGAGGTGCCTTCCCTCCCTCGGTTTGCATGCGAGCATGGCTGGGGTTTTTAAAAGTCATCGGTCAAGGCTGAAACCCTGCTCTTCCCCAGCCTGACCCATTCCGCAGGGTGGAACAAGTTTAAAATGTCACTGTCTCACAAATGGTGCGTTCTCACCATTCCGGTGAAGGCTCACTCCATCATCCAAAGGAGAAATTTGGTTTTCTTGAAGGCGGCATCATCTTTCTCTAGAAAACAGCCAAATTCTGACTGATGGGCTGTAAAACATTTGTTTCCTCAAACTCTCTCAGGTTCCAGTTTTTTGGCTCTCCCTCCTGCCTCTCTTGTGGTTTCATACCAGGCTCAGTAACAGTGTTGTCTGCCATCCGAGGGTTGATGGAGACATTGCTGTAGGGGAGCTGGAGAGCAATGGCACACGGCTTGGAAATCTAGCAGGATCTTGGGAAGATGCTGGGGAGTTTGACTGAGCGATTAGCCCTGTTCCTCAGGGACGATGTGTTTTGGAGTGAACGAAGGTCTGACACTGCCCAAGGAGATTTAATATATAGCCTCTCTGAATTTCAGGGAAAAGGAGGCTCTGCTTGCAGAGCAGCTTTTGGATCCAAGTATGTGTCATGTCGCTGAGCTGTGTGTCCCCTCTTCCAAGCCCTGGAAACGTCTTCTCTTTGGGTCTTGTTTAACATTTCTGAAATCCAAAGGGATGGGCAGGCTCGACCCCCTCAGCACCCTGTCTCCTTCTCCTTTCCAGCTCCATCCCTACGTGCACTTCACCTGGAGTGCATTAAACAAAGAGCAAGCATCACTGAATTTCACATGCTGCAGCAACTTGAAAGCACTCAAGTCAAAGAAATGAGGGGCTCCATTTCCGAGCATATCTGTGCAGGAGCGAGGAGAGCTCTGGGTTTCTCCGTGTGATGGGCCCATGCTGAGGGAGAGCTTGGTACCCATCCTCAGTGTGGGCAGGAGCTCCTCTGTGATGAGGGCAGGCGCAGGAGAGGAGGTGGAGGTGGTCTGGTGCTTGGCTTTCTTCCTTGCTCAGCATGGTGAAATGGAGGTTGGGAAGACAGTGGAGAAAGGGAATAGCCTGAATGCACTACAAGGAGAAGCACGGGGGGGGAAAGTATTATTCAAGCTGAAGGACACTGTTGGTACAACAATAGACAGATGTAAACTGGCTGTAAATATACGAGGTAGAAAATTAAGGCAGAGAGTGTTTCTGAAACAGCCTTCTAAGGAAGCAAAGACAAAAGATGGTTCATGACTCGATTTATGAATGGGCTATAGAGTGGTACAGCTCGTGTGGAGTGAGATCTTTTGGCATCTAGGTTTTAAATAGGACATTCGTGCTTGTCCAATTAAATGCTTTTTTTTCCCCACACAAAAAATACCCCAAAAATAAAATCAAAAAGCATCTCAAGCGAAATACTTTGTAAATGCCATTGGTGGAGTCTTTTGCAGAGTTTGGGAGTCTTGTGTCTGCATCATTTTGAACAACCGCTTCCACGGTGTGCCATGCTGCCCTTTCTCACAGTGCATACTGGAGGGTACACAGTCACCATCCAAGGTGACATCTCCCAGCACTGAGAGTGCAACTTAGCTTTTTGGATATTTATTTTTCAAGGAAAAAATATTTTTTTGTGGCTAGCAGACCAAAACCAAGGTCTAAGTTCTGTTATTTTTAAAGGCTTAATTACCTTTGTGCAATTCTGGCACTGTCACGCCATAGCATCTCTCCCATTGGATGCACAGAGATTCACTCTGAAGCACCCTCTCCATTCACTCTGGGCTCCTGCTGTGCATCTGAATATGGAGTTGCTTTGTGTTAGATGAATTTCCAAATGTGCTTCTAAGCCCAAAGAAGTGACTACGTCAAAGCAGCACACATCCACTTCTGTCTGGCTTCGAACTAGACTCTGTAACCTGAAGGTAACAATATCCTGGCAATGGATTGACTTTGCAATTAAGAGGAGGAAAAAGAAGCAAATAAGGGGTGCGTTGTGTTTCACCATACATCGAGGATGACTGTCGTGGTGAGCTAGCAAATCCTGCTGTAATTGGCATAGAGGAATTTTGCCAAAGTCAGGGAAGCAAAGTGGTTTGTTACTTGCCTTTGCGGACTTGAGAGAGATCTGTCTTGGATATCCTCTTGTTGACCTTATCGAGTTAACTTTCATGTGTTTAGAAGGTCATGGAGAAAATCATTAATATAAGGTTGATTTGATGGCTGAAAGGTAATAAGTATTTCCTGCTTATCAGATGGCATTTGAAACGACTTTGAATAGCTTGATTTGTTTATCTTTTGCAATCGGTACAGCCCTTAGTGAGAGGGCTTGTATTCCTTGTTCAGTTTGGGGAATGACATATGGTTTGCTGTCTAATGAGGCTTGGAGGCTCCATAGGATAAAAAACAAAAAAAATCAGGAAATACTGAAGTCCAGCTCCCAGCTAACTTGGCCGTGCTGTGGACCGCGGACATCTCATGCTGTAACACTTTATGACATGAACAATAAGAGACTGATATCCCCTTTTACTGGAAAGCTCACAATAGAAAATTCCAAGTGCGCAAAGGTCGGTTGGATGGAAAACCAAATCCTGTGAACGTGGCTTGGCACCACGAGGGTTTCGGTGACCTTGGCGGGGCTGTGATTGCTTCCCATTCACAACAAAACATCAGTGTTTGCAGTCCTGCCACGAGCTGGTGTAGGATTAACATCGCAGTGCTGCTGTCAGAGACTTGCTGTTCTTGAGCATTTCTTGGGTTACTTAATGGTGAAACCTTAGGCTGCATCAGCAAAACGGTCTTTCCCTTGCCCTCCATCTGGGATTTAACAAATAGGAGAGCCATTCTTTAAGCTGCAGGATCATTGTAAAGTCATTTAAAATGAAATACACATTATTTGAGAATCAGGCGGCAAAAAAAGCACTTGAAAAATCTACCAGCGTTGTCTGTCTGAAGACAGATGTAGTTTCTGGTTTCTGTGGCTGGAGGAAAGGAGATAGGGCTGAATGCGCCTACCTTGAATGACCAGGCAAGCACAACGGGAGGAGGGAGAGCTGCTTCTTTTCAGGAGTCAGGCATTTCTGATGCATTCAGTGAGGCATTTCCGATGCATCAGTTGCTTGAGGTGATGGTTGTTTTCCCTTGCATACACTATATTGCCAACTGTATTTTTAGGATGTCTTTGTAGCTGTATATTGTCATTGAAAGATGTAATGATAAATAAATAATACATGGATGTGGAACTGATTGAAAAGAAGAAGAGAGGAAGAATAAAACTGAAACCAAATTTGATAGTCTGTTTTAACGACTGGGATTTTGCAGACTATAAACTATAAACCGTTGGCAAAGAATGAGATGGAGTTACATGAAACCTGCTCTCCTGAGATGCTGAAGTTGTCCTGTACACGCAGGGGCCCATACCAGTTGGATAGATTTGCAAAATAGACCCTAATACAACCCCAAATACCACCAGAATGCCAGAGGAGAGAAAGCAATTCAGGAAACCCTTTTCCTGTCCCCAGAGAGTGTCCCACAGGGCACGTTGCTGGTTGGGAGCTAGAAGGTGCAAGAAGCTGTTCATTTTGAGGACCTGTTGTGCCGAACTCTAGAGCCAGAGTCTGTAGGTTTTGCTACCTCCAGTGGGGATGATCAGATTGAAAGGCCGAAAAGGAAGGTGATTATTTTGTGTATGATGTTTTTATATGCAGTAATAACATATTAATCATAAAAAAAAAAGAGGAAAAAAGATTCCTTTTGCTTTGGTGAAGAGAAGTGAAAGCCCTTAAGTTTTCAAGTGCGACTGGGACTTAAAGGCATTATTGCATTCATTTCTGTGTGTTGTGATTGTTACAGAAATGTATTTGGGGGTGGATGGACTTGGTTTTATGTGACCTTCGTGAATGAGTGTTGGCAATCAGTTACCAAAGGGGGCATATGTTACTAATTTTTTTGAGATTTATGAAAGAGAGTCTCTCTTATGGTATATATAAATGGATTTTCTTATCTCAGTAAAGTTAGCTGCTTGAGGGAGCGCACTCTTTAGGGCAGGGATACTGTGAGAACGGATTTCAGCAATGATCAAATAGGTTTTATCTCATGAAATTGACACTACATGAAATTTTATTTTAGAGTATTGATACTCTCTGCTGCGGGCCAGATGCAGCCCAGGCTGGCACAGCTAATTCACCTTGGCTGCACTCCAGCAGAGCATCCTGTTTCAATGGGGTGGTTAAACGTGTGCTTATCTTTAAGCAGGTAGCTAAATCCTGGTGGTTTCACTGCTTCTCTGGACCACGGCTGCTTGACCGGGGGACAGGTCAGGGGCAAGGAGAACCTCTAGCACGTTCATCCTCCAGGATTTCTTTCCCTGGGTTAGAGCTGGGCCTATTGCTGGAGAAGTGATGGAGTGATACAGGCTCGGGCTGACCTTATTTCAGTGATCCCTGCGTCAGGCTCCTGCTGGTGTTGGGATTGTGAGTGATACCAGCCAGGCCCTCGGCTGGGGGAGGAGGAGATGTCATCCCTCTGGGCTTCCCTACTTGCCAAGGGAGGAGACACTTAATGAGCTGATCTTGGGCAGGGGAGCTGAGACAAACATGTGCAGGCATGTTCGTGGCATCTTTGAGGCTGACCACAGTGCAGGATGGCTCCATGGGTTCTCCAGAGTCCAGCTGGGCACTGTGGCTACGGGCTGGGGCCTCTGTCATGTGAGTGCTTGAGAAACAATTAAAAGAGAGAATTAAAACATGTTTTGGGAAATGGATTGCCTTTTCTGTTTGAAGTTTCCAAGAAAGAAAAGCAACCTGCCCTTCCCCCCACTTCAGATCCCACCTGTTTTGCTTTTTTCCCTAGAAAAATGTGAAATTCATTAACATGTGGTGAAAGCAATGTAACGATGTCATCTTGATTTAAAATATGTTTTAAATCTTAAAATGATGGAGCCAGAATCTGAACTGCAAATAGCTTTGCTTTTGTGGGTACGAGGCAGACCGTCAACGTTACTCGACCATCTCTGGTTTTAGTAGTTTAGTGACATCCTTTGCGACAATATCATTTGAAAAGAAAGCAAGAAGAGATGTAGGGAGAAAAAAAAGAAATTAATATTACTCATGTCACAGGCAACCCGCAGTGCCTTCCTGGCAGGTGCCAGGGCTGCTTCTCCTCTCCTGTCTGTGGCTTTTGGTCAAAGCTCTATTGCTGCGCTTCTGTGAGTGGGAAATCCTGCTACAATTAATTGTGTAATTCTTGCCTGTCACCTCTGTCATCACCTTGAATGTCTTTTTATACCCAGTGTCACCCTGAATCTCCTTTTGCTCAGCCTGCATGTTTAGCTCCTGCAGTCTCCTCCTGACTTCTAACACTAACATAAGAGAGTTAAATCGCTTTCTCTCCTAGGACTTGGAATTCAAATAACATAATCCCAGCATTTAACAAGGGCAGCAAAGGCTATCCCTCAACATCCCCGTGAACCTCATTCCTGTTGCCACTGTGTTGAATACGATGTTTTTGTTTGGGTTGCTTAGTGAAGGTTTAGTGCTAAGCAGAACTGCCTGCCTGAAGTTTTCCTCCTGCTGCTGATCTGTGTGTCTACTCGATAACTGGAAACGCTAAAGAGTTCTTTTGAGATTCTGACTTTCAGGGAGTATTTGGCTTCGAAATATTTGCTAGTATGAGATGACATACACAGGAGGCTGAAGTGGGGCTGTTTTCCCTGTTGTGGCCACTTGCTCTTACGCGTTTTAGCCTGGAATGGACTTGGACGGGCATTTATTGACCCTTTTTCATTTGCATTGCCAGCTCAATCCCCACACCAATATATCGGAACACTGTTTATCAGAACACTGTTTCTTGCAGGCTGGGAAAACAAGCATGCCGTAGCAGGAATGTGTTAGAAAGAGAGGTAGTAACCCTGCTAGGAGTAAATGTCATTCCTCTGCCGGTCCCAAACCTAGGCATCATTAAATTCCCATAAATTTCTTATTTTGTGGTGGATTTTGTCTCTTACATGCAAGTGGTACACAGCATTAGAGCTCACCAACAACGAGTAGACTTTGGATGGTCTTCGTCTTGGTCAAATTATATATTGTCTATTGTGCAGTGGTTTCATGTGTGTCCCACTCGATAATCTTTTTGCTTTTGGTTTCTGAATGATTTATTGTCCTGTGAAGGGAGTCTACCACTGAAATAGTGTCCATCTCTGAGTTTGAAGTGGGCAGTGTGGATGTTGTGGTGCAAACGCTTTTGGGGACGGATCGTGGAGCGATTTCTGGGCTTTCACATTGTTTGGGTGTGAAGTGCTTTTGGGTGTGTGCTGCCCAGCCTCCCCTTTGGGAGGGCATCTTGAGAACATCTGGGTTGTCTGGTCCTTTGACATTGGGCAAGGTGGGAGGACTCTCTGGAAACAAAAGCAGGAGTCCTCTTTCGGTGTTTCTTGGGAACAGTTAAGATAGGAAACAATACCTCCAGAGAAGCGTAGATATGTCAGACAAAGTTTCTGGTATTATTTTAAGGCTGTAATAAAGCAAGGTTAATTTAATCCATTGGCCAGAAAAAACAGATGAAGGGACTGAAGCGATCAGACCTCACGGCTGGACCTGCTGGTTTGACTTTCACTGGCCCCTGTGAGCATCTCCCTAAGACATGGCCCTGTTGAGGCACACAGAGATGCATCCATAGATGGTCACCAATAAGCTGGTTTCACTGAAAAGCAGCACTGGCAAAAAAGTTAGCCTGAAGAGTGCCCCTGTACAAATGACACTTTCATCACAGTAGATTTTATGCCTGTGTGAAGCTAGAGTCCAGTCTGCTAATGTCAGCATAAATAGCTTTTTCCCTTCACTTCTTCCCTGCAGTTAATCCAGGGAGTCAATGCAGCTGCTGAAGGTGAATCACAAATTATCTGAAATGGAGTTGGCCATCCCGTTTCTCAAATACGTGTCCATGTAACCTGGTAGAGGCTATGCATACGCAAAGGAGCACCTAATTTATGGCCAGTGTGGCTGACCAGGATTAAATCAAAGCAGGACCAAGCAGAAGTTTTTACTCAAAAAATCCCCACAGTTTGATTGTAAAAACCCCGGTTTGGTTTACTGTTGAGAGCCAGCTCTGGCTAGAATTACACGTTAAGTGCCTGATACCGTGGTTGCAGCTGTCAAGTGAAGGGCAGCCAAATCTGAGTCCTCTTGCACCACGTGCCCCTTGGCAGATTGGTGTGCCGCCTGATGCTTGTTCTGTTTCATGGTCTGTTCTGTTCTCTCTCCCTCTTCCCCATCCGCCCTCAGATGTTTGCTGCCGAGGAGAATGTAGATTTTCGGATACATGTGGAGAACCAGACACGAGCAAGGGACGACGTGAGCAGGAAGCAGCTTCGGCTCTATCAGCTCTACAGCAGGACAAGTGGGAAACACATCCAAGTGCTCGGCAGGAGGATCAGTGCCAAAGGAGAAGATGGAGATAAATATGGTAAGAATATTTACTGGGATCCCCCAGACTCCAGCTCAAAGGCTTTAATCCTGTGTTTTGGGCTGAGAATCTCTTGGGAGAAAAATAAGAGGAGCAACAAAAAAACAGGATAAAAGGGGAAAAAAAACCTTTCCAGGTTAAGAACATGGGATTTGTTGTGTTGGAGCAAGCTGTCAGCCCAGTTCCCAGCTGCAGGCAGTTCCCGCAGTACTATCATGCCCGAATTTATTGGTGTGTGATGGTGCTTGAAGAGAAGAATCTTCTTCTGCCCAACAGATGAGCTTACAGTGTGTCCACTGTAATTCATAAATGATACCCAGGTTGATGATTGGGGATGTTCTTTCCCCGTGAACTCTGGGCTTGAGTGGCTCAAACCAGTGCTTCAACGAAGCACTCTCTTCTTTCTAGGTGGAGGGGGAGATATTTGGTTTGAGCTCAAATTGAGGAGACTTTGGAAATTTGAGAGTAGCCCAGAACTTAAGTTGAATCTCGGGATGTGTGGATCCTGCAGGAAGGCAAATAATTGAACTTCTCCTGGGCCAGCAGCATGTTCAACTGTTCTCATGGTGATTTCCACTCAAGCAACATGCTAGAAGTGCTGCTAGCAGGCTGAATTATGAAAAAACTCTGTAACTCTGGTACGTTTTGAGGTGGTTGCAGCCGAGATACTTTTGCTGAAGTTGGTTGCTGGAAGGATTTTAGGGCTGTTCAGAGAAGTGGTCCTTTTTCTCTTGTGGATATACAGCCCTGTGTGTTGATGTGTTGCTGCAGAGGTTTGCGAATGTGTTGGCCAGCATGCAGGTTCACGTGAGGTTGACTTCACGTGCAGCATTGGTGAGGTGGAGGTGGGCCACGATGATGGCAAGTCAAAATCTGGGACTGGCTGTTCCTGCGGGAGCTTCAGGCAGGATGAGGTACATGCCATGCTGAGCACGGAGGGCAGTTACTGCCACCGCTAGTGCGGGCAGAGGAGCAGAGTGAGCTGTGCCACTGGAGGTGAGGGCTAGAAAGCACCTGGCTGGTGTGAAACGAACCCCCACGGCTGTTGTGTAGCCCAGTGTCTCAGAGAAAGCCCTGCCCCGAGGTTTCATCAACCTTGTCCTTTGTCATTCCCAAATTTCCAGATAAAACAGGAGTGGAAAGTGCCACTTGGCTGCTAATTATTGTGTCATTTTACTGCATTCATTCTCTTAAGGTTTGATATGTAAACTAGTTGCTTCGTGCTGGCTGCTGGCTTCCCAGGGAACGCTCTTGCCCACGGTGACTGTCAGGTAACGTGATGTAGCTTTCCTCTCCATGAAAGAAGGCAGCACTTACAGTGGGGTGCAGCAGGGAAGTGTGCCCGTGAGCAGCTGACAAGTGCTAATTTATGTGTCAAAGCCCATCTTGTCCCCTTCATACATATGCAATTGTGCCTGAACAACGTATCCTGGCGCTGGTGACCGGTGGCGATGCTGCACAATTGCAGAACATGAGAACTGCCATTCAGGGAGCTCCCCAGTGCCTGCCTCGCTGCTCGCCACCAAATCCTCTCCACTAACAAATCCTTCTACCAGCCCGGAGCACTCCAGCCGTGGAGGCCATTTGCTGACCCCCCTGCCTGCTCCCTCCCCCGCCCCTCCTAATAAAAGTCCTTGACACGTCAAGCTGCAAAGCCTTCCCATCCCTAGCCGTGCTGAAAGGTTATGGAAATCTGTTCATCGTCTTGCTTGGCACAGGAATGCTTCGAGCATGATAATTGGGGAGACAGTGAAGTGGGACATGGAGGTCCAGGATGTGACCACACAGAGCTCCTAGCTGTGATAATGAAGGGGGGAGAGATGTCAGAGTTACTGAAGTGAGAACCATCTGTGTTACAGCCAAAACTGGATACAAAGGCAGTGACATAGGATTCATTATGTGCTGGGAACCCCTCCCCCCGAGGCATTATGATGGAGTAACCTTTGATCAAGACCAAAGAGAGGCTTAAACCAGGTCTGAGCATCTCAACAGTTGCAAACTTTTGATCCACATCTCCGTCTTGCTGGTCAGATCTGCCTCTGAAGGAGGACACCTTGCCTCTCGTGCAGCAGATGGCTATTTTTCCTCCTGCCCTTTCTCTCTCTTCTTTTTCTTACTGCCTATAGGCTGGCACCATGCATCAGGGCCAGGCTGAGTGCTGGGAGTGCCCAGCTCTTTTCTTGGCTACCTCGCCCTTGCAGACGGTGCCCCTTCTCCCACAGCTTCTTCACTGTCTTAACCCTGTCCCCACTGACAGGCGAGATGGTGATGGAGGTGATGTGGATTGATATCCTAAGGATTACAGCCCTGGGAAGGCTTTGGGAGGATGTGCGAGAGCCAATATCTGAGAAAAGGCAAGAGATGTGGGAAAAGGTGCCCCAGGAGAATTCCCTGAATTCTCCCAACAACTCAGTCCCATTAAGAGAAGGTAACGTCAGGTGAGGACAACGCAGACTCAGTCTTAAGGTGGGAAGCTCTGTCGAGCAGCGTGGCTGTGGCTAAGGTCCATAGTGCCCATCACCAGCAATTAGAACCAGCCCGTTTTAAGGACAGGGGAGCTAATAGCATTTTGGCACCTCTTTCCGCTCTCCTTCCTTACATTCACATCTGGTTAAAGAACAGTGTCTGAGGGAAGAGGTGCTTTTTTTTTTCTCTCTCTTTTTTTTTTTTTTCTTTTGCACATATACAGTATCCAAACGGCTGGCATGGGAGGGTTGTCTTGCCTTTGAAGGGAGGTTATTTTTATTGCAAGGTTTTATTGACTTCTGCAAAACTTCTCACCTCTTGGTTGAAGAGAATGCCCAGAAAAGATGGGAGGTGACAGATCTCGGGCAGTGAATTGCTTGTTTCCAGGTGGCCACCATGAGTGCAGCAAAATGACCAGCCAGCCCTGGTTCAGGGAGAGAAGATTCTGCAGGGCTGGGAGAATCCAATCAGAGGAAGCCCCTTGAATGTTTTATCCAGGTCTGCAAATGCCACGTGCAAGGAAAAATGCATGCTCTGCAATGCATAGTTTTGCTGGCATAATAATTCCAGTATGTAGTTTTTGGTTTATGTGCTCTTTGGGGCCAAGATCTGGCCCCATGTATCAAATTATTAAATGGCAAATTAAGTCAGTTAATAGAATTAATTGAGTCTATGTAATCCTTTTAATCAGATGGATTTGATCCCTTCTCAGATGAATTAGAATCCATTAACAGATAAGTCAATTATTGGACTAAATTTAATCTAATAATAATGCCTGCTGCTCACAGCAACACTAATTAATCTAAATACACTTACCTATCTCCCAAGGTTGTTTTTTGGTTGTTTTTGTTTTTTTTTTTTTAAGGCTTAACTGATGTTCCTAAAGTGCTCTGAGATCTTTAGATAACAGACGATCTATGTGAGCAAAATATTATCTCTTAACAGACTATAAACTAATTAAAAGACTGATCTATTTACAGATTGCGTTTTTACTTTAATCTCTTCAACCTATTCAGAAGGAGTTTGCACTGGCCCAGAAAAACAATATTCCTGTTATAAGCTTATTATTACTTTACAGGTTCCTAAGTGGTCCTTTCATTCAGAAAATGAAAGGAGGAAGGAGAAAAAACAACCATTAAAGTGCTGACAAAAAAAAGAAAAGGACCTGGAACCTTTATATTCTACCTCCGATAAATGGTACAGATAGGGAAGAGAGGGATCAGTGACCTGAAACCTTAGATCCTTTCATTTATTTTCATTTCACAAAAGGCAGAAGACATTCTATCCTGTTTGTTCATGATCTTTGTATCCGGCGCAGTTGGGGAGACAGAGCTCTCTTGGTTGGGTGAAGGCATTTTTTGCCTCATTTGTATTTCACAGCTATGTGATTTTTGTTTTAATTTGTCCCCGGCTACTGCTGTCCTGCGGGGCAATGAGAAGTGATAGCCATCAGGAGAGAGGCAAGGGGACTGTGAGAGGTCTTTGGGCTTGCCCTTTCTGTGGAGGTAACTTTTATTTGCAGCGAACACTTGGGTGTCCTGAAGGCTGGGACGTGCTATGTGTGGGTGGGTTATTAATTAGGTTGCTATCCAGTGGTGTTTTGTCCATTGACCCAGTCTATCACAGTTTAAAAAAACTCTTGGGTCCCCTAGGAGGTTATAAACCATCTATTTGATAAACCTACTCATTTATAAACCTTCCAGTCTACAGCATGGGAGGCTTTGTTTGAGGACACCCCACGTAAGGGACAGCACACAGGTATAGAATAGAATCGTCGAATGGTTTAGGTTGGAAGGGACCTTAAAGATCATCTAGTTACAACCTCCCTGCCATGGGCAGGGACACCTCCTGCTAGACGTGGTTGCTCAAAGCCCTGTCCAACCTGGCCTTGAACACCTCCAGGGATGAGGCCTCCACAACTTCCCTGGACAACCTGTTCCAGTGCCTCACCACCCTCAGAGTGAAAAATTTCTTTGTGAGATCTAATCTAAATCTGCCCTCTTCCAGTTTGAAGCCATTACCCCTTGTCCTATCACTACATGGCCTTGTGAAAAGTCCCTTTCCAGCTTTCTTGTAGGCCCCCTTCAGATACTGGGAGACCGCTATAAGGTATGACATCTCTCCTCAGCATCCCATTGCTGCCAACATTTTCAGCCACTAAGGGGGATGGTCCCTGGGCCAGTGAAGTCCTCTCGAAGACTCCCCCTGAATTCAGTGAGGTTTAGCTCAGGACTCAGAGATGCCCCTGAGATGGGAGGTTTGCGGGGGGCGCTTAACTAGCAGGGTGTCAACAAAGCTGGGGTCAGGCAGACCAAGGACGGGAAGCAAATTCAAGAGGTGATGTACATGCATAATGCCAGGCATTACCTCCACGTCTCATGGGCGTTCCTGGTACAGAACATCATGCCCTGGACAGATGTGCTTTTTTGGGTGGTACGGGGAAAGCAAGAAGCTTGGGGAGACGGGTGCCTCCTTCCTGGGGCCACCCCAGCCTGGGTGATGTGCTCCGCAGCTTGCAGTCCCCGCCTTATGTTCTAGCTGGAGCTTCCCAGAGATGCCAGTGGACAAGCCCATGGAGAGCACATTACAGCTGTCTAGACATCAGCCACACTCCATCCCGCCAGAGATTTCATTTGTGGTAGAAGTGGGCTCTGTTCCATGAGGAGGTGTAATATGTGTGGAAAATATTATAGCAAAATAGGCTCCTTTAATTGACTCTAAATTTTGCAGGATTCCTTCCTAGGTTTGGGTAATCCTGTGCTCTCCGGAATTAATGAGCTGACATAGCACTTCTTCGGGTTTGGCAGCCTGACAGCTAATTTAGAACTCCCTAAACTCATTTCACTAATGACTCCCATTTGTTCTTTCTCAAAGCCTGGAAACAAATGCAAAATACCAGTGCCATTGTGCCGTCTTTAGCAAGTCATTCTTTCCCCGAAGTACTTCTGGCACCTTAACAGCAAGCTGCCTTGGGAAACCTGATTAACCCTTTCCCTTCCTAGAATAGTTAAAATCAATTTTGTTCTCCCTCCTGGGAAGATCAGGAAGAAAAAACCCTAAAGTCATTGTGGCTGAAAGGCGCAGAATTAACCTGTGAGGCAGACGGGAGATGTAGCCCAAGTAGCAATTTGGGTTAGTTAAATATAGCTGTATTTCCACAGGCTGGATGTTCAGAAACCTGCTTTTCTGCCCAGGAACCAGGTGTGTGCAAAGGGACTGTCCGTCCCAGCGCAGCTCAGCCCCGTACCCTGCGTGAACTGTGATCTGTTTCGTAATTTATTCTGCTGAACCATCAGGATGGCCGTTTCCTATTTAAACGATGTATCGCTGCCTCCAGTCTCTTCCCATTGCAGTTTTGACGTGACAACAAGACAAATAATTTTTTTTTTTTTAAAAGACCTTTTATCTTCTCCACCATTTATTTTCGCTTACTTCGCCCGGGGGCAGAGCTGACCTCAGCGCAAGGGATGATCATTCACCATGGCAGCTGTACAGTCATATGGGTCCTGGGGACTGGCCCGAGCCGGAGGAGCCTTTGCCGTCCAGCTGCTGCGTTGTGGCTCTGGGTTTTTTTTCCCTCCTTGCCCAACATCCCCTCACTGTTTTATTTAGTTATTTATCTTTTTTCCTTAAATATCTCCCCTTCTCATTTGCAGTGGGACAGCGGGGAGGTTTCTCTTTGAAAGCAGGCGTGGGGACGGACTGCAGCACTGCAGCACTGCAGCACTGCTTTGGTGACCCAGGCGTGGGGCGGCTGGAGCTGGGGCTAGGACTACCAGGCTGCGGTGGGCAGCGAGGAGCTGCCCTCACCTTCTGGGCAGCTCTGACAGGTTCAACAGCCGTTTGATGTGTGCTTAGATGAACCATCTGTACATTTAAGACATTTTCTTTTTTTTTTTTTTTTTTTAATTCTGCCGTATTCTGTGCTTGTGCCAGGGTAGAGGAAAGCTCTGCTTAGACGGGACGAGAAGTTTGGGAAGGAAAATCCAAACCTTTTGCTTTTTGATTCATGACAAACCAATTTCAAACAACGTATTTGCTGCCAATTTCCTTTACTTTTGGTTTTGATAGCTGCTACCCAAAACTCCCACTGCGGCCAAGTTCACACCTGAAGTTCAGCTCTTTCTGCACCGGTCCCTGTTTTGTACCTGTAGTAACAGCAGAAGCTGTTGTTTATTTTTCCTCTGACACTACAGTGATTTTTGATTTCCCTACTTCTGGACCTTGAGATAGTTTAAAGAGCCTTGAATTTCATGGAAAAAAAATTAAATAATAAAATCACCTTTAGGTCTGCGTCCAAAATTCAAGTCTCCATAATCACTGATCAGGGTTCAGAAAACATAGGCCGGCCTGTCAGTAAGTATTAGGGACCCAGAAATAACGAGGAGAAGTAATTTAGAGGTCTGCTGATTATTTGTCATTTTTGATTTCTGTGTGGAGTGGAAAGCGAGCTACAAAGTGAAAAATCTTTATTTTCATGCAAGTCATAAAAGGCTTTTTGTTAACAGTTTGTGTGTGTACATAATTCTGTGCTGTGATTTAAGTGTTCCCATTAGAAATGCAGAATAGGAAATAGGATCCCATCTGTGAGCAATTTAAGAGGAAGTGAGACAATGGAGACGATTGCTGCTTCAGTTTAGATAATCAATACAAATATTATTAGTATAGTGATTTATCTTCTGAGACAATTTATGAAAATGTGAATGCCAGATCCTGAAGACAGGTCAATATGATATTATCTATTCCTGCCTTGCTGTGATCATGCTTTTTTCCCATGAAGCTCAAGCAGCTGCTTTGCTAAATGTTCTTCCCTGGCTGCGATGAAATAACACAGAAACAAAGTTAGAGCTTTCCTTTCTCCTCTGTGACTCTGAAAACATGCTGTGCCTATTAGTACAAAGATTACTTCTATCTGAAATTTGTACCTGAGGACTGCCGGGTTGATACTGGGAGATGATCTTTAAGGTTCCTTCCAACCCAAACCATTCTATGATTCTATGATGAAGTTCTGGAAGAAGTTTGAGTAATCTTAAATATATGTCTAGGCCATGAGTTATTCTGTGCACAAGTGCTGAGAGAGCTCCTTTGAGTTTATTGCTGTTGTTTTATGTTAGTGTCTGTTATCAAACCTTGTATTGTGGTATCTGTGGTTTTCCCATATCTAAGCATTCAGCCAGTCATGAATTTAAGTTGGTTCTTGGGATGCAATTAAAAGTACCCTGTGAATATAGGCTAGTCTATGTTTCTGAAAGGTTTTTTTAATTGCTTTTACTTTGGAGAAGGGGGAAGAAAAACACTGCCAACAAATTGTCTTCTGTGTTTTGGCTTTGGTGTACATCACCATGCATGTTGTTAAGTGGCCACTGAGATTTGTCTGTCATAAGAAACGTTTGGAGGAAATTAAAAATGTCAATAAACCTATTAAGAACATGCCTAATTAAAGACAGGATGGGAAATTCAAAACTTAGTGTGCAAAGAGCATACTTTTGCTTGAAGAGAACATGGGATCTTGCTAGGTTGCTGTTTGAGAGACTCAAAAGTCAGTAGCTTGCTTTGCTGGAGACTTAACGGTGCTGGTGTTAGCCAGGTCGCCCAGTTGGAGCATCTCCCGCACACCACTTTGCTCAGTGGGACACTCAGGCTGGACCTTCTAGACGGTGGAGAGAGAAGGACCTTTGCTCCTCATGTGTAACAAAGTGGCAAGAATTTAATCCTCTCAATCTCTTCGTGTGTCCCTCCTTCATCTCCAAAGTGAGGCTTGCACCATTCCCTCACCTTGTAGCTGTGCTGTCAGGCACAGCATTGCAAATGGAGAGATGCTAAAGAGACAGTGGGAACGGAGACCACATCGGTGGCCTGGTTAGAAGCAATTATTTGGTGTTTTTAGATCATAGAATCATAGAATCATAGAATCATTTAGATTGGAAAAGACCTTTAAGATCATCTAGTCCAACCATTGACCCTACTCTACCAAGTCTGCCACTAAACCACGTCTCTCAGCACCACATCTACACGACTTTTAAACACATCTAGGGATGGTGACTCAACCACCTCCCTGGGCAGCCTGTTCCAATGTTTGATAACTCTTTCAGTGAAAATTTTTTTCCTAATGTCCAGCCTAAACCTCCCCTGGCGCACCTTGAACCCGTTTCCTCTTGTCCTATTGCTAGTTACTTGGGAGAAGAGATCAGCTCCCATCTCACTACAGCCTCCTTTCAGGTAGTTGTAGAGGGCAATAAGGAGACTGTGTCAAAGGCCTTACTAAAGTCCAAGTAGACAATATCCACAGCCTTTCCTTCATCCACCAGGTGGATCACCTGGTCGTAAAAGGAGATCAGGTTGGTCAAACAGGACCTGCCTTTCATGAACCCATGCTGGCTGGGCCTGATTGCCTGGTAGTCCTTCACGTGCCGCGTGAGTGCACTCAGGATGATCCGTTCCATGGTCTTTCCTGGCACTGAGGTCAAGCTGACAGGCCTATAATTGCTTGGATCCTCCTTCCGGCCCTTCTTGTAGATGGGTGTCACATTGGCAAGCCTCCAGTCATCTGGGACCTCCCCTGTTGACCAAGACCGCTGATAAATGATGGAGAGTGGCTTGGCAAGCTCCTCCGCCAGTTCCCTCAGCACTCTCGGGTGGATCCCATCTGGCCCCATAGACTTGTGGCTGTCCAGTTGGTGTAGCAGGTCACTAACTGCTTCCTCTTGGATTATGGGGGTTTTATTCTGCTCTTCTTCCCTGTCTTCCAGCTCAGGGGCCTGAATACCCTGAGGATGACTGGTCTTACTATTAAAGACTGAGGCAAAAAAGGCATTAAGTACCTCATCCTTTTCCTCGTCCTTGTTGACAATCTTCCCCTCCGCATCCAATAAGCGGTGGAGATTCTCTCTGGCTCTCTTTTTGTTGTTAATGTATTTGTAAAAACTTTTTTGTTGTCTCTTATGACAGTGGCCAGATTAAGTTCTAGCTGTTCTTTTGCCTTTCTGATGTTTTTTTCTGCATGACCTACCTAGATCCCTATACTCTTCTTGCATTGCCTGCCCCTTCTTCCAAAGGTGGTGAACTCTCCTTTTTTTCCTGAGTCCCAACAAGAGCTCCCTGTTCAGCCAGTCCGGTCGTCTTCCTCGCCGGTTCATCTTATGACACATGGGGACAGCCTGCTCCTGCGCCTCTAAGACTTCCTTTTTGAAGAATGTCCAGCCTTCCTGGACCCCTTTGCCCTTCAGAACTGTCTCCCAAGGGACTCTCTTAACAAGTGTCCTGAACAGGCTGAAGTCTGCCTTCCAGAAGTCCATGGTAGTGGTTTTGCTGACCCCTTCCTTACTTCACCAAGAATTGAGAACTCTATCATTTCATGGTTGCTAAGCCCAAGATGGCCTCCGACCACCACATCACCCACCAGATCTTCTCTATTTGTGAGCAGCAGGTCTAGCCAGGCACATCCCCTAGTAGGCTCACTTACCAGTTGTGTCAGGAAGTTATCTTCCACAGGCTCCAGGAATCACCTAGACTGTTTCCTCTCTGCTGTGTTGTATTTCCAGCAGATGTCCGGTAAGTTGAAGTCCCCCACTAGGACAAGGGCAGGGGATTGTGAAACTTCCATTAGCCGCTTGCAGAACACTTCGTCTATTGCTTCATCCTGATTGGGTGCTCTATAACAGACTCCCAACAGGATATCTGCCTTGTTGGCCTTCCCCCTCATCCTTACCCATAAGCACTTGACCTCGCCTTCACAGTCATTGAGCTCTAGACAATCAAAACACTCCCTAACATATAGAGCCACCCCACCACCTCTCCTTCCCTGCTTATCCTTTCTGAAGAGCTTATAGCCATCCGTTGCAGCATTCCAGTCATGAGTCATCCCACCATGTTTCTGTGACTATATCATAACTATCCTGCTTCACAATGGCTTCCAGCTCCTCCTGTTTGTTGCCCATGCTGCGCGCATTGGTGTAGGTGCACTTGAGCTGGACTATTGATTCCTCCCCCAATTTTGGCATGCTGCCCCTAGGCTCATCTCTAACGAGCTTGATTCTAACCCCTTCCCCCTTTGTACCTAGTTTAAAGCCCTCTCAATGAGCCCTGCCATCTCATGAGCGAGGATCCTTTTCGCTTTTTGAGACAGCTGAATTCCATCTGTCGCCAGCAGGCCCGGTGCCATGTAAACCTCCCCATGATCAAAAAAACCAAAATTCCATTGGTGGCACCAGCCTTTGAGCCATGTGTTTAAAAGGTGTGTTTTCCTGTTCCTCTCAGTGTCCTTCTCTGCCACCGAAGGGATTGAGGAAAACACTACCTGTGCTCCTGATCCCTTGACCAGTAGCCCCAGTGCCCTGAAGTCCCTTTTAATTGCTTTTGGACTACTGTCTGCCACCTCATCACTGCCTACTTGCACAACCAGGAGCGGATAATAACCAGAGGGCTGCACCAGACCAGGGAGTTTCCTAGTGATATCCCTAACCCGGGCCCCAGGGAGGCAACAGACTTCCCTGTGGGTTGGATCTGGTCAGCATATGGGGCCCTCTGTTCCTTTCAGAAGGGAATCGCCTACAACAATTACCCCCCTTTTTCTCTTAACAGAAACAGTCCTGATGCGCGGGACTGACCGACCCTGGAAGAATCTTCATCTATTTCCTCATTTGCCTGACTCTCAATTTCCAGAGCCCCATACCTGTTATGTAAGGGCAACTGGGAAGATGAGGGAAGCTGGGAGAGGACTCGCCTGCCTCCCCGAGCAGGGACCTGTTTCCAATCCCCCTGTCTCTTAGTTCCCCTCCTCCTGCCTGGTGGCAAGAGGGGAGGGAATCCTTTACTTCTTCTGGGTCCTCTATCTGCTCCCTTGGCCTCAGGGTGTGGCTCCACCAATCTATCTCCCTCTCACACTCTCTGATACTCCTGAGCCGGTCCACTTCCTCTCTCAGCTCTGCTACCAGGCTAAGCAGGTCATTCACCTGGTCACACTGCACACAGGTGGTGTCTCTGCTGTCCTGCAGTGCGAGTGACAGGCTCAGGCACTCCCTGCAGCCAGAGACCTGCACGGCTGCATGTTTTTCTACAAGCTCTATCTGGGTCACCACATTCCTTCTCGCAAGGGATTTCGGACGAGTGGAAACCATGGCTAGGTCCTCTCCTGGGAGGTCAATGGCCACTACTTGAGTCGAGTTTGCCTCTCAAGCCAGGAGGGGAACCAGTTACCACCAGCTGAACTTACCTCACTGAGTGCCAACTGACTTTTTCAGTGCGCAGCGACCTGTGAGACCATTCCCATTTTCAGGTTGGGGTTTTCTCAAGAAAGGCATTAGACTTTATAAAAAAATAAGGCACTTTAATGGCTTGGAGTTCACCTCAGCTCTTCTAAAAAACAGATAGTCAGGAATTTCCGCAGCTGCGAGGTGGAGCACAGCAAACATTAACAACGCCAGTAGCATTGCGTGACCGTCTGGAAGAGGAGGGAAGAGCCTGGTCCCCTGCAAAGCTGCCCTGAGCTTCAGGCTCGGTGGAAAGGTGAAAAATAATGAAGCTCCGAAGAGGAGAAACTGCTGATGCATAATGCTTGGAAATCTGGAAGAGCCCAAAAAGGGAACTGAAAATACCCCCCAAAAATGACTATCTGTGGCTTGAACGAAATAATGTCCGATCAGCATTCAGAAACCGCTGAATTCAGGCCCTTTCAATACTGGCATTTTCCAGACTGCCTGCCAGTCGGATGCAGAGAACACGTGTAGAGCGTCTGCGGTCTCAGCGCTCGCAAGAAGGGGAACGCGAGCTGGAAGTAAAGGGAGTGAGAAGGCCCAGGGAAAAAAACTGATTTTTTCTTACTATGAGGAAGAGAGGGGGTATTGGGGTTGGAAGTAGATGGTTGCGTGGCTGCACTCTGTGAACATCCCTTTTAATGAGCTGCACCAGCAATAAGTAGCGCGTGCTTTGGTCCCTGATGAATTTTAAGTATTTTCTGAATGCCCGTAACAGACAATTCATGCTTTTATGATGACATTGGAGCTGAGACCTTCTAAATGTCTCCTGAGCTTTGTGTCCCCACCTTCTGCTGTAGTTGCTTTGGGGATGAGCCTGTCCTTTGCTCGTGCTACTTGGAGTGGTTGAGCTTGAAGAATCACTGGGTGGGGCTCAGATTTATTTTGCCCTCATCTCTGGCAGCTGAAATGAGTACCTAAAAGGCATTCTCCTCCTCTGCATTTGCAGCTGCCAAAAAGGGTACCTTTCTTCCCAAAGCAATAAGAAAAAATCCTGCCATCTGCCGTGACCCTGCCTTCTTCTGGCTGTAATGAGTTTTGAGTCTTCTCCAACAAGCAGTTTCCCAGCGATCACAACTGGATGGCAGCTGTGCTGCCTGGAAGGATCCAGGCCCAGGTAGTGCCGTAGAGAGGAGTCCTTGTTCTCTGACGCTGCTCGGCAGCTTCTGTTCCTCATCCAAGAGCTGGGCTGGTGGGATGGGGGAGGAGGGGATGTTGGGCCTGAGTGGTGTGATGGTGACACAAGCCATTGGTTATTAAGCATATGGTAGGTGACATACGCTTGGGATCCTGGCTTCAAGTTGGCGTGGCTGGTACAGTATAGTTTATTGGAAGGACAAGCAGGAGAGGAAATGGGTGGTCGGATGCTGGAAGGGAGCTCTAGCAGCAGGGGACATCACCCACAGCCACTGGAGGTGGTGAAGACCTCACTCAGCATGGAGAAGCAGCAGGGAAGGGCTAAGAATAGAATGGCATGTAAACACCAGATAAATCTAAAAAAATAATGTCTAAATGGCCTCAGTGCTTGGCCAGGGACAGTTGTGAAGCTGTCCATGCCCCCTGTGTGGTATGGGTGTGGTGGGTATCCTCACTGCAAAACCCCTGTTGTTGCTCTGGCAGATTTTTGCAGGGGTGCGTGCTGAAGCCAGCTGAGGGGTGCTTTGGGTTCCTGGTTTCAAATCACACACGGCATTGAGGCAGAGGGTGAACTCCACAGCTGCTGAAAGCTGGTCTTGTCCTGTTGGGATCAGTGATGTTGTCCCGGGTTCCAGCAGCAAAGGATCTTGCCTCAAGGTAACTTCTGTATAAATCCCAAATAAGATTTCTGCTGGTTGCGTGGAGGGATCACAGGGCTGGATCTCTGTTACAGCTGAGGCCAGATTATCCTCTTCCCTACACTTGTGAAACTCCACCGACTTCAGCAGAGCCATTCCTGAAGCTCCTGTGTGAGCCTGAAAGGAGATTAAGTGCCCAGCAGTGCCTCCCATTCCTCCTGCGTCTCGCACCTTTGTTAAGACCTTGCATTTCAAACCATTTTAGCCGGTGGGAGGCAAATCAAAGCAGTTAGGTTTTAGCTAGTGACAATGGCAGGGTGCTGCGTTGTGTGCCCGGCCCCTTGCCTTTGTGCGATATTTGCTCAGCGGTGATTCTTGCCTTTATTTCATTTGCTTCTGCATCTGAATTTGTAACCATTTTTTTTCAAGTTAAGTTTCTGACTGGTGACTCATTAGGAGTAAATAGGCAAAAGGATATTGACTTTACACCTACTAATTTGGGGGTGCTAACAAGCAAATGTAAGAGCTGCATAGTCACTGGGAGGACTGGAGGAGGGGAGATAAAAAGCACTGCAAAGAAATTGCACTTTTGTGTCTAGCTGCTAGCCTTGGTTGTTCTTGCAACCATAATGAGTTTGGGTGAATATTTGACAGCCACCGTTGCTGTAACCTGTTTTGAGCTTTGCCAGGATTTTCTAGCGCTGGGACTATTAGCCCTGTGTGGGCATGAGAAGAAGCTAAGATCCTAATTAGAAGATGCTAAATATTTTCACTCAGAAATGAGGTGCCCTTTACAGCAGCTGGTGGAACAAAGACTTCTTCCTGTGGCATATGTGAGTGCAGGGTGGCGGATGAGTCAGGATGCCGGTGCTGGTGTGCTGCGCGTGTGCTGCACTCAGAAGGGGAGTTAGAGACATATAGTCGCTTTAATATAGCTGGTATAGGTAACGACAGTGGCAAACATCAGCGGTGTGGGATGCCCATTAGGTAAATGTGAATCAGCATGGCTATGTGGGCTGTGGCTGAAGGGGTGGCAGAGGCTCGTGGTCATGGCCTTGGGTGGGCTCGCGCCTGCTGTGCTCTATTCTCAGTTTGGCTTGGGGCCCAAGTCAGCTGCAGGTGTGTCTGTCCTTCTCCAGCCACATCTCGGACGCGGTGACCATGCACCCGTAGGTATGCTTAAATCAAGGCAAGGATGTCAGCTTTCTTGGGGAGAGCAACCTGTTGCAGAGGAGCTGGAGCACAGCTGAGGAGCGATGGTTTCTAGCCCTGGTGATGCTGCTCTGAGCAGAGGGTTGAGCTGGATGACCTCTGGAGAGCCTTTCCAGCCTAAATTATTTTGTGATTTGGAGAGTGTCTTTCAACACTGATTATCAGAACAGAACTGGCAGGTAAAATCTTCAATGATCCATTGCTTTGAAGGCTGTGGTTCTCCTTTGCATGCGTTCAGTGGGACCCTTAGGAAGTGTCTTTTAATGGTTTGTCCCTCCCTTTTGTCCTTATGATTTTTGTATTGAGATTTTAAAGAATTTATATTATTTAAAAAATGAGATGTAAGCAAAGTTTTCCATTCTACCACTTTAGTCCTTCTGCCCTTTCCCTCAGCTTGGGGTGACTTACTTATATCTGTACCAATGAACTGTAGTTTATCTTAAAAGGTGCGTGCTGGGAAGTGGAGAGATACACTTTGTACCAGCACAATCACCAGTTTTTATCTCTACACTTTTCTGGCCACGAATCTGTGGAGTCCCCAGTCCTGCTGTATCCAATCACCGGCTCCTGCTCTGCAGCTGTGACTTCCAGCCTCACTCCTCCTCCTCCTCCTCCTCCGTGCCTGACCTGACTGCAGCCAATATCTGGCTCTCAGCAGGAGGAATCTGAGGAAACGCAGCAAACTTCAGCTCCTGGGGCTAAATTGTTGTGCTCTGTACCAGCAAACTGTGTTGAACTAATTGACAACCAGCTTTAAATGTACCCCAATCAAGAAAATACACTGATTTATTTTTTCCTCTCTTACCGAGTGTTAAGCGGCTTCCAGCTTGGTTTCCTCCCCAAGAAGTGGATAACTCATCTATTGTGTAGTAAAACTGATGGGCAGTTTTGACCTCTATACAATCCTTTCAGTATGGTGAGGGAGGAAGGAGTTTCTTATACTCGTATGAATGTTCGACCACTTAAAAAAGGCAAAACAAAAAAAGCCCAACCCAAAACCACACACAACAACAAAAGATGATCCATTTTCTCTGGATGTCTTTGAAAAAAGCTTAGTTTAGAGACAGACTGGAGAGAAAGGCTATTGATTTCGTTTGACCTCCAAACAGACTGCGGTCAGTATATTTTCCCTGTTGGAAGCGGTTCAGGGCTCTGAATTTCCATGTCAGCGTTTGTATTCTGAAGTGCACTGGAGCTTTTGCTGCTGCTTCAATAAATAGCAAGCTGTAGGGGAAGGTAACACTGGTATAGATGTACTTCCCTCTGGATCTGCCCTTCCTTTCTTTTTCGTTCCTATATAACTCGGTCATGTTGCTGATAAAGCATTTACAAGTCCTTCTCACTGAACATCACACAGGTTAGTGGCTTATACCGGGACTACAAGCAACAGTTTTGTAATCCCTGCCTTGCTTTTCCCAGTGCTGAGCCAGGTCCTTTCCCAGCCCCTTGCCTGCACCAGCACCCGTTGCCGCCATACCTGGCGCGAGAAGAGAGATGCCTTCCTCTATGCAGTAATAAACCCTCTAAAAGACACCGTCCCCTCTTCTACCCTGGTTCTTCTCAACCTTTATGTAGGAAAGCCTTCCTGATTTGCACTTAATCTCCTGCAGCAAAACAGAATATTCTGTTTGGTGACTCCCATAGTACTGGAAACGCACTGCTCATTTACAAGTTTGCATAGTTTTGTAGGTGTTCTTGTAAAAGGGCTTATGACAACTGGCGTGCCCTTTGTCTGGCAATCACCTATCAAGGAGCGGCTCCAAAGGATGGAGATACCCTTGTGTTGATTGTCAGGTTTCTAAATGAACTTCTCAGGGCTCCTTTGAGATGAGGAGCACCAGTCGGCCTCTATCCACACTGAGGTGTCGACTGTGTTATCTCCTCCTAATTTAACAGTGATGCTTCTCATTGCACACTTTTGGTTTGTACGCTTCCGCCTGCTTTGTGGCCAATTCAACACAGCAAGTTTGCTGCTGTCGGCACATCAAAGGGCAGTCCGATAAACCCTTCATGATGTAATCAGGTTGTAGGCAGAGGGTTGCTGGTGTTGGACACCCATTGCTGAGGTCCCCTGTTGGCTTTGGCAGCATGAGTTTCATTTCTAACCCAGACGGACAGACGTTCCTCTTGGTACTAATGCTGACCCCCTCTTCCGAGGAAGGGTTGGTCTTCATTGCAACTGCCAGCCTCACATCTGCTTCCAGCCGTGTTTTAGGTCTGGGTGGAGGCTGCTGGTATGGATGTGTGAGACCCTACCACATATGTGACAATTATGCGGCATCAGTTTCTAACTTTAAGCGCTTAATTTCCCAGAGAGTAACAGCCCACTGTATCCCTAAAAAATAATGAAAGGTAGAAGATGTGTTTGTGCAGCCTGTGCCAAGTCAAGCTGAGGTTGCAGCCTGCACTGCATGTGTAACTCTAGCGACTCCCCAGAGCAGGACTTTAAGGGTTCCCCAGAACCTTTTCTCACTGCCTTTAGCCCAAACCCCCCTCTCCCTACGTCTGAATATTCAATTACATTAACCCTTTGCAAATGGCTCAGCCAACACCTCTGACAGTGGTGAGAAAGAGAGACCCATAACGGTTAAACCTCTGCACGAACAAGGAGCCGACGGAGGGAGGTGGCTGAGGCGATGGGCTCACTCCCTGCAATCCCCCAGCCCCCGGCAGGGCGTGAGCCTGCCCAGCGCTGCCCGGTGGAGCCCAGCACTGCTCGCTTTGCATGTCCCCATGGCTGGAGCTGCTGGATGTGGGTCCCACGGGTGCTGCCCACCAGCCTCTGCGCTGGGTGCTCGTGTCTGCTCTGGGTACCTGTGCTGCTAATTATCTCTTGGGTCCAGTTCCCAAGGCCTGCCTGGGACGATTTGCTAATAGTTATTACTGATACAGCAGTAATATTCATCAACCTGCTACTTGTCTTGGGAGTCTTGGGCTTGCAGTCTGAGCACAGACTGGTCTGTTTAGGTATTACCCACCTCAAGGTTACCATGAAGCTTTGTTAATTAATAAGCAGAAAGTTTTAGGAGAGCCCTGAGGTGATGTATCAGTAAAACATGTTGTTGGAAATGCAGGTAATCACTGGGAAAGTAGCAATGCTGTATGTTACCCTGTTGCAATGGCTTCCATAGGTGGTCCGCAGTACATTGTGATGGCGGATCAGGAATACGACAGTTTCTTGTTAATGATTTAAATAAAAAACTAAGCACGCGTAGAAAAGCCAAGAGGTCCTTACGTTTTAAGTGCCTGTAATCTGTTTCTAAGAGCTGGGTACCAAAATATCCCTTTGATTCTAAAAGGTAATTGTACCTCTTAATTAGCTGGAGGGAAAAAAAACAACCAACAATCACAGCCTGAGATCTTGCGATATAAATTATAATTAACCCCTTGGCACTGGAAGTTGAGATTTCCTGCCCCCGAGCACAAATGCAAAACGCATTAGCAGCACTTAACTTCAGGCACTCTCGCCCGCCGCAGCCGAGGGGTCAGCTTGCTACCCCATAAATACTGCTGCGCTCCTGAGTCCGGTAGGAAAATGGCAGGGAAGCCACGGGAACCCGAGGGGAAGCACTAAATACACCATTTGAAGATGTTTGACCTGCTTTTTTTTCAGCACTGCAAATGCCCCAGCAAGAGGGACAACACAGAAAAAAAACCCAAACCCAAAACCCAAACACCAGTGAGGAGATGGGAGCAAGAAGAGGGATGCTTCCCGGCGAGCGGTTTTGTTAGCTGACATGGCTGGTTGCTTTGCCGTGAGAATGGCTTTTGGTGCTCCCGCCTTGCACACCTCCAGCAAAATAATTGTCTGGTGCCAGACACACTCGGCTGTGCCTGTTGTATGCCGAGCACACCAGCTGGGGGCTGCCGGCCACCCACTGCTGTCATTCACCAGCATCCTGCTTTTTTGTCTCCTTTTCATTTGTGCCTGTTGAGGGATGAGCCTTAACTCTTCCCACTGGAGATAGACCTGCGGTGACACACTGGGTCAGGGCCGCTGGTGGCAGGAGGCCATCATGGCGGCTGCTGTGGGGAGGCTGGAGACTGCTTGCACCTGCGGCTCTTCCCTTCCTGCTCCCCTCATCCACAAAGGGTCTCTGCTCACTTCGTGACCTTGGTGGAGGGCCAGGCCTGGTGGGCACCTGGATTTGGGCAAAGCCATCTGCTTTCCCCACCAGGAGCTTCCTTAGTTCAAGTTAGCCGGTTCCTTTGCTCCTCTGGGGTCCCGGATGGAGGAATGACTCTCTTCTTCCATGGGTCAGTCCCAGGGTGGCTGGACCATAAAGCCCTTGCAGATAAGGTGGTGTTTGCCGAGGGCTGTCTCTTGTCCCACAGGTTGAGTGGCGTGTCCTCGGGCTCCTTCGTGCCAGTGGCTCTGGCGGTGAGGGGTGTTGTGGGCACCACCAGCTCCTCCTGTGGCAGCAGTGATTGGCCGAGCTCGGGTGGTGGCAGCAAGCAGCGAGGTGACTTGGCCACCTTGGCAGGTTTCTAAGATAGCTACGTCCTCCCATGGCAAAGGTGAGGGCAGCCCTGCTCTTCAGGCTTGGCATGGAGGTGTGGCCATCAGGATTGCCTGCAAATATTTCAAGTCAGCTATGTATAAATAGTGGTGGGGAATTTCCTTCTCCTGTCTGCTCCAAAGATTGTGGAGGGAGATAAAATGGGAGAGGAACAAGGTGTCCCGGTGGGGAGGAGGGACATGCTCACTGGCATGGAGTAGCAAGTGCTGGAAGGAGGGTTCGTCCTTTTGATTTTGTCCTTTGTATGTCTGAAGATTTTTAAAGTGAATTACGTGCTGATTAAAGAGCTGGCCAAAGAGCCCTCCAATGTAAACATGCAAGGAGGCGTACAGGCTGGACACCGACAGCAGAGGCATCACCCGCCAGCATGGCACCTGCCGCCTTGAGGGACCATGAAGCCACCCCCTCCAGGGTGGGGAGAGGGGGGAAGGATGCTCTAGTGCAGGGAGGAGAGAAAAGGGCCAAGAAAATTTTGGTTGGAAACATGGGGCTGAATCTGAGCTTTATAGATGACTTGGGTCTCCAGATAAGCTGAAACTGGGATAAGTAACGCATAATATAATACAGATTTTACACTGTCTATGCTGATTCTTTAGACTGAGAATACCCCAAAATAAGCTATTAGAGATATTGCCTCTTTTCTTTGCTGCTCTTGTTTATAATGCCACAGATGAGGACTGGCTTAGTTCTGTACTTGATTTACTTTTTATATTAAGATTTAACATGGGATCTCCTTTTCTTAATCCAAACACTTACAGTTTGAATGCAGAATTATATTTGAGATTTTTTAAGTACCTTTATTAAAACATAAAACTAATTTTACAGTTCTGACAGGTCTTATTTAAATACCCAATGCCAGATGCCTTTTGTCCCAAATGACTCTAGGAAAAAAAACCCAAAACTTTTAAAACTTCTCATGCAATTAAAATGCAGTAAAAGGCAAATAAATAGTCTTACCTATGCTGTGAACTGGGGGTAATAGTTTAAGAAAAGTCCCATGATGAATGTGTTTCCAAAAATAAATATATGAAACCAAAGGTGCTAAAGGCAGAGTTAATGTGATATCAGATTTTTTTGTTGTTATTTCTGTTGCCGCTGCTCTGAGAATAGTTGAAAGAATTGTGCTATGTCTGTAGGGAGAGACCTTTTCAAAGGGACTGATGCAGAGGACCCTTCTCCAAGGTGCTTCACCCAAGGGACTCTCTTTGGCTGCGGTTGGTTCCAGAGGATCTTTGTCTCCAGGTGCTATAGAAGATCAGTTCTTGTCCGACTCTTTCAATCCTTACCCAAAAATAATCATGCTCTCGTATTCTTATCTAAGAGTGACAATTTTCTATACTTCTATGATATGTTACCTTTTATTTGGCAAAAGTGAGCTTCAGCAGCACAAGCATTAAAAAGTCAGGTATCTTTGAAATTGTGTTTGCATCCATCTGTAAGAGCAAACCCTGTTTAAAATCTTAAAACCTAGAGGAATTTTCCCCAAGTGCCAGAACATTTATTCTGGCAGGTTGTGCTGCTGCCTCGGCTCCTCTGGGTTCCAGAGCCACAAGAATCCCATTGAAAATACTGGAGCATCCTGCAACTTTGTTTTCAGCATATTTTTTACTTGCTGAAAGAAGGGAAAGTTACAATGAACCCCTTTGAGAAAATGCCGGAGCATGCTTATATTCCTATATGTAAAATTAATTTCAACTTTTACTGGCACAGAATAAGAAATCTGCTTGGTAGAACTTAACATCTCTGGCACAGCTGATAATCTTAATTCAACTAACACTGCAAATGCTTTTTGCATTTCTCCTGATTAGCCCCATTTTGGAGCACTCACAAATACAACAGTGGAGCCCGGATCGACTAACTTTTGAAGTATGTGAAACCATCATGGTGTCGGTATACGGGAGAGATTTATGTTTTTGGGACTCCTTGGTAAGAGGATATGGTGGTGCTAACATTACACCTACTTCACTGCTGAGGATGAGCAGCCAACCACCAGGCTGCCCAAGAGAGGTGAGCATGCGCTTCAGAGTAAATGTGGTCTGTCCTGTGCTGCTGGCCACAGATAAAGCAGCTTTGGAGACGCAAGAGTACATGTGCTTCCCATAGTTGTCATTCTCTGCTTATTGTTATTTTTGTGTCCATCAGTATTTTTCTTGGGTTCAGCTGAGACTGGGAACAGGAGAGTCAAAATAACTTCAGCAGGGTTTGTTCTTGTGGTAATTCTAACCCTCTGCAGGACAGGAAAGGTTCACGCTGTTTCCAGACCCAAGAGACTCCAGTGCTTTGGATGCATTTCAGCTAGGTGCTCAGGGCCAGGTTCTGAAGTCCTTGTCTGTTGGGCTTGACTATGTCAGTAGGAATTTATTCAAATGAGAATGATCAAAGACATCAGAGTTTGGCCCTTTATTTTTAATTTTAGGTGCTTTTTCAAGCATAACAGAGCTTCTGAACTTTTTTGAGGCTCATCCTTCACTAATTCCAGACTCGGAGCCTGGCAGCTTGTCAAGCTGTTTTCCTGCCTCTGTAGAAATACTGTCCACTTGAGCTGTGTTTGGAGGCAGCAAGACACCCTGGTGAGATAGAGGAATTTCTGTGCTAACATTTTGAACATTTCTCTTTCCAGGCCTACTTCTTAGTCATTGCGAGCGTGCAGGTGGCAAAGTTCAGCGCAGAATTTGTTCACTGCCGCTCCCCGCCCAGGCGTTTTTAAAGCACACAGCCGATTGCCTCTGGTTTTACTGAATCTTGCCTAAATAAGCTTATTCACCATCATTGAAGCAACTGCCAAAATATTTTTAGTGTCTCTTATGGTGAATTATGTATAAAACAGCTGCAAGAGGCCAAGTCTGATTCCCCACTGATTAATCCTGTTTTCTTAGATCTACAAATGGGTGCAAATGGCTCTGTGTCAGAATGACAGTATTTTACAGTAATTTTTCACGTGGGTAAACGATGACCAGACTCTGGGTAGTGCAGCCTTGGGCCAGTAATATGGTACTTACAATTTTCACGTTGTCCTCAGATTTTTTAATTTTTTTGTTTTTCACAGGATCACAGATTCAGAGATTTATTAATTTTTTAAGTTGGGCAAAATCTCTAAGACCTACGTTGGTATTTATTGTGGTCTTACGTCAGCTAAACGATAAAACAATTTTCATATGCGTGGACTGATAAAAGACCTCAAATTAGCGAATTTTCATTTAAGCTTCTCCCAAGGTGTTGTGAACAGAGTTACTTTATAGGATCTGTGTCTGGAAGCTTTGTTATCCTTCAGGAGCCTGGGCAGAAAAACACTTTTTTGTTTCAGAATCTCTTTTTTTTCCTTGATATTGCCATCCTGGCCTAAGCAACACGTCTCCTGCAGGGAGAGGAGGCAGACTCTCCCCAAGATGGTCCCTGAGATGCTCGGGGAACACCAGCAGCTCAGCATCATTCCTTGGGCATGTTTTGTTAGGCACCGCTGAAGTGGCAGGGGTATTTCTTGGGTGGGCATCCCTACAGGTGAGACCACTGTAACGGTGTGACAGGCTTAAATAGTGGAGGTTTCACTAGTGTGCGAGCAATATTTTATTGCCCGAATATCTTGGTCTGTACACGCCGTGGAGTTAACTGCTGCGGCAGTGCGTCATGCTCGCACATCTGTCCTAGGCTGGGTACTCAGGCTGGTGTGGTTGGCACCTGCGTGGGTATTTCTGCATGTCTTGGCCTTGTGTCATGTAGACGTGCCCAGCAAGTGCCGAGGGGACAGCTCGGCATCCTGGAAATGGGACAGGATGTCTTCTTGGTGTTAGATGGCTGTTTGCAGATGAGAGTGCCTTGAAAGCATCTCACGGAGACTGAAACTCTTATCAGCTAATGCAGAGGTGAAACCCAGAGGAAGGTGTCCCAGAACATGTTGGGAAGGGGAAATTTAGCCCTTGTTTCTTTGTTAAAAGTGCTGTGATCCTGCACTTTTCTCCATCACATCAAGCCCTTGGGGCAGTTACAGGTAGGCAGGGCAAGGAGACAGCTCTGCAGAGGGCTCAGGAGGGGGGAAGCGTGCACCTCTGTGTCCAAAGCCGTGCTGCTGGCATGTCCAACCACACCACCATTGGCAGAGGAGGGACCCTGAAGCCGTGCAGGGGTCTTTATTAGCACTCGAGGGACTTCCAGTGTGTGTGAAGCCCTTTGTGTGAATGTATTTGCAGGATCAGGTTGCTGCGCTGTAAGTGCCTTTGAGGTTGTTGCTTCATTATAGATTTTCTTCTGATGTCTCCCGTGCAAATATTTAACCTGTCTGGTTCCTGAGAGCTACTAAGGCTGTTACACAGGTGGCACATTGTCTCTGCAGTCTTTCCTTTGTTCGCACAGAGCCCTCTGTCCTGCTTCCCTTCCCGCCCAAAAATCGGGCATGGAGAAGTGCGGTGGGGGACCTGGCACTTGGCATATATTGATGTGTTGATGCTCTGAGGGGCTTGTGCACTCCAAATCATGTCTTTTTCCCTAACTGCGTCAGCTGACTGAGTGAAGGACATGATCTTTACATTAGGTTTAAAAGAAAACCTCCTTTAGAGAGATGGCGTTTTTAAAAGCCTGGGTTAAGACCGGATGCACTGCTCCTGGTGCAGTCTCCCTGCTCTGACACTGGGTAGTTTCCGTGCTCTTGCAAAATGATGGCTTAAAAAAGAAATCACCTGAAGCCTGGGTTCTAGAGCTGCTCTTCCTCCACCTCCCCACGACCATCCCTTTTAATAATTTGACATACATATCCTACACTTGCTCAATACAGACTCGATGAGCTAATTGCAGTGGTATGTGGGTTAGAGCTCTGCCCTCCTGAGCACCAACCTTACTGATTTTGGTAGTTACTCCTGATTTGCACCTGAATATTTGAGAAGGGAATTGGGTTGTGTGGGTTATAACTATTTAAAATGGTACAGTTTGGAGGAATATACAAGGGTGCAAACAAAACTTGAGGATGCAGCCTAGATTCCCTCACTTGTTCATAGCCCGTGGGCTTTATTAGACCCTCCAGACTTTACCTAATTTTGGCGTTATTCCCTTGTCATTAGGTCATGGATGTGAAGTGGAGACAGGGTCATTCTCTCCTATGTTTTAGTCATGTAACCTGTTCACGTGGTTTTGGTAGGCGGCAGGCAGTGTTTGAACAGGTTTCAACTATTTTAAGCACCCTTGGCCATGCTGGGGTTCCCACTGGAAGATTCAGTCTTACCGGAGACTAAATTTTACTCTCCCATCAGATAAGATATATGCTGTGAACTTTGGAAATGGACTTTGTCTTGGTTCATAGCATCAGAATTACTAAACTGGAAAGCCTCTCTCCATCACAAATGCTGTGGTCCCAGCCTCGCTGTATCTCTACATCTTTGCTCTTCATTAACTGGAAATGGTTTCAAGTGCTGAGAACAGTTTCCCTGACTTTGCAATTGCATCAGAAAAAAAATGCAATAAATGCAACAAAATTTTGGTCCCCTCTGAGAGCCTTTTCCCCAGAAAATCTGTTTTAGCCAGCCTGCTTCAAGATGCTGGTGGGCAGCGTAAGGAGCTGTAGTTTCTTTTTCTCTGCGGCTCCTTTTGTGGGATTTATACCTAAAAAAAAAAAAAAAGCAATGGTGGATAGACTCAAAGTATCCAGTCCTTCTGCACCTTCGTTGTGTTTTCCCCTTTATCTCTTTGTTTATCTGAAACTGGATGGCATTTAGGCTTTTGTGATAGGTACATGTAAACCTCACACTTCTCAGGTGCCCTCTTTCTCGTTTCTTTCGCCGTGCTTTTCTGGCTCCCGTCCTCCCACTCCCAAGAAATATTTGAAAGATAATTTGGCATATTTTCTGCCACCTTCACATATCTCCCTGACTTCATGTTTTCTTAGCTGGAAGATAGCTTTTCAACATATATATGTAATCCTTTTCACCTAGACATGTGAGGAATTCCAATCTCTTCCAGTGGGAGTTTTGAGGAAAGTTTAGGTTAAATGGGCCAATAAGGCAAAAGCATGTAGCAGATCTTACCCTCTAAAGACATCTTTTCTCTTTAGCTCTTTTCCCCCCCACCTGCCCAGAAAATATATCAGAATATCTAGCTGTCAAAGAATTTAAACAATAATACCTGTTCGGAAGGCTGGAGTGCAGGGCTTTTGAAAATAAAGATCGTAATCTCTCTACTGTTGTAGCCAGGGACTAATGGAGCTGGAAGTCAGGTGTCCTGAGCAGCAGACTGCTGTGGGGACACAGCTCCAGCTTGATGGGACTTTACCTGAGCTCTCAGTGGAAATTCCTTGGATTTTCCCTGGCCCTTTCATTGTGGCTATAGTGCTTTTATCATAGAGACAAATGAGACAGCTCAGCTTATGTACATTTAAACCCTACCGGTGGTGACTGAGCTCTTCTTCTATATGTGAGTGGGGTGGGAGACATCAGCAACCCCTTCTGCTGGGCCAGTCTCCATCCCCCAGAAACTCTTGTTGCAGCATTCAGGACTAGGATTTATCCTAGCTCATTTTAGCTGACTAGATGTGTTGTCCAAAATCCCTGTCTTGGCTCCTGAGAGAATTGAGGGAGATGCCTGTTGTAAAAAGGAGAATCAGCTGTAAGGGATGCCAGCTGGGTTATGAACTCAACCCTAAAGCCTCACTGATCTCTCTTGTAGGAAAAGAGGTCAAGATCCCTAGAAATAAGAACATGTTTCCAGCATCTTAAGAATCAGATTTTTCAGAAGTGGGTCCTTACGGGTGGCCTTAGCCTGTATTTCGGCAGCTAGGACCACAGTGGGGACCAGACAGCATCTGCTGAACCTCCTTCCCTCTGCTCCCCACTCCTAGACATTGGGTGCAGGATGATCTCTGGGGCTCACAAGTTTTCTTGGGGCACTGGGACACACATGCCAGTGTGTTTACTGCTGTGAGTGTCGCATTGGGTGCTTGCCCATCTGTTGCTGCTCGGCCTGTGCTGTGGCACCATCCTGGGAGGGATCTCATTGCCGGTGTAACCTTTGCAGCCTGCAGGAAAGGTGACTTCCATTTAGTTCTAAATTATGACATTATTTTATTAGATCTTTAAACTTTATTTAAATTCTTTATTTAAAAAGGGGGAGGAAGGTATCATATTTTAATTAGTAGCGGTGTCAAAGGAGACCTAGATTAATTATTTGAAATCACTCCATCCAGATGGTTTTAATTTTCACAGCAGGGAACCGGCATCTTTTTAAGGTGATATTTTTCAAATTAAAATCAGCTTGGATATTACTCATACTGGCTGCAGAGTGTGGGGGTGGGGAACACGAGCCGTCATACCCTGTGTTTGTCCATCTGAGCGCGGCCTGCTGGGAGGACCTGCACTGGAGGGGAGTGGGTTGCCAGTTGTCCGGCAGGACCGTGGATCAAAGCTCTCGCATTGGAGTGCTTTATCAACTTTAGCTCCTATTTTGGCTGGCCAAAACCCCTCTCTGATATTCAGCGTTATTCTTAGCAGCTTTAGTCGCAGCACTGAGGCTGGAATGGCCGGGGAACGCCTTGCAGCTTAGACAGGAACTCGCCGTGTCCTGTTCTTGCAAGCCATGGAGCCCTTGCTTGACATCTTCAGTGGGTGACCCAGGGTCCATTTGCATGCCTGGGTGGGTTTGACACTGTAGATCTATGGGCAACTCCTTGGCGCTCTGGGTCTTGGCCGTGGTTCTTGGGCCAATCTTTGGGACCTCTTGTGCTGGCTCCATAACCTTCCCTCGTGAGCCGGCTGCCGCTCTCCCTGCCTGAGGCTGACCACTAGTCCTCTCTAATGCCCTTGTTCATTTGAGAACACCTTTCATGATCACCTCTTTAAAGACAGTCCAACCTCTGGCTATTCCCTGGTTCGTTAACACTGCATCTGAGCAGCCTCCCTGCACTTGTTGAAGCAGTGGGCCTTCACCAAATTATGTACCATGTTGCTCGTCTTCCCCTTGAAGACCCATCTTTGACCCTGTGCCATCCTCCCTCATCCTGGCTTTGCTCGTCTTTATAACATTACTACAAGGAGATATTTCTGGCTCATGTGACCCTTCCTCACTGAAGTGTGCGGGTGGTCACCGCTTCGATACCACCTTGGCGGGTGTGGGGGGAAAGCCCGCAGCACCCTTCTGTCGCTGGCAAGCTGTTCTCCACTGCAGATACCCAAAAACATGGTGCGTTTCTGAAAGACCTACATAAAAATCCATATTTATGTGTGATCGCAAGTAATATTCTGCTATAATACAGGCATTATCCCACTTGCTGTCAGAAAGAAGTTATTCTTTAAATATCCCCTGTGATAACAGGTTTAACAAATATATCTAAATAAATGTAAACAGCTAGTAACTGGAAAACCCTGAACTTGCATATGTAACTGAGCCGCAAAGGGAAAACTCCATTTAGGGCTCTTGTGAGTTAAAGGTTTGTGATATTTGCACTGCTGCAGAAGCCAAAGGCTGACTTTACAAGTGGGAAAAATATTAATGTGTTTAAATGAAACAAACTCCTATTTCTATCCCCATGGTAAATCCTTACAGTGAACGTATTTGCTCTTAGAGGGTTTTAAAGTTTGAAATATGAATGCCGAAAAGAATGTGTCTTTTTGCAGCACAGATCAAACATTCTCCAGAGTCTGGCAAAAGCCGTGTTTCTACGGTAAGGCTCGGGTCTTACAAGCATGAGTATTTCCAGAGCAGGACCATGTTTGCACTTGCTGACACTTACACATTCTTGCATTGTGTTTTGACCATGTCTCCTTTCTCCCCCTCCATATCGGAGATGGATCTGAACCAAAACGTCCAGTCTGCCCGTTCCTGCCTCCCCAGGGAAATTCCTGGAATCCGAACCTCGAGCATGACTGGAATTTGTGTTTAGATCAGAGAGGGAATAAAATGCTGAATTTGGAGTTGTCTAGGTTTTTGAGATGGTGATGGCATGCTACATATCTGAGTGGCAGCTCGGCCACTTCTGCAAATGCAGTTGTGTTGGGACAGGTGGTTTATGAAGGTGCAGCAGGAATCTGTCCTCTACCATGGCTCCTGACAACGCTGCAAACCAGCTCTGGCCTCAATAAACATGTGAGGTACTATGAGATTGGCCATATTTCTCCCAGCTAGAGCAGGAGTCATGGACCTGGACTGCAGAAAGCAATTAGTGACCTCCTGGGAACATAGCTAGACACACAGAGGACATCTGCAGGGTGGGTGTTCATCAGAGAGAACGAGCAGCGCTGAATTTTTCCCCTGCTAGCTGTTGCAGTGATCTTCAGGAGATTGCTGCGATGTTTTGCCCCACAAGCATGTGGCTGGACCACTTCTGTGAAGTGTTTGAGGGCTGCTGGCTCTGGGGAAAGGATTTTCAATCTTGTGCTAATATTTTATTTTTCATGAGAAGAAAATCCATGTTCCTACCCTCTGAGAACCGTCCTGCAGCATGAAGGACAGCATCTAGCTTTATATTGATGACGGGGGGGATAGAGCTAGTGTGGGCTGATGGAGCACACACGTGTATATGCATATTTTGTGCTAAACTGGCATTAAACCTGGAGCATCCGCATAGGAACCAGTGGGGACGTGTCAGATCTGCACCTGTGACCAAGCCTGGAGCTCAGCCCCTGGGTGGTTCCTTGGATTGTTCCCTTGCAGAACATCCCAGCATGGTGTGGTTCAGGTAGAGGTAATGGGACGACACAGTGACTTAATGGGACCTCACTGGTAAGCGCTTTTTTTTCTTCTTCCTTTACAAGCCCAGCTTCTAGTGGAAACAGATACTTTTGGCAGTCAAGTCCGGATCAAAGGGAAGGAGACAGACTTCTACCTTTGCATGAACAGGAAAGGCAAGCTAGTGGGGAAGGTAAGTGTTTCCTATTAATTCATTTGTAACATGAGTGTTACCTTTAGCAGCCTCGACAAGGCTGTAATGATGTGTTCGAGCTTCGCTTGTCAGACTCAAATGAAAAGCAGGATAGAGGGGATGTGGGCTTTCTGAGCCCTCCCCTGCCTCCATAAAACCCAGCTCTGCAGCCAGCCCTGGCATCCTCTGCTGATGCTTTGGATGCAGATGGGTTTGCATTGAATTGGCGTGAGACGTCGTCTCGGCATCCCAGTGTCGTGGCCACCTCCACAATAACTTGGTTACTCAGTCTTTCTTTGGGGTGAAATTCCAAATAAAAGGGCAAACAGAGCACTGTGCTGGGGACGTATGCAACATAAGGCTCCTTTCGGTGGTGAGCCAGGGGATGGTGTGGCAGAGCTAATACTGGAATCTGAACATCGTAGTGGGGCTGGGCCTCACGGTTCTAGCGTTACAGCAGTATTTTATTACTTTGGATCCCCGCACAATGGAAGCATGTAACAAATTACTATGTGTTCACCCATCTAGACTTTGCTGAAGTCGTATTTTTTATGTATTAACTTGGTTTTGTAACTTAGGCAGTTCTTCTGTATTGTTGGTGAACCTAGAAGCTTGCTAACCAGGTGCGAGCTTGCTCAAAGCTAGAATACCAAAAAAAAAAAAAAAAAAAAAAATCTCAGGCCTCAAAGGCCCCCTCCTCTGCTGCCTGCTGTCGTTGCACCACCAGGAATTAAAATCTGGCATCTTTGTGGCTGTGAAAAAGGGAAGCTAGGTTTTGTTTTGAGTCAACACAGCAAAAGCCACACTCCCAAACAGAAACCAGAAACCAAATTGCTCTGATGAAACATTATTTAGTTTTGTGGTCCCAAGAGTGATGCTTGTGGGACAAGTGCCTTCCCCGGAGGATCCCTCCTGCCACTTCTGTTTTCCTTGCGAGCAGGGCAGATGCTTCTGTCGAGACTGAGCCCACATGGTTGGTGGGCAGGCGCTGGCCGTGGCAGCACTGTGGAGCTCTGCCGGGGAAGCAGGCAGCATCCAGGATGCTGCTTGACATTGTGGGAACTGGTGCTCCGGGAGGACCAAACCAAAGCAGCCAGTTGTCTCTGCTTCCTGCACTTCTGCGGTGCGATTACCACTCAGCATGAGGCACTGTTGTTTGATCTTGGACAAGGAAATTCGTTTGTTAACTGGACTTAGACCTCTCAGGGTACACATGAATGCTTTTGAATATTGCACTGAACCTAAACATGGCCCTTGGGTTTGTTGTTTGTTTGTGGTTTCGTTTGGGGTTTTTTTGCTTTAATTTTCTGTCCTTTAAATGTGAAAATAGCTTTTTTTCCCTGAAATGCTATAAGGATAATTTTGTTAATGTTTATGAGGTGCTGATACCACAGTAATGGAGAACTTAGAAGCATCCAAATTAGATGGGGTAAAATGAGCATGAAAACTTACCTTTTTCTTTAATAGACCTTACTCCAGGGTGGATCAGTGGCAGTGCACAGTGAAACCCAAATCCTTTCCTGGTCTGCGCTGAGTGTCCAGGAGCATCCTGGCAATGTCAGAGGCTGTTTGTCAAAATGTATAGCATATTTTGGCAATATTCATCTTTTGATTTGGCCCATTGGGCACCAAGGCAGGACAGTTCTTTAGCTTGTTACCTTTCATGCAGTGTAAAGCTTTCAGGTTTTTTTCTTGATGTGCTTTTCATAACGTTGTTGGCAAATGGTTTGTTATAAAAAAAATAATAAATCTATTCTTGTAAATATGAGCCTTCCCACCCCAGACTGCTGACAAGTTCATAAACCAGCTGACCTGAGCAGGAGGGGGTACAGAGCATGGCGTTTGGAAGGAAAATGTTCCAGACGCGTTGCCCATATTAACAGCTTCTCATGAGCAAAAAAGGAAAATAATAGCATGTCTTCTTGATACCAAAGAGTGTGGTTTTAATTAGTATCATGGTTTCAGCTCTTTTTGTGGCAAGAGTTTGAGGGAATGCTTTTTAGCCTGAATGCTCTAAACAGCTAGTAAACCCCAAGGAAAACATTAGATAAAAGTTACGCCTGGGCTTATACAAATATTTAAGTTCAGTCTGGGGGTGGAGGGGAATGAAACCCATAAACTGATTGTTTCACGGTTGCCCCGGTATGTTCATTTGGCAAGAGAGGAGCCATGGGACCAACCCAGGTCTTTTTCTCTGCTCATTTCCTATTGCCTTACACTGCATAATCCGTAACAATACCAGCATATGCCATCTGGCTTTGTTCTCCTCCTCAGTCAGCAGTTTTGGATGCCCCCCAGATGAAAACCTGCTTTGAATTTAGTCCTTTTTGTTTCCCATAATCACCTACAAAGGGTATTACAGACCAGAGCAGGTTGTTGTTGTTCTCAGCTGGAACTGGTGACGCATGCGGGAGCTTCAGAGCCCGGGCTTGCTCCCCACCTTGCAGCCGGTTGTGTTGCAGGCCAACAGATGAACCCACAGGGCTGAGAAGAGCAGCCTTTGTGTCTTTTCATCTATTTATCGGAAATTGCACCTATGCCAGCATTTCTGAGCGGAGGCCATCTGATGGAGCTTTCTCAGGAGCCCCAAACCTTGTGTTTCCTCCCTCGCTTGGTTGTTACCGCATGTGTGTTCCCCGCCAACATTGGCCAAAGGGCTTGGAGGTGTTTTGGGCAGGCATCTGATTTTATTAATTGTCACAGCATGCAACTGCTGAGGTCACGGACGCTCTACATGCTGCTTATGAAAACTGGAGACAGGACAGGTGTTGTACAGGGAGTGACTTTTTTGTTAACGGTGACCAGCACTGGAGGAAAACAAAGTGGATTGTGTTTCTTTGTTGATTCTTGCTGTTAGGTTGAAGAAAGCTCAAGAAAGATTTAATTTTATTTTTTTCCTTCTGACTATATTTTTTTTGCCTGTGGGTTTTTGGTGCCTCTCTGTATACACATATAGAAATTATAGATCCTGAGTTTTCTGATTTTGCTGATGTTTGCTACGGACCAGTGAACTGTATGGTGGAGTTATTACAAGGAGAGAGATTAAAATATGAAAACTCAAAAGCAGGAATACTAGGTGCTTTTGTTAAAAAAATTTTGTCTTTTTAAAAAATTATTGTTACTGTTTATTTACCTCAGGCTTCTTGCAAACATGGAGGAGGAGGGGACTCTGAAAGGTTCAGCTCTCCTTCCGAGGAGAGGCGCAATGTGACTTGCTTACTTGTGACAAGACACAGTGTGACTGGTCACCTAGAATGCAAGAACTCTGAACATTTGCAATAATTCAGTGTTAGGGGAGAAGAGGAGCTAATGATCTCTTTGGAGGAGCTTTGAGTCTCTAACTGGTTCTCCTGGTGAGTCCTCCTTTGGTTTTTCTCTCTGCCTCAGCTTCTCTTATCTCGTGCATTGAGATAAGGACGTCAAAATAGTGGGGATTTCATGTTTGTAAAAGGTTGTCAAAGATACATCTTTTAAGTCTCTGGAGCAAGGAATAGCACCCCGGGGTGTGAGCAGGTTGCTGTTAATTAGCTTGGCCACCTCTAACTGCTCTTGCTGTGTCTGTCCTTATAGCAAATTTGTGATATCTAGAATTGCAGGACATTGTGGAGATTTCCTTTCCCTGCCTTGTTCCAGTCCCCTGGTCAGCAGAGCATTTGCAAGAGGTCAGCGATGTTCTGTGAGGCTTAAACTGGACCTGTTAGCACCATTACAAGATGACCAAAGCCCTGTCCCTTCCTTTAGGCACTGCTAGGGCTAGTGGCTGCTACATGGAGATCAGTGCATCTCCTAGTCCCCAGGCACTGATGCCAGGGAATTTCCCATGGTTCTCTACCAACTGCCTGTGGGATCACCCAGTCTGGTCGGCGCTAGCATCCAGGTTATAGCAGGGATCTGTAATGGGAGTGTTTTGCACTCCCAGCTATAAAGGCAGAGGAGAGGACAGGCCTATTTTCTGGATGGACCACAGGCAGAGGAGAATGGGTCTTGGCTTCCCGCAAAGCTGCCGAGTGGGAGGAGATGCTGCTTATTGCAGACTATAGCAAGGGAGACATCAGTTTTCAGAGGAAGATATAGAAGCAGGGAAGGTAAGTAATGACTGGAAGGAATCCAGAAGATCTGAAAAGAATGGGGAAAGAGCCAAGTACGTCTTCAGTTTGATCCAGAAAGTTCTTCAGAAGATGCTCCAAGCAATCCCACTAATGTTCTTTCATGGCATTAGGCGGATTACATGCTTTCCAGACCCAGCAGCAATATTGTTCCCTGTTGGTTCTCTCTGTTGTTCTCTGTTGGTTTCATTTTGAGAACAGCTCCATCCCTCAGTGCATGAAGTCACTGCTTGAGCTCTTCCAGGAAGGAGAAGCTGGTGGAGGGTGCTGAAGCCATCTCCTCAGGCTGGGATGGGACCCAGAATGCAGGTGGAGTTGGGACAGTGTGGTGACTGTCAGTTGTGTGTTGTGCTCCCATGTGATGCTGCTCCACATAATGCGGTTGTAACCTTGACACTGCGAGTCTGCAGGGAGCTCCCGCACCACTGTAAATGGGGGCGAGTCCTTCTTCTGAGGTAGGATGTGGCTACGTGGAAAACTCCAGAAATAGGGGCAGAGTTAGAAAAGTGATAGACAGAATGGGATCTATCACAGGTATCATCCCTGCCAGCTGTCCAGAGAGTGAGAGCAGTAAAGTTGTATCCCGAGAAGTCCCTGCTCATTGTATCAGTTCAGCCCCTTCTAAGAATTCAAGCCTGAGACCATGCGATACTACAAAATAGGTGATTTCCCAGCAAATCCACATGCTGACTTGCACCATCTCTCTTTGGGTTTCCTTTCAAAAATCCTCAATGAGCTGGCATACACACACTCTCAGAAAATCATTATAACACATATGCATTCTTTTTGAAAAAGCATTTTAAGGAGTTTGGTTCTATTTCTCCTTTTTCTATGCTTGACGTGAACAACTGGAAAAAGCTGTTGAGGGAAAGGTAGGAATGCCTTGGCCGTTTGGGGTGGCTGAGGCATTGCATCAGCTCAATAACAGGTAACTCAGGTGCTTTCTGGGGACAGCTTTGCTGGCACCTTGTCTGTAGCGCTGAAGCCCTCCCAGTGCTCACAGAGCACAGACGAGCAGTGCTGAGCTTGTGCCCTCGAGCACGGTCCAGCTCCTGGAGAAAAGCTGTGCCAGCCAAAGCATGGCTGTGCCAGGGACACGTCATCTGAGCCAGGGACTGGACATGGCGTGGCTCTGCTGGCCACCATCACCTCTCCCACTCCTGACCAGCACCACTGTGCTGATACCACTTACAGCATAAACCTGCCTCTGAGACGTAAGATTTTTTTCTGGTGTGATAACTGCTTTCCAAGCCAATATATTTCTTAATGTTACCAGAAAGTTGCTAATACCATATGGCAAGGCTCTCTGTATTTTTGCAGGACAACAAACAAATTGTTACTAGATGCCAGACTGCTCTGGCAGAGCTTTATCACTGATGCCTGCCAGCAGTAGCCTTTAGGGGATAGTAATAATTTAGGGTTGTTTACATTACAGCTTTAAAATAGGGGTTTTCTTGAAGCGTGTGTGTGTTTAGTCAGGAAAGTTGGCTAAAAAAACCTCTGACAGCATCAAAGAGTGAAGGCGCTCACTACGGCCCATGCATGCGGTCTTGGCTCTTTATAATACCTCTGGCCTTACAGGAGAAGAGGCATGTTGTGTTACAGGAGCTCCAGGTGGTTCAGCGGGAACCACCCTTTGTAGGACAAGGAGACTTACCTGGGTAGCAGACACGAGGTGGGTTCTCCAAAGCCTTATCAGTGTATCTGGACCAACTTTGTCATCAGTTGACTTTGGTCAAGGCTGAGGTAGAGCTTTCTTGAAAAGCTACCTTTGAAATACTGGTGGTGGGAAACCAGAGCCTTGCTGTAAAGTCAGGGGGTCTGTGTTAGCCTGAAGGAGACTCAGGGATGAGCTCCAAGCCTGATGCCCTTCACGTGTCCAAGTCCTGCATGGCATTTGGCCGTGAGTGTTCCCCGGTGCCTGCCTGCGCCAGGGTCTGTCCTGCCAGCCAAATGTGCTGCAAAGATGTTGGGAGGTGGCAAGGGCAGAGGGGCACTCAGAGGTTTGCAGTTTGAAACTTCAATGCAGTAGACAAGGTGTTTGCACTCCTCAGCTTGTATATTTAAAACCATGCCTAACTGCATCTTGGAGTTGGGGCAGAACTCTGAGTTTCACAGGGTTTTGATGCTTATCCAGAATCTTTCCCAGAGTTGCACAGTATTCGGGTTGCTTGAAAGGCTTAGGCTTGTAAAACCTAACAATTTCTGGGGCTGAATGCTGAATTTGCAACAAAGACACGACCAGAGTTTGTGGGGTGTCGGGTTTAATAGCTTTCTCTTTATGGATCTCTTTGTGACATGTTCAGCCATAAACTATTCTGACTTGGCATCTCACGTGAAAGCAAAACTCGACATGGCTTTTGCTGGATCTCGCTCAGATCTCATTTTGGACTGTAGTCTGGTTCTTCGTATAGGGTGGGATTGGTCCTTTTTTAAAGTGAACTCTTCCCAGGCTTTTGCTCCCCTGTGAGTTTGCTTTAGTTTAAGTCATCTAAATAAACACCTTCAGTGGAACCTGGAGCCAAGCAACCTTGGACCATTGTCATACTTTGAACAGGGACCTGATCCGAAACCAGCCTCAAGTGCACGGAATTCTTGAATCGGGGCCTGCAGGATTGCAAAGGTCTTATAAGGAATGAGATGACAAAACCAGTTTTCTTCCAGTTGAGCCATTAAAATCTTCTGCATTCACCTAATCAGGCTTTTTCCTGCAACTGGTGTAAAAAATTTTGAATTATTGTTCTGAAAAATTAGAAGCTGAGATTCTCATGAAATTAAAAGCAGAAGTGGAAGCTAAAATTAGCAATCACCCTCCTCCATTCTCAGCCCCCAAATATCACGAGGCTTTTGGTAACACCACGACATTTCACGGGTGCTCCTTTCCCATTGCTGGGCTACCTGAAGCATCACATTCAGACTTTTGTGGATGCTGGAGGAATTTGTATCATCTGGTTCCTTTGTTGCAGTTTCAGATCTTTACAGTGCTGGAAATGTGTCAGAAGGATTCCCCAAGGAGGGATTGCTAGATATTACGGTAGGGACGTTATCACGCAGTCTCAGGGTGTGTGGACACAATAATTTGTCGTGTCCCTTCTCAGTGGGTGTAATGTGCTAAGAGCTGGCCAGACCCCATTGTGGGCTGTCCTGCGGGGGCTGTGGTGGCTCTGGCCTCTGTTGCAAAGCTGTCAGCAGCAGAGGAATGGGGTGTCGCAGCCTGAGGTGGGTCTGGTGGTGTTGGGTTTGCACACCCAGCAAGCAGGAGCCCCACTGGCACAGCTCCTGTCCTCGGGCAGAGGCAGCCGTCAGATGCCCAGCGTTACCCGGCTTTTCCAGGAGTCCTCGCTCTGGATGGCACAACCATGTAATGATCCCCAAGAAGCCATTTATGGTTGAGCTCAGTCAAACTACTTTCCAGTGTTTATTGCACTGAGGCTGCCTTGGCACAAAAGTGGATAGTCTATGATGCTGCAGTGGTTCCTTCAAAGTGGTAGGAGTTTGTGCAAGCTCACTGGACCTTTGCAGTGTTAATATTTGCTATGAGCAATGGGCCTTGTCCTGGTTCTCTGTTTGTGAGCATTTGTTTACAGCAGCGCTTTGCACAGAAGTTTCTCCGGAGGTGGGGAGGAGAAGGGAAAGCAACATGAATGTGGGTAATGAATTTTGTGGAAGAAATTTATATGTTTTATGGGGGCATGGGATAGCAGGCGGCTGACCTTGGTATTACAGGAAGAGTAAAGGTCATTTTGAAGCTCTGTGTGCTTAGAAGAGGGAGAGCAGTTGGGTGGCTACTGATAAACACTGAATGGCCTCAAGGCTGGGGACGGAGAGATGGGAGAGTTTGCAGAGGGAATGAGGATAGCTGGGGAACGCTGGTGGTGCTTCAGCTCATGCATTGCACAAGAGGTTGAGGAGATGGAAGAAATGTGCTTATATGGAGAAGATCCCTTTAGTTCACAAATGGTTAGAAACTGAGTCAATTTTTAACAGATCATGGCCTCAGGGTGTGTGTGCGTGTGTAAGCTTGGATGCCAAAGCTCTGAAAGCTCTCTGAGCCAGAAGACTGTGGTATTCATGGCACTGAATGAGGAGAGAGGCTTATGCCACCACACAGGCGATTTACCAACATCTTCCCTTTGCAGGTCGGTTGCTATTGCTGTGTGTGCACTTTACCTGCATGGTCTGCTGGATTTAGGTCACGGGTTTCATAAATGGAGCAAATCACTAAACACATTTAAGCCCAGACTGTGCTGAGGTTAGATTCGTGTTTAGCTGCTTTGCCAGGTAGAACATCCACGGTGTTTGTTGACCACCACCTAACATCTTATAATGTGAATATTTAAGGTCTACGCTAAGTCCTTCTGTGCTGCCATCAGTTCTTGCAGTCTTCTAAGCACCCCAGCTGGATGCTGATCCTCTCAGGCTGAGCAAGGAGAGGAGGTTTTGCTTTAGCCAAACTGTGCATAAAGGAACTGTGGGGGACGTGAGCTGTGAATCCTGTGAGCAGGGCTTCCTCGGATGGTAGCAGGAACGTCCGAGATGGGATTGGTGCTTAGTACATCATTTTGCAGGCCAGGCCACACGGTCAAGAGGTCCTTGTAATCACATTCCAGCCATATATGAACATCTCCAGTTAACTTAAGCTTCTCAGCACAGCCACAATGCTTTAAGTGTTTGCTCTAAAATAAAGCAAAAGGTTATTTTGTTTTAAAAAAATAAATTTCTTCATGATATTGGTTTTATGCTGGGGAGTCACAGTTGCTCAGCTGAGGATGTGAGTGTTGGACTTTATCTCTGGGCTGTGTTTGGTCACCAGAGAGCTATGTAAAAGGTTTATGGATTTCTTGTGATTCCTCTTTAGCGAACTTCAGTTGGAAATTCTTAAAAAGCACTAATTCTTTCTCTCAAATTGGAGTTTTGCAAAGTCAAGGCTCACAATGCAGACCAAGCTTGACCTCTAAAGCTTTTTTCTTTTCCTGTGGCTGGAAGCTGTATATCCTCTTCCAGGGAAAAAAATGCCACCTTCTTGAAAGCTACATGACAATTTAATTAAATCCTTTCTGTGTTCAAGGAGCAAGTGACACCATAAAGCTGCTAACATCCTGTCCCCTGTGTTTCTTGGTGGCTGCAGCTGCATGTTGTGTTGGAATATTTCAGGTTAAATTTTAATTAAAATTATTGAGAGGGGATCCCTGAGCCCCAGGTATACTTCACCCTGTTTGGGTAGAGAGGGTGTGCTGTATGCATCTTGGGCTGACACTTGTATCAAGTTGAATTTAATCGCTTTCCTCAGAGCATCTTATCTCCCAAGTACAATTTTTCTTGTTCTTGAGCGTCTCCAAGATGAGGGTGATGTTTCTTCTAAATGTTGATTTGCAAAGACACTAATGTATTTAACTTGCAGCAAGCAACAAAGCAATGCAGCCTCGTCTTCCTTAACTGGATGCAGTTGAGATGCATGTTCAGGTGGATCCTGCTCTTCAAGGACTGTTTCTACTTGACTCAATTTGTTTTTGGACATAAAGTGAGAATGGAGGCTAATTTTGAAATGGAGCATAAAACCTATGCTACAACAGCAGCAAAAGATAGTCCATTTGATATGGCCATTGCAATACATTTAAGGTCAAAGAAAAGTAGATCTTGCTTAAATATATCTTTGTTTGTGACATTTTCTTACATTGTCTTTTGGATATTAGGTTTTCTTAAAGGAAGACAAGTCTCAAAAACCTTGCACTTGCTGTATACAGAAGGAAGTTTGTCGTTCACAGGCTGAAACAATTCTTGATGATCATTTTTTATGGATGGCGCTTGATTTGATCACGGATTTCTCTTTTTTCTTAGTAATATAATTTGACATGAACAGAACTAATGCTATCCTACAGACAATCAATGACCTTTCTTGGTCCTAAGCTCCACTGATTTAAACTTGCCCCAGGGAAACTGGTGTCACTACCAGAATACCAGCTGAATAACATTGCGCTCGTTTGAAATGATAACTTAAAAAGTCAGTGCATACGTTTGTTTAATGTGTATAAACCTGGGGTTTACCAGACCGGCTATGAGGTCAGCAACTGTTGTAGTCCCATGTTCTTGCTCTGCTCATTGTCTAGACCTAACGTTTTAAAAAAATTTTTTTTTTTTTTAAATTTCCCTATAGTGGCATAGGTGTCTACATAATGAATTTAAGACTACACGAAATATGCTGCTGCTCTCAGCTGGCTTTTATAGAAAATGTTCAGGACTAGCCTGTGAGTCTTGGTGGAGGCTGAAAATGACAGCTCTAAAAGGAAATGCAGTGAACCCCAGCAGTGCGTTTGACCAACGGGCTGTGCTTTGTACGGATGGGTAGAAATGCCTTCCCAGCTCTTACCGTAGATAGCACCTAGAAGCATATGTGCAACTGGATCAGGTAGGTGCAGGTAATGGTAGATGTCTTAGATCTGCTCAGATGTCAGGTCTAAAACCTGCCTGTGGTTTCAGATCTCCTGAAGCAGTACTTTCCTATTGCAGGAAACCTGCAGTTTTTACTTAAATGAAATTTTCCTGAATTTTCTATTGGTTTCATAAATTTCACTTAAAAGGTGATTAACATTTTGCATCATTAATAGTAAGTACACATAGTTCTCTGAGATGCAGTTAGGAATTTCTATTAACCACATGTACATCTTTACAGATGCAGTCAACCTAGTTTGCTCTAATTATGGCTATGCGCTGTCCTGCCATACTGTTGGCAACAAATGTGCCTGTGAACAGGTTAGGAGGCATGTCCTGGCATGGCCTTGGCATTGCTTGGTTCATCCCTACAAACACTCCTTTCATCTCTGTATCCTCCTCTTCACCCTGTGACAAAATGCTCTTCCAGGACAGTGTGAGGGTTACTGAACAGATACTAGTGAGAAAAGTGGAATTTCTCAATGAAAGGTGGAAGGAAAAAAAATGTTGAACCCTTCCCTTCCTTCCTTGACTCTTGAAGCTTGTGCTGTGTCTGGCACAACCAGGGACAGGGCTCTGCGAAGCCTGTGGGTCCCATCCCATGCATGCAAGACAGTGCCCTCAGGAGAGCCAAGATGTACTCCCAGTGTGTGCTGACAGGTGGGTACTTTGAAACCGGGCCTCTGAGTGGAGATGTACCCTCTATTCAGAGAATCTCCTCCACATGGGTTTTGTATTACTTCCCTGCTTTGTGAATGCACTTAGATGTCCTATATACATAATTAACCTCTCCACTGTGCTGGCAGACACTTTTATTGAACTGCCCATCATGACTCCTAAGTATTTTCCTCGGAGGATTGTGCAGGTTCAGAGGCCAGAGAGCTGGAGGAAACATGCATGAAGCTGAGTGACTCTTGGCAGTTATAGATGTGGCTTCCCTAGATTTAGAGCCCGGTCGAGGAGCAAAAATGTGCATTTGGGACAAGAGGTGTCTCTGTGGTGAGGATGCCTTGCCATAAATCCGGGCTGCTGAACATCAGGATGCTTATGATGGATCTGTCCTGGTAATGCCGATGAAGTGCATGAGGATGGCTGGGCGCAGCTTACCACCAGCTGGAGCACTCGGATTTGCTGTGCTGCGAGGGGGTAATGTTTCCCACAGGGCTGCTGGATCTGGCAGCTGCGCTACGCACCTTGTTGTCACACCTTCTGACCTACCTTTAAAAGGTGTACGTGTGAAGGGGGAGAGGTGGCAGTGTTAAAAGCTGCTACAAAGATGTTTAAGGGACTGGAACACCTTTCTTATGAGGAAAGGCTGAGGGACTTGGGTCTTTTTAGCCTGGAGAAGAGAAGACTGAGGGAGGATCTCATCAATGCTTACAAATACTTCAAGGGAGGGTGCGGGAGGATGGCACCAGTCTTTTTTCAGTGGTGCCCAGCGATAGGACAAGAGGGAACAGGCACAAACTTGACCATAGAATGTTCCATCTAAACACGAGGAGGAACTTCTTTCCTTTGAGGGTGGCAGAGCACTGGAAGAGGCTGCCCAGAGAGGTGGTGGAGTCTCTGACTCTGGAGACATTCCAAACCCGCCTGGATGTCATCCTGTGCAACCTGCTGTAGGTGACCCTGCTCTGGCAGGGAGGTTGGACTAGATGATCTCCAGAGGTCCCTTCCAACCCTGGTGATTCTATGATTCTGTGACATTAACATAGTTCCTGCCTTACCTTCTTCCACTTGGGATTTTCCAAGCCATGCGGAGTGAGACTGAGCTCTGACTTTGAGCTGAGCTTGGGCAAAACCACAGAGAAGTAATATGCTTCCTGAAAATCATGTGGAAACAGCTCTGGTGCTTTATAGGGGGTATCAGTGATGCTGGATGCACCAGCCCTTGGTCATCAGCTTCAGGAGTGGCTTACTGGGGCTGCTGAGCCACATGTCTCCTGAGCACCCAAGCCTTCCACGCAGTCACTGCTCTGAAAATTAGGGAACACAGGGCAGGAGTTCTTGCATATAATGCAGTGTGTGAATCTAACAGTGCCAGCAGTTGAGAGAGTGTTCGACAAGGCTTTGAAATAATTGCATAGCTCAGTGGGTGTACCTCATGCCTGGGGGTGGCGTGAGATCCAGCGTGGTGGGGTACCACTGCTCGGGAACCCCCTCTGTCTGTCTGCAGAGGGGGAGGGAGGGATGCAGAAAGGGTCCATTTGCAGGGTTTTTCCTTGCCAAAAACCTAGGTGTGGTTTTCCTTGAGCAGTAGCTTTGCCCTCGCCAGGATTTTTAGGAAGAGGGAGCTTGCTTTTCGTGCAGAGGGCAGCTATCCCACTTTTATGGAGAGCTTGTATCTCCATGGTTTGACTTTGAGCCTGAGGGGGCTGAACTTTCAGAAAGGTGATAATTAGACCGGAGTCCTTCCTGTCTCACTGGAAAGGCTGAGTCTCGCTGTGCCCTGTGCCAAGCTGGCATTCCTGGGTCCTCACAGAGGTGTTACCTATAGTTTGGTGTTTGGTATTATTTGCAGCACATCACCAGCATGTTCCGTCGCCTTACCCAGAGAGCTTCTAATTGCAGCCTTGTTTGAGGAGGGGGGAAGTGTTTTAACATAAGCTTAGCTAACAATAGCTTAACACAGCATCACTCGCAGGGCTTAATGTGTGCCCCAATCTTTGCAAACAGAGAAACCTTTCAGTCTTGGAGGCATCTCTCCCCATAGTGTGGTGTTACCCAAGCCGCTTGTGCAAGCTTATTGTTGCTGTAAAAGCTGAGTGAAGTTTGGATTTGCTGGTGCCCACTGAGCCAGATTTGTGAAGCATAAATGAGAAAACCTGCCCTGGCCTCCCTTTCCCATAAAAAGCTACTCAGGTGGCTTAGTGTGGCAGGCTAATGGGGAGAAGGCGGAGGTGGCTGCTGCACCTGCTAATGCTTTGGCTCAGGCTGGTGGCACAGAGGCTGCTGCGAATTCCCCCTGAGCAGCAAGCTGTTAGTGGCAGTAATGCCTCACTTGCAGGAGTGCTCCTGCTACGACAACAAAGAGCCCTTTGATCCTTTCCATTTGGAGAACTTAAAATGAGAAAGTCAAACTACAATAAGACCAAGTTGGGTCATAAAAAGGAGAGCAGGAGCACCAAAGCGCTCCGGAGTGTAATTGTAGAAGCAGCAAATGCTTTGGCACTTAATTCCACTTTAGTGTCAGTTCAACATGTTTTGTGTTTAATACTGGAAAGCCCATCGCCAAATGCTCTGCACAAACACTCCGGTGCTGCTCCTTGGTAAGCTGAGGGAGCTCGGAGAGCCCCTGGCTCCAGCGCAGCTCCTTCAGCTCTGCTGCCTTCAGCTGTACCTTCCTACCATGGTGTACGCGCAGTCCCACCCTCCAGATGTCCCTTGGGCAGCTGCTGCTGCTCTAACCCTGCTTGGTAAAGGGACTGGGATGGCTCATGTTCACCGCCTTGTCACTGGGCAGATGCTTGCTGTGGCTGGTCCCTAGCTATGAGCTACTGGAGATGCCCCACCAGAGCCAGCGCTTTGTGCTGCCTGGGCTTTACTGGTGCAGCTGTGCTTTCCGTCGCCTTGGCGCAGACCTGGGTGATGCCCAAGGGGTTTCTGTGGAAGGTGGCGTTTAGATCAGGCAGTTTATAAGATGTTTATCAGATCAGGCATTTTATAAGGTGTTTATCAGAAGTCTGGCTAACAGCTACTGCATCTTCCCACGGCTATTAGGGGTGTGTTTAAACAAAAAATGCTCTGAATTATTACTATGCAAAGAACTGAGTTGCGAGTTGTCACCTCTGCGGTCGCACAGCCTCATCGCATGGCCAGGCATCAGCTCCCAGGAGCAAAACTAGTGATTCAGGGGTGGGTCTTCACAGGTATAAGGAGGTGGCAACGCTCCACCCTGCTACAATGGCTCTCTCCCTGCTCTGAGCATGGAGCTTGGCTGGAGGTGTTGCCTGTGGGACGGTGGTGAGCACAACGCAGGAGCAGCTCATCCCTCAAGCATGTGTGGGACACCCTGGGCCTGCAAACCCTTGCGCCCGCCCTGCTCTGTGGGGCTGATGAGGATGCAGGGCTGGGGGATGCTGTCCTCCCCCATCGTGTGGCAGTGCCACCACAGTGGGCCAGGTGGTTCCTGCACAGCTCCCAGGCTTCCAAGAACTCTTCTTTATTTTGAAAAATCAGTTCAAAACATAAACGTCCACGTTTCGAAGGGCAAGCACTCTGCAAGGTGCATCCTGACAGCTAAGTATGTATGAAATGCGGCTTGGCAGCATCTCCCAGCTGACGTCGGCAGCAGAGGGTGCAGCCCCATATCAGCAGCAAGTGTTTGTCCTATGAGCCTCCTGGGAACCGGCAAGCAGGCAGCTGGAGCAGGGAGTGATGTTTAGCCAAAGCCATCTCCCTCTTCTCTTCCACCATCCACTCTTTGGAGGAGTGAGTGGATGGGTGACAAACCCAGTAAGTGTTTTGCTGCCATTTAAACAGGGACATGATTAGACCTTAAGTGATGGGCACCTGGTGAAAACAAGGTGACACTTAAAAATTATTGAAAACCATTATAGATTGCTTTTCCCCCCGAATAGATTACCATGGGTCCAGCTCTCTGTGATATAGTTAACATGTGCAAGTGATTTATTCTATTGGGTATTATAATAGATGCTGTAAAATCATCTTGTAAGTATTTGAAAATCATTTGTCTGTCTCTGACGTGTCTTAGCACATACAGGATTGCTCTGTTTGGGGAAGTGAGGTCCTTATCCTGATTTATCTCCAGGTACTTGTAAATGTTACTGTAATTTCATGTTATCAAATCATTTAGCTCTTCCTCTTCCAGAACGAAGTTATTTTATCTCGTACACCTTGTTTACTTCAAATTAGCCCTGAGGTTGGCCTGAAGTTGCACCTTGTTATTCCTCCACCTCCTGTCTCTGTCTTAGGCTCTGTTGGCAAATTTCAAGGCATAAGTAAACGCTTTTTTGTTATTAATAAAATAACTTCCCCCCTCCTACACACACGTTTTCTTTTCATTCCAGTCTTCGTTTTCCATGAGAAACTGACATTGCAGTACAAGTGGAAACCTCCCAAACTGCATGAAAATGCCTTAATTCTCCTAGCAACAAGGTCAGGGCTCAAATCCAGGACCTTTCCATGAGCATGGGGGAAACAGCCCTTCCAATTACCTGCTCCCCCTGCGGTACGGATCCGGTCGCTTCATCAGCACCTGGGTTTGGGTGGATTTGAAACTCGGCCATGGTATTGTTTAAAAATTCTCCATTCACTGGGGAAGGGTTTGTAGTGGGCTGAGCCCTGAGAAACCTGGGGCTGGTTTTATGGCTTCCCATTGAAACCTGGTGGAACCCCGCGGTGTTGACTGATTTCCCCCTTCCCTACTCATGTGGCTTTGATCAAACCCAGGGCTTGGAGAACAACCTCCAGAGGAACTGGAACCACTGAGCTTTGCCCAGTTCTGCCATTCATTAAAGTGTTTGTGAGCTTCCAATTGTAGATTATAAAATTTGGACCTTTGTGCCTAGCCCAGTATGGAGATTGCCAGTCCTATGGCAGAGCTGGCTTTGTCCCCACACAGGGGACACGTATAGGGAACACGGACCCTGGATTAGCATGTTTGATGCAGAAGTTGCCATGATCCCCCTGCCCTCTTAATGGGACCTACCCGTGGTAATGAAACCTTTTAGGCAGGATAGTGCATTAATGATTTTAGGGTAAACATCACATATTGTTACACTGATTGAATTGAAGCTCTGCTAAAGCCAGGGAGGGATAGCTGGTCCTGGAGGCTGACAATGATGAAGCTTTTCCCCTGCTTGTGTTGTTGTCCCTGATGATCCCTTCTCGCAGCTCCATTTGTAGCTCGTACACAGTTATTTGGGAATCAGAGGTGTGGAGAATCCTGAGCCAGCTCGGCTCGGGGG